>JBAJHW010000001.1:349417732-349865720 GCA_037013535.1 Intellagama lesueurii | reverse complement strand
GTCAGTCTGGCCTCCAGTGGGAGGGAGTTCCAGAGTCTCAACCACAGTATTTTGGCCAGTGGATCAGACTAAAGGCGTCTGCAGTTCGCCATCGCTTGGTTTCCTATCGTGGCCTGTGGGAAGAAGGCCACAAATGGAACACGAATACTGTAGCACCCTCCTCTTCGCCATTAAATGGCACGGAGAGGTTTACTCCCACTTTTCTGCCATGTTCGCCCCGAAATCCATCCATGGTCACCCTGGCCATTGTCCAACTGGAACCTCATCCAAGAAGCTTGGCGTCTTCTCCACACTCGTGCTGCTCATGAGTTTTTCTTTACATTCTCCACAGCTTTTCCCTCAGGGGGTTAGCAGGGAAATGGGGAGAAGATGGGAGGTGTTCGACTCGGAGCCATGACGACACCTTGGGATCTCCCAAAGGCCATCGGGCAGAGATAAGCGGCCGGGTGGAAAACAAAGACTCGCTGAAAAAGCCATTGTGAGGTTTTCCACTTTCTTGACATCTAGCCCAGTGATATTCTGCAGACCTAGAAGCTCCGGCCAAAGAAACTGAATCTATGGCTTATGTCTTCCCACTTTGCTGGCCCGTTCCTCCTGTGAAGTTCACGCCTCCAAGTCCTCAACCCCCTGAGCCAGGTGATGTCATGAGGCTTTGGTGCCGAAGACGTGAAGTTGTTCCGTGAGATCGGAGCTGGGGGTGGGCGAAAAGGCAGACCAGACCCACATCGCGGTGCCAGGAACCAACACAGACTCATGTTCTCACACAGACCCTTATCACTGATGGCCTGGCGGCCATCCTGCAATGGAGGGAAGCAGGGGAGAAGAGACAAAGGCAGACGTGGCAGGAGCCACCTCAAAGTTGGAAAGGCATGAATGCATGTCACCATTGGTGGAGTGGAGGGTGCGCGGCGTGGCAGGACATGGCCTCATGAAGTAGACAGATCCAAGGCCTGTTTCTGGCATTAAACAGAAACAGGGTAAATTTTCCAGGAAGATAAAATTAATTTGCAACAGAGTCAATGAAGGGAATTCTATCATAAAACAGAACAGGAGCCAAGAATTGCTGGATAGCTCAGTGGTTTAGGCATCTGGCTGCGGAGCCAGAGGTTGGGAGTTTGATTCCCCCACTGGGCCTCCTTAACAGGGGCTGGACTTGATGATCTTTTGGGTCCCTTCCTGCTCTGCAGTTCTAAGATGATGATGAACATCTCAGAGCTGATACAGTGCAGGGGGGGGGGGTTAAACTACAGCTGCACTTCCTTCCTTCCTTCCTTCCTTCCTTCCTTCCTTCCTTCCTTCCTTCCTTCCTTCTACACTTCTAACCTGCCCATCTAACCCATGGTCACTCAGGGTGGTGAACAACAGGGATCGGTATAAACATACAAATGCAGACAACACCAATTAAAATTAATTCAAAATCAGGCGGTGGCGGTAGGTATTAAGCATATAATTAGACACGGGATGTTCGTATTTGTTTCCCTGGGAGAACCAGACACGCACACACCAAACCAGCAGGTCCAATTACCTGATTCAGAGATGAAACGGTAACCAGGGTAAGCCAGCCGGCTCGGGGGAAATATGTTAGTATGTGTTGATTCCCCTAATTAATCTGGCCATCACTTTGTGGACCTGCTGCAGTTTCCGGATCTTTCTTCAGGCTACCTGTCCTCTACACCCGCGGTGCCCAACCTTGGGTAACCCAGATGTGGTTGGACTGCAACCCCCTCAGAACCCCCCAAACCAGCACACAGCTGAGGGTGAAGCCTTATGGGAATTGCAGTCCGAGGACACCTGGCTACCCCAAGGTTGGGAACCATTGCTCCATCCCATAAGGGTAATAAAAATGTCTGTGTGCCTTTGATGATTGGTGAGTGACAGCAGAGGGCTTTTCAAAAGAACAAGGCAGATTCCTGTATCAAGAAGAACAGGAAAATGGAGCCGCCACCTTCCTTTTAATCCCTAACCCTCTGGCTGATATTCATTCACACTTTTCCTTGTTGAATGGTTCAAAACCTTCTTTATTTTCAACCGGCTCATTCGTTCTGGGCCCTCATCGTTTCAAGGCAAGAGCCCCGACCGGGAATCGGCAAACTGTGCTTCCACTCTCCCCAAACAGAGCTTGAGTGGCTTTGTTTTTGCCATGCGGGATAAATCTGGGAGAAAGTGACAGAAAACGTATGACTTCTCCCTAAGAACGTGGGCGAGGGCCCAGATTCGTGCCGCAGCCCGCTGGAATTTTAATAGATTTATCTCTCCTGGGGGGGGGGGGGACCATAACAAATTGGTATCCCTTGCTCCGGAGGAGTAAGGCAGGAAAAAAAAAAGGAACCAAATTCGCTGTCTTTGTGTGTGTCTGTGTGTGCGCGCATACCTCACTTGGTGAGAAAGGAAACGATCAAATCTTCAGGGCCCTGCCAAGAGAGCTACAGACATTGCGCCTCTTGCAGCGCATGGGAGTTAAACCAGGGGCAAAGGCCTTCTTCTGGAAGAGCTTTATCGCTCTGTGGCTGAAAGGCTTCATGCGCAGTTCGTTTGTATTGTCACACAGGAACCACTGGTTCTTCTCAGGGAGAACCTGACGGGCTGTCAGCTCACATGGCTGTGTTGTCGTAGAAGCCTGGAGGCTAGGAAAACACCTAAAAAGAAAGACACAAAAATTAAATTAAGTTGAAATGAAAGTTAGAAGTTTTTTCTATCAAGAGGCAATCAATATTAAAGGACAATTGAACTGAGAGCGATTTAAAGCAGAGCAAAGCAAAGCAAAGTGCGCTGCTTATAGACCGCCCCATGGCGCTTAAAGCACTCTCCGGGTGGTTTACAATTTTTAAGTATGCAGGCTACACATTGCCCCCACCCGAGCAAGCTAGCCTCGGAAGGGCAGTAGGTTGAGTCAAGAGCCATTTACCTAAATCCACTGGGATCAAACTCAGGTGGTGAGCAGAGTCTTCACTGCAGTACTACAGTTTAACCACTGCACCACAAGGCTCCTGGAAAAAACATATCCAGCCTTCCTCAGCAGACCATTAGGGTCCAAAAAATTTTCCTGAATAAAAATACCAACTCTTTGATTCTCTTTTGGCCAGATTTCACCTGGCATAAGCGTTCACGGACTGGCAGTGCCATGTTTGGCCACTTGTGTCCAGGTTGTAACTCTCAATCTCCTGCATTGCCAGGGGGTTGTAGCAGGTGATCTCTGAGTTCCCTTCCAACTCCATGATTCTAAAAAGCTGGGCATATCCAATTGCTAGTCTTAATTAAAGTAGACCTATTGGATTAATGGAATTTACACAAGCATTGATGTATCATTCAGTGAGTCTATTCCAGGTGGGACTTGCTTTCATTTTAAGATGACAGGTAAGGAGGAGGTAAGCACTGGCTTTGTTGGCAACTGTGACTGCATTAATCCTGAAATTCTGTAGAACCATGTGCCTGGAAGGAAAATGTTTCTGTTGTTGTTTAGTCGTTAAGTCGTGTCCGACTCTTCGTGACCCCATGGACCAGAGCACGCCAGGCCCTCCTGTCTTCCACTGCCTCCCGGAGTTGGATCAAATTCATGTTGGTGGCTTCGGTGACACTGTCCATCCATCTCGTCCTCTGTCGTCCCCTTCTCCTCTTGCCTTCACACTTTCCCAACATCAGGGTCTTTTCCAGGGAGTCTTCTCTTCTCATGAGATGGCCAAAGTATTGGAGCCTCAGCTTCAGGATCTCTCCTTCCAGTGAGCACTCAGGGTTGATTTCCTTCAGAATGGATAGGTTTGTTCTCCTTGCAGTCCAGGGGACTCTCAAGAGTCTCCTCCAGTACCACAATTCAAAAGCATCAATTCTTCGGCGGAAAATATTTTATCACCTTCTAATTGTGAAGCCAGTGGGTCAGAAATCAAATCAAGCTTGAACTTTCTCCGGAACCAAAAATGACAAAATTGAGACTGTCCTATTTTAGGCACATCAGGAGAATGGTATTTATTTATTTATTTATTTAGTTGGTTGGTTGGTTGGTTGGTTGGTTGGTTGGTTGGTTGGTTGGTTGGTTGGTTGGTTGGTTGGTTTGGTTGGTTGGTTGGTTGGTTGGTTGGTTGGTTGGTTGGTTGGTTGGTATACCATGCCATTAGTGCACACACTACTCTGGGCAGTTTACAAGTTAAAACCTTACAAAATCTCAAAGACCCAACATGGCAATACATATAACAGCATAGCAATTAAAGAAAGAAAATCATTTAAAAAAGAGAAACAAGAAAACAAGAGAAGAAAAATAAGTATTAATATTAATTCAACTTAATCCGGGAAACTCAGTTGTCGAAGGCAAGATTCACTGGAAAAAACAAGAATGCTGGGAAAAGTTGAAGGCAGCAGGAAAAGAGGAAGACTTAATACCAGATGGGTAGACTCTCTAAACGAAGCCACAGGCTTGAGTTTGCAAATGCTGAGCAGGCCTGTTCCGGACAGGCCATTTTTGACACCATCATGGGTAGGATCACCCTACGTTGAAGGCAACTTGATGTCAGTTAACAACAACAACAGTTGTGAAGCTGGCATCTCACCTACTTTCGCCTTGGGTTACAGCAGAAAAAAAGAACACATGCAAGCTAAACCCTATGGCTATGGAGCATTTTACAAACATTTTAAAATATCTTAAACTGATTTTTTTTTATTATTTTGAGAAAAACATTTCAGGGACCGTGTTGTTTTCAGCGTGTTTAGATTCCTTGCTTTTAAAGGGGCTTGGCCCTCTCTTTTTTGGGGCTTTGATATCTCGTCATCTTGCCTGTAAACTCCTTAAGCCTCGCCATCATCCTCTCACCTCCGGCTACCCGAGAGGGCTTGACAAATCAGGATCGGGGGTCGTGTTGCGAATTTGACGGATGATCTGTGGGGTGTCCAGGCAGGGGACCTGGGCAGGGGGGGCCTGGAGGACTTGAGGGGAGCAGGCATCATTTGAATGGAAATTTATCAGCCCATGTCTGCTCCTCGGCACTTCGTTATCAGCCTTGCTATTTCAGGCCTTAAGAGTGGAGCCTTCCCTGAACGGGTGCCAGACAGAGAAGAGGACGGTGGGAGGGGGAGGATGCTGGAAGACGGGGAAGGCGAAGAGGAGGGTGGAAGTTGAGGAGATTCGCTCGTCAGAAAACTGGGATTTCTGCCAGCATCCCGGAGGGCCAGCAGAGATAGGACCAGCTCTCTGGAGACGGGTTTGACCCCTGAGTCTCACCTCAATTGCTGAGTGGAGGAACAGGGGTGAAAACCTTCACTTATAGGGAGATAAGGAGGGGGAAAGAGTAGCCAAGCTCCCACGGTTACATTTGCGGTTGCTGGCTTGTTGAGGAGAGAAGAATCTTAGAACGGCAGCGCTGGAAGGGACCCCTAAGGGTCATCCAGTCCAGCCCCTGTCAAGGAGGCCCTGGGGGGGGATTCGCACTCCCAACCTCTGGCTCCGCAGTCAAATATCCTAAGCCATTGAGCTATCCAGCAACTCAGATGACATAGAGCTGGGGCACCACCACCTTCCACTATTACTGACCTACCTAAGCTTTTCTCTCTCTCTCTTTTTTTTTTTTTAATGGTTGGGAGCTTATTTTTAAAACGGCTTGGGGCGGACAGAAACAGAAGACGCTGAGAGGATGCCGTGAAAATCAATGCAAACGGGTGGTCAGCTTTGACAGACCCTAAAGAAGGCTACAAATCAGTTGGGCTCTTTTAAGCAAGTAAAAAAATCCCTTTTTCTGCTTCTCAAAACTTGGGCTCTGCTTCCTTTGTAGTCCATCCTGGGCTAATGGATCTAAGCTACAAGAAAGGAGATTTCAGCTAAATGTAAAGAGGTGCTTCCTGACCGTCAGAGCTGCCTGAGAACTGAACGGACTGCTTCGGAGGACGGGTGGGTTCTTCCTTGTTGAAGAATTTCAAACAAAGGGGCTCGGCAAGTCTTAATCTAGCCTAGACTGGAGCCTGGTGAAAAGCAAACCACTTAACCATTTCAACAATTCTGTGAGCAGCTATTTGAGAACCACACCTGAACATCATTTGCAGTCTTGCCAAACCCAAAACCACTCCTAGCGATCCTACATTTTCTCCAGTTTTGAATGGTGGTTCAATTCCTCTCGCTGTGCAGCAGAAGTGCAGGGAATTCACAGGGAAGAATAGCTTCAAGTTCCCCCCGATTAGTCCACCCCTTTTCCCATGAACTGGCACTCACAGTCTCAATAACTCACTCTGAGTCGTTGAAAGAATAAAAACATTTCATTACTTACAGTTGAATAGATCAAGCAGCAAACTTGACTGCTTTCGACAGACCTCAGCAGACTCTAGTGAGGGGGAAAAGCACAGAGGCAGGGATCTCTTTGAACTCAGAGGCAGAGAAGAAATGTACGTCGTTAGTGCTGGATAGATTGAGAGTCATCCCAGCTCCCTCCCAGCCAAATCTGCTAAAGGCCGTATGCAAGGTTGCAAAAAACTCCAACAGGTTGGTGGCTTATTTTATGGCCGCTGTGTTTTCAAATCATGGGAAATAAGAAATCCTTACTCATCTGTCACCCAGTATCTACTATACATCTGGATCTACCTTCTGCCACCCTCTGTCATAAGGTATCTGTCAAATTTTCCTAGATGTAGAATCCCAAGGGGTGAGTCCTTTTGCCTCTTAAAGGTGGTTTTGGACCCCCACCGGTGTTGGCGTAAGATCTGGTGTAATATGCTCCTGCTAAATGCAGCTAAAAGGGGACGTGGTGGGGCTGCGGGTTAAACCGCAGAAGCCTCTGTGCTGCAAGGTCGGAAGACCAGCCGTCGTAAGATCGAATCCACGCGACGGAGTGAGCTCCCATCGCTTGTCCCAGCTCCTGCCAACCGAGCCGTTCGAAAGCATGTAAAAATGCAAGTCGATAAATAGGTACCACCTCGGTGGGAAGGTAACGGCGTTCCATGTCTAGTTGCGCTGGCCACGTGACCACGGAAACGGTCTTCGGACAAACGCTGGCTCTACGGCTTGGAAACGGGGATGAGCACCGCGCCCTAGAGTCGGACACGACTGGACTAAATGTCAAGGGGAACCTTTACCTTTACCTAAATCCAGCTAATCAATGAGGTGCTGGGGTACATCTCAGCTGACTAAGCAAGCACATGACTGAGATGCGCCCTGGCACTTTATCAACCAACTCCTGCAATAAACCGTGACAGGTTACGCAAGCCTTACACAAACACCATCAGGATTCTGGCCTGCTGATGCAATGCCAGGCTGCATCAATGGAAGTACAGTATATCAAGATGTAAGGGTACCGCTCGATTCTGCTTTGAACAGACCTCGTCTGGAATACCATGTTCCGTTCTGGGTGCCCCAGATGAAGAAGGAGATCAACAAGTAGAACATTTTAAAGAGGAAAGCAGTCAGAATAAGACAGGATCTGGAAACTAAACCCCGTGAGGAAGAACTGAGGGAGCTGGGTGAGATGAAAAATAAGAGGTGAGGTGATTGCTGCTTTTAAGGACTTTCACATAGGAGATGTCTCCGGTTTGTTTCCTGTTCCTTTGGGACATGAGGATGTTGTCTGTCATTTATGTGACTGGGAGGGACTTTCCTGGACTATTTAGCCAATCATTTCTTCCAACCTTTGAATTCAAAAGAGAGCCCCACCTCTCTGTCAAGTGTTCTTTTCCCTCTCTTTAGTCTGTTGGTGGCGGCAGTTTTGTCTGCTGTTGATCTGTTCGCAACTGGGAATAAAGGATTCAAATTGCAAGTAAGAAGGAAGTGGGCCTGAGCATATGAATCTACATGTTGATCTAGAAAACCGAAGGCAGGAAATTCACCTAGATGTTCCTGACAAGAAGAGCTGGTCAGCCATGAAATGGACTACCTCTGAGGTTGGAAACTCCTTCACATTGAAAGAGTGGACGGCCATCCGTAAGAGATCCTTTAGTTCTGGATTTCAGCAATAGCAAGTAGGTTAGACTAGATGACCCTTGGGGGATCCCTTTCTGATTTATAATTCTGAAATTATAATTCCAAATTATAATTTCATGACTCTAGAGAGGTTGGTGGGTGGGAAGGGACGCTGTTTTCTTGAGCCAACAAAGACTGCTTCGTCAGCCACCTTCAACAGATGATTGCAAAAAAGAAGATGTTGGTGTCTCTATTTGTAGACCTCTCCTTCCAGGCACTTTTTCTTATCTCCTTCCACCTTCCTGTTTTCCAGTCTAGCTGGGCAGCCTTTGAGCCATCCTGGCTCTCGCTGATTTCCTCCCGGGCTTTAAGAGTGCCCCGAAACAGCCACCGACAGGCAGTCTGAGGGCAAATTTCTCTGGACGCTGTCCTCCTGTATCCCTTTGGCCCCTGGGGTAGCCTGCTAGGAAGGAGGTTATGGCAAAGGGCCACCTCAGAAGGAAGACCCAACAGAATGAGCCATGGCTTTGGAGTCATAGAATGTCCCTAATAAGAAGCAAAGGCTGTATAAAAATATACACAGCGATAAGGAACCAGGAACAAACAATACAGCTGTAGGGAAGGTCAGAAGGGTTAAGATTCAGCCATTTATTCATCTCTGGATGTCAGATGGATTTTTCTTCTTTCTGAGCATATCCTAGTGTTTTGGTCTGACCAGGTTTTGCTGAATTGGGGTGGGGGGGTTGCCTCTAGAGAGGTTGCCTTGGACGAGAGGAATGTGTTAGACGGTCAGGATTATTTGATCGTTTTCTTTCTTTCTTTCTTTCTTTATTGGGGCTTTAGACTGTTCAATTTAATGAAACACTGCTTGAAGAAAGTAAGCGATCAAATGCATCCGTGTTTAACCCCGCAATTAGAAGAGATGTGTGGAATATTGAGAAAAGAACAACCTGCAACCCAACGACAGTAAGTCTTAAGGTCTTGGTCTTTAGTGAATCAAGGAAACGATTCAGTTGGGATATCAATGGAAATAAAATCGACCAAGTGAAACCATTGAAGTATTTAGGAGTCCTCTTTCAAACTAACCTTTCTTGGACTGCACAGCGTAGGGCATTCAGGAATAATGCTAAGATCCCAGCCCAAGCCATTGGATGTTTTTTCTACAGTAGAGGTAACTCGTATGTCCCGGCAGTTCTTGAAGTTTATAGAGTTAAAATTATCCCCCTAGTCCTCTATGGCAGTGGTCCCCAACCTTGGGCCTCCAGATGTTCTTGGACTTCAACTCCCAGAAATCCTGGCCAGCAGAGGTGATGGTGAAGGCTTCTGGGAGTTGTAGTCCAAGAACATCTGGAGGCCCGAGGTTGGGGACCACTGCTCTATGGGGTCCCATATCTGGCTGAATGCATGGGACCATCCCTTGGAACCGATCCAGGCCTCTTTTTTGCATAACATTCTTGGATTGCAAGGTTGTGTACCATATGTGGCGCTTTGTTTCAAGACAGGGCTACTCAAGAGGAAGACCGTGGCATTGGTTGAGATTCTCCAACGATTGGCTCAGAATCTTCTACACCTCCGATCGCGACTGCCTTTTAGCCCTGCAGGGAGATGATGAGTCTTTTTGAAAGGAAAATCAAAGCCATTGGTCTGGACTCTGAAATCTTTGGCTCACTTAAATGAGAACGTGCGTTCGATGGCATTAAAACGTAGACTTCTAGATATTGAACACCAGGAACGGTTGAGTGCTGCCAATAAGATCTGTTTGCCTTTATACATGCATCTCCCGGGCTATTTTTATTTCTTAAAAAGTCCTAACGCCCGGAGAGCCTTTTCGTTAGCCAGAAGTAACGCGATGCCCTCCGAGGTGTACATGGAAGATTTAGAGGAATCCCTCCGAAGGAGAGAAACTGTGTTTGGCCCCTAGGTGGGAAGGAATTCCTCAACATATGATCTAGTATTTAATCCTTGGCTTTACACTTGCTTATTTCACCTCTCTCGTAATCTTTGCTAGCTGGATTTTATTTCTTTATTGGTTCTCTATTTACTATTTTATTCTATTTTTCTTTACTATGCGAATAAAGGGATGATGGTGGTGGTGATGATGATAAAAATGTTAAAACAAAATCAATACTACCACAAACCTAAACGAAAACTAAACGAAAAAGGTGAGCTAAGAGAGAGACCTGGTCGCTTAAATAAACCAAATTATAGCAGAGAGCAGCAGATTCAAACACCCCCTGCAACTTATCTAGAAGCGTCACCACTCTGGAGACAAATATTCCTCAAAAAGGAAAAACAAATGTACTGTTAACTACTTAGGAAATCTATTTCAGGATAATGAGGGAGGATGAAAGCGATCGACTTGGTTATAGAAGCCACTAGAGGCGACGTCTCTTTTCAGGACCACTTCTCAGTCTAGCTAAGATCAGAAGGAATAAGAAGATGCAGCAACTGGCTCCAGAGAGAGAGAGAGAGAGAAGGAAGGGGGCCTGAAAATATTAATCCATAGGTTGATCTGGAAAACCAAAGGGAAGAAACTTGTCTAGAGCACCTACCTGCTGCTTCATTCATATCACTAGCCAGTTGCATTGATACTCTATTCCTCCAGCGTGAAGAAATCAAGTGGAAAATGGAAGACTGCAGGAAAATGTTTGGTTCTCTGGCCTGTCGAATCCAGAAAGTGTGGCTATCAATGCTTCCTGCTCGTGAGCAAAACAAGATATAGATTTAAAATAAATGTTGGGGTTTTGTTTGCAACCTTGCATGCTGTCGTGGTTTGTGTGACTGGGCGGGATTTTTCTAGACTGAGGTTACTGTCTGTTTATTCAGTACTAACCAGTTGTTCCTTCCAGCCTTTGACTCGAAAAGAGAGCCTCGCCTCTCTGTCAAGTGTTCTTTTCCCTCTCTCTAATCTGTTGGTGGTGGCTGTTTTGTCTGCTGTTGATCTATTCGCAACTGCGAATAAAGAATTCAAATTGCAAATAAGAAGGAAGTGAGCCTAAACATACTAATCTACATGTTGATCTAGAAAACCCAAGGTGGTGAGCGCTCCAACACTGGAGGCATTCAAGAGAAAATTGCACAATCCTCTGTCAGAACTGCTTTGATTTGTATTCTTGACTTGAGCAGGAGGTTGGACTTGATGGCCTTAGAGGCCCCTTCCAACTCCGTGATTCTATGATTCTATTATTCTAATTTAACACTGGAGAGAACAGGATCCAGAGGGACATTTTTATAAGTTAAGGACCAAAGTGCATCACTGCTGTCATTGGATGTGCTAAAAATACCCCTTCTGCCAAATTTATGACGAAATGTGCCCATTTTATGAAGTTGTTTAAAGCACCTGCAACATAAAGGTATTCTCTGTATAAACGGTGGCCCTATACATGTTATTGCCACTTCTACACAGAGTCCCTATTTTGAAACCACTGTAAACGGTGGGGGAAAAAACGGGATCACGGTCATTCAAATCCTCACTTGGCCACTAGATGGCACTACAAAATAATCTGCCATAAAAACTGAATTTCTTGTGATGGGCCATCAAGAACTGACTTATAACCACCCTAATAGGGTTTTCCAGGTAAGTGAGGTATTTAAGGAGTGGTTTTACAGGTCCATACACACACACACACACACCCAGTGAGTTTCCAGGGCAGAGCGGGGAATCGAACCCAGGTCTCCTGAGTTGCACTCCATCACTCTACCCACTACACCATACCCAGCACCCCTAAAACTGAACGACTGAACGACAGCATCCAAAATAATAACATGCAAAATTAGAAGCTTTTCAAGGTAAACACAGAGTCTTTAGGGTGATGCACCCTTTATTGGAGTACTGGAAGGGGATTGCAGCTCAGTTTGAAGCCAGGGTGGTCTAATGGCTAAAATCTACAACGGGGTCTTAAGAGCTCCAGGTTCAGGCTTTGACTGAGCCGGCAAATCAACTCAGCCTTGGTCCTGTTTGAATGTCATAAAGGAGGCACTGTGAACATGTTAAGAGCAACATTCTATGGCTGTGTTCTTCACGACAACCCTTCGAGGTGGGACACATTGAAAGAGAGACCTATGCTATTGAGGACCAGAGCTGTGAAAATGCTTAGGGCGAAGCTCCTTTCTGCTAAGTGGTTTTTCAGCATTTCAGGCTAGGTCTGGACAGGAGAGGTTCCTGCTTGTGTCTGAACTCAACGTGCAAGCCAGGATCCTGGAAAGTCTCGGTTCTTGCTCACACTGATGGCCAACGTGCAAGCAGAGACGTCTCTTCAGAGCTGGTGCTGAACAGCTCAGGACAGAGGGAAACTCTAAAAGATCATCTTGAAGCATGTCTACAACTCTGGCATCTTTAATACCTGAACCAGGTTTCTCTCTCTTTCAGGCTGTCCTCCCTCACAAGGTTACTGTGTGAATAAAGCAGAGGAGAGGAGAGCCACGTAGACCACACTACACTCATGGAAGAAAAGGTGAGATACCAATGTAACTAATAAAGGGTGTGACTACACTGGAAATTGGTTCACAACTTGTATTATGTTTGAAATCACAGTTCATGCTCATGCAGGGGCTGTGGATTGACTCAGGAGTTCATCGTTCAAACTGGCTGCCACGCGAGTCGCATCCCAGCCCCGCAGCCCCTGCTTTCTTTCCTTCCTGCCTCTAGTCCCACCTCTGTCAATCCTTTTGCGGTTCAGACTACTACATTTCTCAGAAACCTTTCTATAGAAAAACAACATGGAAAGGTACTTCACAGTCAAAGAGCACAGAACCTCGAAAGTTTGAATAGTAGTTTTGAAAAATACATCTTGATTCACACATCAGAGCGAGTCCATAAACCTTCCCATCTGTTATACTTTCCCCTTATTATCAAGTAATGGATACAGGAATTACCTCATCTCTGACCACAGTTTATCACAGCAATAGTTTAAAACCACATGTGACCAGAGATGAGGTAATCCCTGCATGCAATACTTGAAAATAAGTAATGAATAATGGTGGGAAGAAGATTTTAATGACATTTTTAGACCTGTTAATTAAGTAACTAACAGCAGAAGGCCTTTGCTTCACAACAAAAGGGTGTGCTCACATGATCCAACAGGAAATCAGGATTAGCACTCGGCCCCCCACATTAAAATCACAATGCTTTGCATTTGCTTGGCCCGCATCCTGAACCTCACACCCCAACTTCCCCCATCACCAAGACACCACCTAGAGACACACACCCCATCTTTACAAGAAGATATCACAACTAAGATCCTCAGGAGAGGCCTTTCTCTCAGTCCCGTCACCTTCATAGGTGCGCTTGGTGGGGACATGGGAGAGGGTCTTCTCTGTGGCTGCCCCCAGACTGTGGAACTCCCTTCCACTGGAGGCCAGCCTGGCCCCATCTTTAATGTCTTTCCTCAAACAGGTGAAGCAATTTCTCTTCAGGCAGGCTTTTCCTTAGTGACTGGCAGTCTGAGAGAGGTTTTGTGCTCTGTTTTGTGCTTTAATGAGTGTTTTTAGTATTGATTTTATTTACCATTCTTAATATATTGTTTAAATCTTTTTTTAATCTTTGTACACTTAGTGTTTTTAGCTTTTAAATATGGTCCTTTTAATGATGTCATCTGCCTTGGGTCCTTTCAAGGAGAAAGGTGGGGTAAAAATATTTTCAATAAATAAATAACCACATGGGGTGGGGTGGGGGAAGCCTATTCGAATTATTCTTCTTTGAAAAAGTTGGGGGGGGGGAACCCCGCCAGCAGCAAAGCAAAAAAAAAGTCACTTTCAGAGCAAAAAAAGGGCTAGACCGATCCGAATCAGCCTTTATGCTATGTGGTCAGTAAGAAAATACTTTGAATTGATCCATTTTATAAGCAGAGTAAATCCCACGGTATGGGACCATGTAATCGCACTTAAATTCAAATTAGTTCTGATATTGGTTATTTAGGAAGCGATCAGATGGTAATATAGGATCACTCTGGATCACACTGGGAAGGGTCGCTGTGCTGGGAATTGCTCCAGCCCAGTGTCGTCGTCCGTCCGTCCCCCCTCAAAAAAAGCATCCCTGATGCTGGACCACAATGGTCGGACAGGCATGGAGCAAAGTCCAGCCGGTTCACCATTTCCTGTACCTTGTCTTGTTGTTTAGTCGTTAAGTCGTGTCCGACTCTTCGTGACCCCATGGACCAGAGCATGCCAGGCCCTCCTGTCTTCCACCGCCTCCCGGAGTTGGGTCAAATTCATGTTGGTCGCTTCGATGACCCTGTCCAGCCATCTCGTCCTCTGTCGTCCCCTTCTCCTCTTGCCTTCACACTTTCCCAACATCAGGGTCTTTTCCAGGGAGTCTTCTCTTCTCATGAGATGGCCAAAGTACTGGAGCCTCAGCTTCAGGATCTGTCCTTCCAGTGAGCACTCAGGGTTGATTTCCTTCAGAACGGATAGTTGCCAGAAAATAGCTTGAACCAGAGCACGCCACAAACAGTCTAAAACGTGAGCTATATCGCTGTCTGATTGAACCCTTACTGTGGTTTTAGCTTTGCTTGTTTTACTCTCATTTTGTAAGCCTCGTTTTGTCCCTACACTGGGAGGAAGGTGTACGTAACATACAATAAAATGAAGGATACGGGCCCTTGTCCTGTTACTGGCCCCAAATTATTTGGTCATCTGGGGCAGAAAAAAAAACCAAATCAGGGAGCCATTCCTGGCAGTTAAAATACACCATTTATTTATTTATTTATTTATTTGTTTGTTTATTTATTTATTTATTTCAACTGCCATACTGCCTCATTAGTGCGAACAGTAAGTAATAAACAGATAATCTGCTGCAAAAAAAAAAATCTGCCATCTGAGCAGCCGCCTCATCCCGCCTAATGGCAGGGTCAGCTCTGCCGCTTTAACTCATACATTCTACAATTCATTGTAGAATGATCCGCCATGCATTGTCTCTACTGTTACAGCCTTTGTTAAGGCTCCTGGCTCTTCATTCTTGACCCGAGGAATGAGGGATCTCCAAAATGGCCTGTCCTCAACTGCTCTGCTCCGCAACTCCAGACTCCAGCTTGTGGCTTCCTTTAGGGAGTCAATCCATCTTGTCCTTGGTCTTCCTCTTTTCCTGCTGCCTTCCATCTTTCCCAGCATTCTGGTCTTTTCCCAAAATGTCTTGTCTTCTCCAGATGTGCCCAAAGTAGCACAAACTCAGTTTCAACATTTTTTTGTCCCCAGAGATAATTCAGGCTTGATTTGCTCTAGGACCCACTTGTCCGTCTTTCTGGCAGCCCAGGGGGTGTCAGCAAAACTCTCTTCTCCAGCACCACATTTCAAACCACTCCATTTTTTTTCCTGTCCACTTCCTTTACTGTCCAACTTTCACACCTACACATGGTGATCAGAAATACAAGAGTGTGGTTAATCTTTCTACTCCCTTCTAGAAAAGAAAGGGAGACTGCAGCTACTAAGAGATCAGAAGACTGAGACTCGGAAGGCCAGCAATGAAAGAATTAGAAAAAGATCATCAAGTGTAAGGATATGTCCCTGTTGACCAAAGCCAAGATCATCAACAGCTGCTGAGTCACTGGAAATGTGACTCAGTCACATGTCACAAGCACCCCCAGTCACATGTCCAATCTCTATCCAGAATCATAGAATCATGAAGTTGGAAGGGGCCTTTAAGGCCATCGAGACCAACCTCAGTGCAAGAACACAAATCAAAGGATATCTGCCAGGTGGTTGTCTAAATTATTCTTGAAGGCCTCCAGTGTTGGAGCCCTCACCACCTCTCGAGGTCATTGGTTCTATCGTCGTACTGCTCTAACAGTTAGGAAGTTTTTCCTGATATTCAACCGAAATCTGGCTTCCTGTAACGTGAGCCCATTGTTGCGTGTCCTGCACTCAGAGATGATCGCGAGCAGATCCTGCCCCTCCTCTGTAAGACAGCCTTCCAATGAAACGTGCAATGTTGTAACCATCATAGGGCAAGTGAGGTTGCAAAGCTGAACAGCTATCCTACCATCTCTTTGTAAATGGCTGCCTTGATGTTTTTCATTGTTCAGCAAATCACCTCGAGTTTGCCTGTCAGGGGTTGAATGGGGCGCAAATGTTTCGTAAAAGTGCTTCCAACAGCCTCGAATCTCTCATCTGTCTTTCAGACTCAGCAGAGTTTGTAGGAAGGATACGGAAAATAGGAGGAGGCAGAAAGAAGATAGATTAGGAACTATTGATAGATAGCCAGGTGATTAGGTGTAGATCTGGGAATTTCTGGGCAATTGTGTTATGGCCCTAAATAAGTGGATTTTTTTTTTTTTTTACTTCCAGACACTTAAGTATAAGTTGCAGAGGCCATAGTAACAACTTCCACCTCCCACAGCTATTAATGCAAACTTTGCAAAAATCCAGCCATTATAACAGCGTGGCTTGGTTGCTCCCCTAGCATTTCTTTCTGCACAATGTGTGCTCTGGCTGCATCCTGTGACTGCCATCTCAGCACTATCAGAATAAAGTGTGAGAAGTTAAAAAAAAATCACTAAGCATGAACCACAAGCGTCAAATGAGGGGAAAGAATCCTTAGGTCTTATGAATGACAGAGCAATTTTAAGGAGTGAATCAGCGAAATAGCCAAGGGAACAAAAATACCACTGAGCATCACAGATTTGTGCCTCAGCTTATGAGCTGGTTCTGCCGTGTATGCAGATTTTTAAATATTCAACGCGTTTCAGCACATGGCCTTCTTCAGGAGCTATATAAAAATCTATTTCTTCATTAAGCCCTGAAGGAGCTAGAGTGTTCAGTCTCAATAGCCAGTTGAAGAAGGAAATCAGATAGCTATCAGAAGCTTATAGATCATGCTGTGAAAACTGAATGCATATTCATTGATACAATTTTGTCTGTAGGGATATGAAAATGAGTACTAGTTATAGACAGGTACAGTTGCCCTGAGCTTGTTGTTTACAGACTAATTTATTTTCATTTTTATATATGGCTCCTGAAAAAGGCTGTGTGCCGAAATATGTTGTGCATTTTAAAATCAGAATAAAGTTGTTGTTGTTTTTTAATTACATATTTTCTGCATCCTAAGACCAGGTCTCTCGTTTTTGATTTCCGCTACCATTTGACTACGCAAAAGTCTTTGACTGTGTGGACCACAACAAACTATGGCAAGTTCTTAAAGAAATGGGAGTGCCTGACCACCTTATCCATCTCCTGAGAAATCTATATGTGGGACAGGAAGCAACAGTTAGAACTGGATATGGAACAACTGATGGGTTCAAAATTGGGAAAGGAGTACGACAAGGCTGTATATTGTCTCCCTGCTTATTTAACTTATATGCAGAATACATCATGCGGAAGGCTGGACTGGAGGAATCCCAAGCCGGAATTAAGATTGCCGGAAGAAATATCAACAACCTCAGATATGCAGACGATACTACTCTGATGGCAGAAAGTGAGGAGGAATTAAAGAACCTCTTAATGAGGGTGAAAGAGGAGAGCGCAAAAATGGTCTGAAGCTCAACATCAAAAAAACTAAGATCATGGCCACTGGCCCCATCACCTCCTGGCAAATAGAAGGGGAAGATATGGAGGTAGTGACAGATTTTACCTTCTTGGGCTCCGTGATCACTGCAGACGGTGACAGCAGCCACGAAATTAAAAGACACCTGCTTCTTGGGAGGAAAGCGATGACAAACCTAGACAGCATCTTAAAAAGCAGAGACATCACCTTGCCGACAAAGGTCCGCATAGTCAAAGCTATGGTTTTTCCAGTAGCGATGTATGGAAGTGAGAGCTGGACCATAAAGAAGGCTGACCGCCGAAGAATTGATGCTTTTGAATTGTGGTGCTGGAGGAGACTCTTGAGACTGCAAGGAGAACAAACCTATCCATTTTGAAGGAAATCAACCCTGAGTGCTCACTGGAAGGACAGATCCTGAAGCTGAGGCTCCAAGACTTTGGCCATCTCATGAGAAGAGAAGACTCCCTGGAAAAGACCCTGATGTTGGGAAAGAGTGAAGGCAAGAGGAGAAGGGGACGACAGAGGACGAGATGGTTGGACAGGGTCATGGAAGCGACCAACATGAATTTGACCCAACTCCGGGAGGCAGTGGAAGACAGGAGTGCCTGGCGTGCTCTGGTCCATCGGGTCACGAAGAGTCGGACACGACTTAACGACTAAACAACAACAACAACAACCATTGTATGTATCAGTTTCTTTAGTTCCTACCACTTATGCTACGATCTTTGGCCAGAAGAACATCTGGCACTTATTTGCGTCACCTGCTGAAACTGAGCAGTGGAAGACTTGAGATCAAGAAACAAAACTGTTTCTTTATGCAGCAAATTGTGAGCCAGTGCCAGAAGAGGGTGCCCCCCCTTAAACTTAAATGGCTTTGGAACTTACATGGGAACAACAATCAATATTGGGATTATTCATCCATCCATCCATTCATTCATTCAAGATATATTTACCTGCCTTCCTCCTTTAAAGGAACCCAAGGTGGCTTACATCCATAAAAGGCAGTGTTTAATGCTAACAGTGGTAAATATAGAAATAGAAAAGGATGAAACAAGTACCAAACAAAAAAACATAAGCAATACTAAAACCCATTCAAAACAGTAAGGCACAAAACTCCATTAAAAAAATCCCACTGAGGCAGCCAGTCACCGAGGGAAAGCTTGCCGGAAGAGAAAGATAATCACCTGCTTGCAGAAGGACAGCCAAGATGGGGCCAGCCTGGTCTCCAGTGGGAGGGAGTTCCAAAGTCTGGGAGCAGCCACAGAGAAGGCCCTCTCCTGTATCCCCACCAGACACACCTGTGATGGTGGTGGGACCGAGAGGAAGGCCTCCCCTGAGGATCTAAACACCTGGGGAGGCTCATAAAGGAAAACACGGTCCTTGAGATAGCCTGGGCCCAAGCCATTCGGGGCTTTGTAGGTTAGAACCAGCACTTTCAATGGGGGTCCGAAAACTGATTGGCCGCCGGTGGAGCTGCTGCAACAGGGGGCTTATGTGATCCCTATGTCTCGCCCCAGTTAGCAATCTGGCTGCAGCATTTGGGAGCGGCTGAAGTTTTTTGACATTTTCCATGGCCAGTTCGATTACTTGGTGCCGTGTTTTGCAAGCAATTCATGGTCTTCACTTGTTTCTGTATTTAAAAATCATCTCCTACTCCTGTTACTTACTGGCTAGAACCTTGCCATGAAATATGACACACATAAGGGAAACCATGGAGGTCATCACTGCAGTTTTCCAGCCACCGGCTGTTGCGTGCTGGGCATACAACTAAAGGCACAACTCGGGGTGCCACCGCCTGGATAGATCTGAGTGCATGAAAGATGACGACTGCATACCCCCGCTTAGCTAACCCCAGCTCATCTCCTTCTGCGTGCCTCCTGACCAAAGCTGGAGAACGAGGACTCCGTCTCCCATGCTCCCCTCCTGCTGAATTCCCAGCTTCATCACCTTCCGTGTGAATGTGTGTGAAAGTAAAAGAAAGCTGGGCAGGGGGGGGGGGAAGTGATGTATGTGAGTATGTGACTGTCCTTCTTTCTGTGTGTGTGTGTGTTGTGTGTGTATATGAATATACACCTTATCCCCCAGCTTAACCTACCATGCCAGCTCTGCCCACTATTGGCAAATGTGACTTCTGCCCACTTCCAAAATAGGTACCAGCTGCCACTGCCTTAATAATAAACATGTGCCATCAAGGTCAGAATTGACTTGCAAGGTTTTCTAGGTAGCAAATACTCAGAAGCGGTTTCCCCTTCCCTTCTTCTGAGGGAGACCTAGGACTGTGCAGCTTGCCCAAGGCTACACAGGCTGGCTGTGCCCACAGGAGGCAAAGTGGGGGAATCGAACTCCCAACCTCTGGCTGCCTAGCCAGGTACCTAAACCACTGAATTGTCCGGCCAGCGGCCTTAGGATCAATAAAAGACCAGCTTAAAACTGGGAGAATTCCTGTCAAAAATGCCTTTAAAATACCTCTTAAAAGCATATTCTCAAGCAACTACGAACCTAACGCCTCATACCGAGAACATCATTTTGTTCTCACTCATCAGATTCCGTTTGAAATGTAACTTTGCTACATCCATGTTACAAAAAATATAAATCACCCAAAGTAACTACAGTATGTTGTTCGTATCTCACTATGTCCCAGATGTAAGGCTCATAGGCTTCTTTTGGAGTTCCCAAAAGCTATGTTTGGCTGTTAAGGAAAAACAGATGCTACACTAACAGTTCGGAAATTACAAACCAGTCTTGCCTAGCCATTGGATAAGCTGCTGTGATGTCACAGAAACCAAGATTCAGAGCTGCAGTTTCAGAATTCAGCTCTTTCTCAGGCATCAAATAAAGACGACTGTAAAACGAAATGTGATATCAATGTAGCTCAGTACCTATTAAATATGTTGGCTCTTGATGAGGAATTCCTACACTGAGCTAAGCATGTTTTTCTTCTTGCGTTACTGAGCTGACAAGTGCTACTGTCAACATCGGTCTCGCTTCGCTTAACTCTGAAGGCAGATTTTGCTTTCCAACAGCTTTGAGATTCTTCACTTGGATGATCTAAGCAAGAGTGCTTTGTTCATAGATTTTCAAGAGCTGAAAGTCAGTTGAATAAGGAATAATCAGAGATCTTAATGCTAGTATTTTGCAGAGGTGCCTGGTTCCAGGAAAAGGACTATCTCGTTCCTTGTCCATTCAAAGAGGTTTTGATCTGCAGGAATAAGCAGGTAAACCTGATGATGGTTCTAACCTATAAAGCCCTAAACGGTTCAGGCCCAAGCTATCCCAAGGACCCCATCTCCCTTTATGAGTCTGCTGTTGTTAAGTCGTGTCCGACTCTTCGTGACCCCATGGACCAGAGCACACCAGGCCCTACTGTCTTCCACTGCCTCCCGGAGTTGGGTTAAATTCATGTTGGTCGCTTCGATGACACTGTCCAACCGTCTCGTCCTCTGTCGTCCCCTTCTCCTCTTGCCCTCACACTTTCCCAACATCAGGGTCTTTTCCAGGGAGTCTTCTCTTCTCATGAGATGGCCAAAGTATTGGAGCCTCCGCTTCAGGATCTGTCCTTCCAGTGAACACTCAGGGTTGGTTTCCTTCAGAACGGATAGGTTTGTTCTCCTTGCAGTCCAGGGGACTCTCAAGAGTCTCCTCCAGCACCGCAATTCAAAAGCATCAATTCTTCTTATGAGCCTACTCTAGGGTTAAGATCATCAAAAGAGGCCTTCCTCTCAATCCAGCCACCTTCACAGGTGTGTTTTACTCAGACTCTAAACTACTGCTTACCACCAGTTCATGAAGATTTATTTCATTTTTTAAACATTTAAAACCTGATTTAAATCAATTTGATTTTTAAAAATCATTGATTTTCATCCAGCCTGCCTCCCCCTAAACCCTGCTCCAGTGCTGCCAAAATGAATACAACAAGAAGGCTCCCAAGTTGCAGTGCTGGTGCGCCACACCTTGTTGTTGTTAATGTGCTGTCAGATTGGGTCCAGCGTATGGCCACTCTATGCGTGAGTGACCGCCAAAATGTCCTGTCCTCAATAGCCTTGCTCAGTTCTTGTACACTCAAGGCTGTGGTTTCCTTCATGGAATCAATCCATCTCATATTTGGTCTTCCTCTTTTCCTGCAACCTTCAGCTTTTCCTAGCATTATTGTCTTCTCCAGCAAGTCTTGGCTTCTCATCATTTGCCCAAAAGTATGACAGCTTCGGCTTCAACCTTTTTCCTTCCAAAGGCCCACTTCAAACTGCATGACAGGCCCTTCCCTTCTCTCTCCTGGCCTTTTGATGCACTCACCTTGAAAAATCCCGAAGCACCAAAAAAACATTTTTTGCACTGTACCTGTGAACCTTGGCCCCAGGCTGTCAAGCCATTCCTCCCGCAAAACAAGCAAATACGCTTTCTTCTCCTCCAGTGCTTTTCGCCCTGAAATGTGTCTCTCTCTGCCTGCCCAGAGACAGGAGAAGCATCAAAGTTCCATGGAACGTCCATGTCACGACCCTAGGCTCTGACGTGACCCCTCCTACAAGTGGGAGTGGCCAAAGAAAACGATGAACCCTCCCACCATCTGCGCATCGTCTATTTCAAGGTTGGGAAGAAGCATCTTTGGGGTGGGGTGGCTTCATTGGTCACCCTACACCCTTTCAGGGGCTTTACCCATTCCCTGTCATGGCCTCTGCCTAATGGAGCACCACAACTCTTATGGTACAGGAAAGTGCTATACTCATACACCATCGTGTCATGAACTGCTGGATAGCTCAGTGTTTTAGGTCTCTGGCTCTGGAACCAGAGGCTGGGAGTTCAATTCCCTACTGGGCTTCCTTAACAGGGACTGGACTTGATGATCCACAGGGTCCCTTCCAGTTCTGCAGTTCTAAGATGATGATCCACTGTACCTCAGAAAGCTCTGCCGTATTCTTAACAACACTTAGGAATAAGTCATATTGCTCACTGTAGTGGCTGTGTTTTTGATGGTGCAGCTTGCAGCCATGGCCTGATCCACCTAAGGATGGAGGGGGGCTGCATGAAATCAATAGATGATATGCTGATAACTTCCCCACTCCATATTGATTTTGGATTAAGTTTTTACAAGTAACGGTAAAGGTAAAGATTCCCCTTGACATTTAGTCCAGTCGTGTCCGACTCTAGGGCACGGTGCTCATCCCCGTCTCCAAGCCGTAGAGCCAGCATTTGTCCGTAGACCGTTTCTGTGGTCACGTGGCCAGCGCGACTAGACATGGAACGCCGTGACCTTCCCACTGAGGTGGTACCTATTTATCTACTCGCATTTTTACATGCTTTCAAACGGCTAGGTTGGCAAGAGCTGGGACAAGCGACAGGAGCTCACTCCGTCGAGTGGATTCGATCTTACGACGGCTGGTCTTCTGACCTTGCAGCACAGAGGCTTCTGCGGTTTAACCCGCAGCTCCACCACGTCCCCTTTACAAGTAGTTTCAATTTATTTAAATGTATTGTGTTTACGTTCAATTTTTTCAAATAGGCCTATTCTAGTTGAGACTGAGGGCATAATCATATGAGCCGTTTGGATTGTTTCAATTTCCTTCTTCATTTATACTGATATACATCCATTTATGTATAATCACATCATATATACATCACTGCTGTCTTTTCTTTCAATACATTTATTGCACTTTGAACAGGTTTTGTTGGTTACACATGCCCACCCAATGAAATCGACTCGTTTTCCATTCTGTTCCAGAAACGTGATGCTCTAAAATTGCTCTATTCATTTATATTGTTAAAAAATGCCTAAATGATATGTCGCTAAAGCAGCGTCTAAATTCATGTGAAAAACGTTAGAAGGCCATATTGGAAGATGTTTCGAAACACAAGGCTTCCCTTGGCAGTTCTCCTGTTTTACGGCGCTTTGTTTCTCAAAAGACACTCGGTGGTGTGTTCCTCCGTGTTGGCAAGGGAAGAGACAAGTGAGGATGAATGTTACAATAAGCAAGTGATGCCGCAGCAAACTCTTGAGGGGAGACAATACTGATACATCGCTTAGCATTTGAAGAAGAAAACATTTAAAGGAACAAGCACGGTGGCTATGCAGTGCTCATGGCACTGAAAACACAAGTGGGTGCAAAGTAAATTGACAGCAAAGTTCGCACACACCAAACCGATGCAGATAGAAGTAATTCAGGAATCAGATTATTTTTAAAAGTCCATGTCGGCAAGGTTGAAAAAAATAAATCGGTTGGTCAAAGGAATCGATTTTACCTGTGCATCGTGTGAACGGAAATTTGTAAAATGATTTAAATAACTGCAGAATCAATATAACTGTGGTTCTTAGGGTCTATGTAATTACAACCTTACACACTTAAAAAAAAAAGCTACAAGTACAACAGGTCCATTTGAATCAATGAAACTTATGGAGGAGTTGACTCCCCAAATCCCCACAGATACAATGGGTCTACTCTAGTGTGACCATGCTAAGCAGCAGGATTTCAGCCATGGGAAGCACTTGAATTACTGCTGTTTCAGTCGAGCCCTATAGCTCTGAAGTGGGAGAAAAATATTTCAAAAATACAATTTACAAATTGTATTGCAGTGGTAGCCCTTATCAGCGTGACCAGAAGGCAGGCAAAAGGAGTCAGGTTCACCCACACACCACGTCTCACTCTGCATATCATCGGTGACATCATTAGGACATGCCCAGCAACTGCCCGAAGAGAGCAAAAATCGGTAATCATGCAAGACGAAAAAATAGCGGTGGAAATGCGGTCAAAAATAAAAAGAGAGAAGAAGCCACAGGCCTTGCCAGCCAAACAAAATATTCCACATACAAATGCCAAAAGATCAGATCTTCTCGTGATTAATGCTAATGTCGTGTCGTCGGCAGAATAAATATTGAAAAGATCAAAGACTACCAAGGCTCCAATGGTGGGGAAAAACACCGCTCTAGTGAGTTAGGCCCCTTCACGGATTGCTGCCTTGTTGTGGCGAAGGGGCTTGAGTAATTCAGAGAAGCTATGGGCTATGCCGTGCAGGGACACCCAAGACGGACAGGTCATAGTGGAGAGTTCTGACTAAACGCGATCCACCTGGAGCAGGAACTGGCAAGCCACTCCAGTATCTTTGCCAAGAAAACCCCACGAACAGAAACAAAAGGCTAAAAGATATGACGCTGGAAGATGAGCCCCTCAGGTCGGAAGGCGTCCAACATGCTACTGAGGAAGAGCGGAGGACAAGGACAAGTAGCTCCAGAGCTCATGAAGCGGTTGGGCCAAAGCCGAAAGGACGCTCAGCTGCGGAGGTGCCTGGGAGTGAAAGGAAAGTCCGATGCTGCAAAGGAAAATACTGCATAGGAATCTGGAATGTAAGATCTATGAACCTTGGTAAGCTGGATGTGGTCAAACAGGAGATGGCAAGAATAAACATTGACATCCTGGGTGTCAGTGAACTAAAATGGACGGGAATGGGCGAATTCAATTCAGACGATTATCGTATCTACTATTGTGGGCAAGAATCCCGTAGAAGAAATGGAGTAGCCCTCATAGTCAACAAAAGAGTGGGGAAAGCTGTACTGGGATACAATCTCAAAAATGATAGAATGATTTCAATACGAATCCAAGGCAGACCTCTCAACATCACAGTAATCCAAGTTTATGCACCAACCACCGATGCCGAAGAGGCTGAAATTGACCAATTCTATGAAGACCTACAACACCTTCTAGAACTGACACCAAAGAAAGATGTTCTTCTCATTATAGGGGACTGGAATGCTAAAGTAGGGAGTCAAGAGATAAAAGGAACAACAGGTAAGTTTGGCCTTGGAGTTCAGAACGAAGCAGGGCAAAGGCTAATAGAGTTCTGTCAAGAGAACAAGCTGGTCATCACAAACACTCTTTTCCAACAACACAAGAGGCGACTCTACACATGGACATCACCAAATGGGCAATACCGAAATCAGATTGATTATATTCTCTGCAGCCAAAGATGGAGAAGCTCTATACAGTCAGCAAAAACAAGACCTGGAGCTGATTGTGGCTCTGACCATCAGCTTCTTATAGCAAAATTCAAGCTTAAACTGAAGAAAGTAGGAAAAACCACTGGGCTAGCCAGGTATAATCTAAACCAAATCCCTTATGAGTACACAGTGGAAGTGAAGAACAGATTTAAGGAACTAGATTTGGTGGACAGAGTGCCTGAAGAACTATGGATGGAGGCTCGTAACATTGTACAGGAGGCAGCAACGAAAACCATCCCAAAGAAAAGGAAATGCAAGAAAGCAAAGTGGCTGTCCAACGAGGCCTTACAAATAGCAGAGAAGAGAAGGGAAACAAAATGCAAGGGAGATAGGGAAAGTGACAGAAAATTGAATGCAGACTTCCAAAGAATAGCAAGGAGAGACAAGAGGGCCTTCTTAAATGAACAATGCAAAGATATAGAGGAAAACAATAGAAAGGGAAAAACCAGAGATCTGTTCAAGAAAATTGGAGCCATTAAAGGAACATTTTGTGCAAAGATGGACATGATAAAGGACAAAAATGGTAGGGACCTTACAGAAGCAGAAGACATCAAGAAGAGGTGGCAAGAATACACAGAGGAATTATACCAGAAAGATCTGGATGTCTCGGACAACCCAGATAGTGTGGTTGCTGACCTTGAGCCAGACATCCTGGAGAGCGAAGTCAAGTGGGCCTTAGAAAGCATGGCTAACAACAAGGCCAGTGGAGGAGATGGCATTCCAGTGGAACTATTTAAAATCTTAAAAGATGATGCTGTTAAGGTGCTACACTCAATATGCCAGCAAGTTTGGAAAACTCAGCAGTGGCCAGAGGATTGGAAAAGATCAGTCTACATCCCAATCCCAAAAAAGGGCAGTGCCAAAGAATGCTCCAACTACCGTACAATTGCACTCATTTCACACGCTAGCAAGGTTATGCTCAAAATCCTCCAAGGCAGGCTTCAGCAGTATGTGGACCGAGAACTCCCAGAAGTACAAGCTGGATTTCGAAGGGGCAGAGGAACTAGAGACCAAATTGCTAACATGCGCTGGATTATGGAGAAAGCCAGAGAGTTCCAGAAAAACATCTACTTCTGCTTCATTGACTACGCAAAAGCCTTTGACTGTGTGGACCACAGCAAACTATGGCAAGTTCTTAAAGAAATGGGAGTGCCTGACCACCTTATCCATCTCCTGAGAAATCTATATGTGGGACAGGAAGCAACAGTTAGAACTGGATATGGAACAACTGATTGGTTCAAAATTGGGAAAGGAGCACGACAAGGCTGTATATTGTCCCCCTGCTTATTTAACTTATATGCAGAATACATCATGCGGAAGGCTGGACTGGATGAATCCCAAGCCGGAATTAGGATTGCCGGAAGAAATATCAACAACCTCAGATATGCAGATGATACCACTCTGATGGCAGAAAGTGAGGAGGAATTAAAGAACCTCTTAATGAGAGTGAAAGAGGAGAGCGCAAAAAATGGTCTGAAGCTCAGCATCAAAAAAAACTAAGATCATGGCCACGGGCCCCATCACCTCCTGGCAAATAGAAGGGGAAGATATGGAGGCAGTGACAGAGTTTACCTTCCTGGGCTCCACGATCAATGCAGATGGTGACAGCAGCCACGAAATTAAAAGACGCCTGCTTCTGGGGAGGAAAGCGATGACAAACCTAGAAAGCATCTTAAAAAGCAGAGACATCACCTTGCCAACAAAGGTCCGCATAGTCAAAGCGATGGTTTTTCCAGTAGTGATGTATGGAAGGGAGAGCTGGACCATAAAGAAGGCTGACCGCCGAAGAATGGATGCTTTTGAATTGTGGTGCTGGAGGAGACTCTTGAGAGTCCCCTGGACTGCAAGGAGAACAAACCTATCCATTTTGAAGGAAATCAACCCTGAGTGCTCACTGAAAGGACAGATCCTGAAGCTGAGGCTCCAATATTTTGGCCATCTCATGAGAAGAGAAGACTCCCTGGAAAAGACCCTGATGTTGGGAAAGTGTGAAGGCAAGAGGAGAAGGGGACGACAGAGGACAGGATGGATGGACAGTGTCATCGAAGGTACCAACATGAGTTTGACCCAACTCCGGGAGGCAGTGGAAGACGGGAGGGCCTGGCGTGCTCTGGTCCATGGGGTCACGAAGAGTCGGACACGACTAAACGACTAAACAACAACAAGTGAGTTAGGCCTCTGGCTGCAAAGTCAGAGGTTGAGTGTTCGATCCCCCCACTGGAGAGTAGAGCCAGCCTGGGTGGCCTTGGGCAAGCTGGACAGTCCCAGAATACCCTCTGGAAGAAGGGAAGGGGAGACCACTTCTGAGTTACTCTGTAGCTGGGAAAACCCTGACCAAGTATCGCCATAAGTCAGAACTGACTTGACGGAACAGGATTGTTATGAGTCACTCCCCAAGGAAGGATTACAGAAGTGGATCAAGACTGTGATCTTTTGAACACCCTTGATCCAATGTTGAGGGAAAAATTTATTTAGTTCTTCAGGATTTTTTGGTGTGAAAATTATACCCAGAATTCCCCCAAACTGCACTGGAGCAGTATTCTGGAGCAGACATGGAGGATTCTGGGCATAAATAAATAAATAAATAAATAAATAAATAAATAAATAAATAAATAAATAAGTGTGTGTGTGTGTGTGTGTGTGTGTGTGTGTGTGTGTGTGTGTGTGTGTAAAACCTCTGAGGAATTTCCATGGGGAAATTTAGTGGGATTTTTTTTTTTTTGAGTTCTTTGCTTTTTGAGGTGAAATTCATTCCCACAATCCTCCATACAGTAGTACCTCGGTTTGCGAAACGGAACCGTTCTACGCGACGTTACATAGTACGGAAATTTCGCAAACCGAAACGCCAATTGCGCTATGAAAGGGGCGGCACTATAGGCGCAATGTGCCCTGGGGAAACCCTTTCGCGGTGCGAAAAAAAGAAAAGAAAACAACGTAAATCGGGGCTTTATTTCTTATGGATTTCGGTTCGTAAACCAAAAATTACGTACGAGGCGTTTGCAAACCGAGGTACTACTGTATATATATATATATATAGAGAGAGAGAGAGAGAGAGAGAGAGAGAGAGAGAGAGAGAGAGCCCAACCCAGAGTAACACATGCTCGAGACCACTGATTTTAGTTGGCTTAAATGTATTTAAACCTGGGTTGAAGGCCAGAACCATCAAGATAACAAAGGAAACAGAAGTTTCATTTAGTCCACCTCTTATTTCTTTGCTTGTTTTCTGTCTTGTTTCTGAGTTCCTCTTACCGACTCCTCCCTCACACATGCACACAAACAGATGTTAAGGAGGTGGAAATAGAAATGGGGAAGGAATGATAATTTGATTATTTTAAAAAGAGGTTATTTATCGCACGTGTCTTGGTTGTCTCTTTCTGCTTTTTTCGCTCTTTATTCACAGCACATTCTAAGTGGCCTCTCGGTTGCCAACCAACGAGAAAAAAAACAACCAGGCTGTAGAGATCTGAACCATGGATGAAGACCTGGGTTCAACTCGCCTCTTGGTCATGAAGTTCAAGAAGTGACCTTGGGCCAGTCATATTCTCCCTGAGACCTACCTCACAGGGTTATTGAGAAGACAGAGTGGGGTGAAGGAGAGATATGTATCCCTGATTATTGTATTATTGTAGGGAAAGATGATTCACAAACAACCAATCAAACATCATCCAGCAAAGCTTTTGCTGCATGGAGAGAGAAAAAAAATACTCATAATAACTGGAATGGTAGTGTGGTGTAGTGGATAGACTGACAGGCTCGGACTCAGGAGGTCTGGGTTCGAATGTCTGCTCAGCCACAGAAACTCACTGGGGGAAAGGAACTGGTAAAACCACTCCTTCAATATCTCACGTACCTTGAAAGCCCTATTAGGGTTGCTGTAAGTCAGTTCCGACTTGAGAGCACAGACCATGAACACACACAGAGAGAGAGAGAGAGAGAGAGAGAGAGAGAGAGAGAGAGAGCGCAAAATTCACTCCTTCGGGAGCAAATCCTGTGGCCGAAAAGCCCAACGAGGAGTTCTGATTTTAGATATTTTATTCCATCTGAAGCTCTGCTAGGCTCTTGCAGAAAGTTCTGATGCACTCAGTTTGGGGCTTATTTTATTTTATTTTATCTTATTTCGTTCTAAGCCCTCACTCTTCCGCTGCAATGAAAGGCAACGAAAGAGAGAGGCTTCTAAATTTCTGAGTTTGTGTCGAAAGGTGTGGTTGGAAACGAGGCCGCGGAGGAATAAGAGGGGCACAGATTTGTGGTTTTGCACTGCAACCCCCGGGGAGAGCTGCCTTCCAGGAAATTCTCATCCAGAACCACACATCGGCACACCTCTGGCGTGAACCCAACAGACCCAGGCCATCCACCTTGCCCAATGCACCCACCCTTTTATCAGTCTGGAAAGCTCTCTCCTTGGAACGAGGACCAGTCTTTAAGGACAGATCACTGGGGCAGGGTTTCTAATTCCTTCCGTGGTGCCAAGAATACCTTCGTGGGACCACAGAATGAACATCTTAGGAGGCTTTTCTAACCAGCCCAGATGGCTGCAGGCCAGGAGAGCTGATCCTAGCCCTATCAAAACCGGGCTGAATCCAACCCTCTCCCAGTTTAAGGATGTTGTGGATGACCCTCACCTTAGCCCACCTTCGTGTGGCAACATGGCTGTGCTCCTTTGGCTGAAGGACATTTAGATCTGGTGTCATTCAGCCGCTCCTTCGCCCAATTCCTCCTCGGCTCCCCTTATTCTACTCCAGTGGTTCCCAACCTTGGGTCCCCAGATGGGTGAAAACTCCCAGAAGCCTTTGCCACCAGCTGTGCTGGCCAGGACGTCTGGGAGTTATAGTCCAAGAACGTCTGGGGACCCAAGGTTGGGAGCCAGTGCTGGAGAGCTCAGTGGTTTGGATATCCGCCTGCAGAGCCCCCACTGGGCCTCCTTGACAGGGGCTGGACTTGATGATCTATAGGGTCCCTTCCAGCTCTGCAGTTCTAAGGTGATAATAATGATTATTCTATTCTTTTCTTTGGTGCTTTATTCAATCATATTTTATTAGCTTCTCTACCCACTAATCTTAGCCGGCACTGTCATTATGGCAGCCATTCCTTCTGCCGACTGACTCTTGTGTCAACACACCTGGACCAGATGGACCAATAGTTTGTTTTAGAAAGTTTTGGAAAGAGTTTTTGAAAGTTATTATTTTTTTCAGCCTACAGCTACCTGATTCATTCAGCCCTGCTTTCCTTAGATCTGCTTAAACTATTTTCTTCTGCAGTTAAAGTAAGGCGTGCAAGGGGATCATATGATGCATGAGTCACTCTGTGGCAACAGTAATAACTTAGGAAGAGAAAATGCAAGAACTTCGTTTTCATAACTCTCCGTGAGAAGGTTCCTGGAGAGAAGGCAAACATGATCCCTCTGTCCTTAGTCCTCTGTTCAACTGGCAGTTTCGCCCCTTTCCTTAGAAGAAGGGGTGAACGGCCAGGAAAATAAAGCTAGACATGAGTATTTTCCCTTCCCAGCTTTGCTCTTCAGGAAGTGGGGCCGGTGGGAATCGACCGCCAATGACATCACTGTGACCTCATTCGGATTCCAAAAACGCTCTGCAGGAGCTCAGAGAGGTCATGAGGATGTCGGTTTTGCAATTTGTTTTTTTTAAAAAAAAAGGTCCCATTAGGTGGCTGGCATCAGAAAAGCCGAAGAGGCACAATGTGGGGAATGTGGGGGGTTGAATGTGGGGGAAAATAGGTGTGTGCGTCTGTGTGTGTGTGTCTGTGTCTCTGTGTTGGGGGTCCCTTAAGGAAACTGGGGACTTGTTGCTTTTTTGTTTTTAAAAATGCTGTTCCCTCAAAGGACATTTGTTGGCTTGCTTGCTTGCTTGCTTGTTTACTTACCTATTTACTTATTTTTTATCCCATTTTTCTCCTTGAAAAGGAGCCAAGGCGGCTCACGACAAACCATGAAAGGCCATCTTTAAAGAGGAAAATTGGAAACGCTGTGTATAGCGCCTGCATCCCTTTCCCCCCGCCACCTAACTTGTAGGAGGTACGTACAGAAAACCCATCTGAGCATGTACAGAGTGTTTTGCTCTTTATGTCAATTCTCGAGGGAAATGGGTTTACAAATGAAAAACACGATTCCTCCCCCCGACACCCTTTGACATTCTTATAGTAAGGAGCAAGGAATTAGCAAAAGCACGGATGGCCAAGCAGCCCGAAAAAAACTACAACCACCATCGGATCCCGGCCGTGAAAGCCTTCGAGAATACCTTGTTCACCCCTCGCTTCATCGTACTTCCTCCTGTTAAAGCCAGGAAGACAAAATTCTGGTTAGACCAGTAAATACTCAAGGGCGCTGGCCTTCTTGGGGAAACAAAGGGCAAACTACCTCGAGGAGTGCCCCGCCAGCCTGCCCATTCAGATACAGCCCAGAGTCTCGTGATATCCTGAAGATGAATGCATTTGGGGGTATGGCAAGAGCTTCCATGGGTGCGGTTCTCTTCATGAGATAAGTGGCCCGACGCCTTCACAAATGATCAAGGGATAGTTGAGATTTTAATCAGAGGGTATAGAAGAAACTGCAGAGTTAAAGAAGAAAACACAAGCGATGATGGTTATCTTACAGCAAACAGGAGCTGGGTGATAACACAGACCTCCTAACACAAACAAGATGATGAAAACAGGTAGGATAAGAAGTCCTTGACCCTGGATCAAGACATGGGGAGAGGAAGTTAAGCCAGGGGATGGATTCTCCGTCAGCTGTTTTCCATCAGAATCACCTTGAAATTCCTTTGTTCCAGCCATCTGGAAGGCAGAAATCAGAGCAAATCAAAGGTCCCAGAAATATTATCATTTCAGATTTGGGGGCCGTTCTATCTTTTACATAAGGGGCCAGCATCTTGGCATTACGGATTCATTGCTCAATAAACACCCCTACCCCAACCCCAAAGGGCAGGAGGGAGGTACCTGTGAAGACTTGATTGTACAAGACAGAAACGTTCCTCTGTTTTTGGACTACAATTCCCAGAATCCACCACCCAATGTGTTGTCGTGCTGTGCTGTAAAATCACTTCCCACTTTTGGCAACCCAATCAAGTAACGATCGCCAAAAGGCCCAGCCATTAACTGCCTTGATCAGGTTCTGAAACCTCATGAAAGTGGTTTCCTTTACGGAGTCAATTCATCTCCTGTTTTCCTCCTTGCCTATGGCCTTCCATAACATCATTCTATTTTCCCGGTGGTCTTTTCCTCTGTGAGATGTGCAGCGTACCCAGGGATGATGCTGGCTGAGGAATTCTGGAAGTTGGAGCCCAAAAATGCCTAAATTCTCTAGGCTGTGATAGGAGACAGAATGCAGGGTGCATAGGATTGGTGAATTAACTGTCTCTCTGTAACTTCTTTAAATGATACATTTAGGGACACATCTGTTGGCCTTGTTGTTGCTGTTGTGTTGTGCTGTCAAGTCACCTCTGACTTACGGCAACCCTATGAATGAGAGGTCTCCAAAATGTCCTGTCCTCAGCTGCCCTGCTCAGCTCCTGCAAATTCAAGCTTGTGGCGTCCTTTGAGGAGTTAGTCCATCTCACATTGGGTCTTCCTCTTCTCCTGCTGCCTTCCACCTTTCTCAGCCTTATGGTCTTTTCCAGAGAATCCTGCCTTCTCGTGATGTGCCCAAAGCAGGACAGCCTCAGTTTCAACATTTTTGCCTCCAGAGAGAGTTCAGGCTCGATCCGCTCTAGGACCTGCTTGCTCATCTCCATGGCAGTCCAGGGTATCCTCAAAGCTCTTCTCCAGCACCAGGTTTCAAACGAATCATTTTTTTCCCCCTGTCAGCTTTCTTTACTGTCCAGTTTTCACCCCCGAATGGGGTGGCTGGAAATACAATAGTGTGGATGATCTTAGTCTTGGATGTGCAAACGTTGTGCATTTAATTCATTTATTGCTGACCCTCTATCCTTTGGCCTGACCACCCCTACCCTTCCACCAATGTGTTGCTTAAGGCAGGTTCCATGCACGATTTTAAATATAAAAGCAGATTTGAAACAGTGCAAAGTCTGGTGAGACGAAAACAAACGGTCAAAACAGAACAATAGGGTGTTAGTTGTTTAAGAAATAAAGACTAGGACAACCCATATCAGATCCTTGTGCAAACAGAACAGATTCAGCCTAGTGCCTGAAAGACAGCAAGAGGGGGGAGCTGGGCAAATGGCCGTGGGGGGGGGGGAGAGAGAGAGAGAGATTATTTGCTCTTATATATGAGTACAACTTTATCAGACAATTACAAAAGTGCAGATCTGGGCAATCCCATTAGGAGAACCGAGCAAAATGGTCACAAGATGGTGAGTGAGCTTTGGCATTCTCTAGAACTTTAAATCACTGCCTCCAGGAAATGGGGAAAGAGAAGTACTGTAGAAGGAAAAAAAAAAAACCCACAGAAATAGCAGCATGAGATCAGATGCGCCCTGTGTACTATTAACTGTTCAGACTGGGGCTGATGGGGAAACGTAATCCAAGTGCAGAAAAAGCCCTGCACTCCGTCACACACACCCCTGCCATGAGATCTCAAGTTGGTAACTGCAAAGGGAATGAATTATGTTCTCGGGAGTTCGAATCCTCACTGGGCCTCCCAGGAGAAGAGCCATCCGGGTACTACCCTGTTTCCCTGAAAATAAGACCTAACCTGAAAATAAGCCCTAGTAGGATTTTTCAGGATGCTCGTCATAGAAGCTCTACCCAAAAAATAAGCCCCAGTTAAGTGAAACCTCGCCATCCACCCTTGGGCAGCAACCAGAAGATATGGACTGTATTTGAATCAATGTAGATGGTTGTACATGAAAAAATAAATAAAACATCCCCTGAAAATAAGCCCTAATGCGTTTTTTGGAGCAAAAATTAATATAAGACCCTGTCTTATTTTCGGGGAAACACGGTATGCAGTATTTTGAAATAACGGAAACTTTGAAAAGACTAGCTGTTTTTCAAACGGTAGAAAATCATACATGTGTCGTATGTCTGTATATTTATTTATTTATTACGTTTATACCCCGCCCATCTAGTCAATCGACTACTCTGGGCGGCTTCCAACATATATCACAACAATTTAAAATATAGCAAGATTTTAAACAACAATAAACAAGTTGTTCAAGATGGAAAAATAAGGAAAAAAGAGGGGGGGGGAAATAAAATCAAGTTATATATAATGTTAGTGTGTGTGTATATGTGGTGTGTGTGTGTATATGTGTGTGTTTGTGTGTGTATAAATACATACACACACACATACATATGTATACGTATTCGTGTGTATATGTGTGTGTGTATACATATACCCAGACACACACACCCAATATACATTATAAACACACATCGTGGTGTGTGTGTGTATGTGCGTCATACATGTGTTGTATGTCTGTATATATAATGTTCGTGTGTGTATATATATATGTGTGTGTGTATATGTGTGTTTGTGTGTGTATAAATACATACACACATACATATGTATACGTATTCGTGTCTATATGTGTGTGTATATACATATACGCAGACACACACAATACACATTATAAACACACATCGGGGTGTGTGTGCGTGTGCATCCATTTTTTTGCATTTCTTTTCCCTCCTCCTCCCGAGGAACAGCCTCGTTGGTAAAACCAATGGGGGTTTACTCGCGAGCAAGCGAGCAAACACGCCCCCTCGGCTCCCCTCCCTCCTCCTGCAACGCAATCGTGTGTGTGCGTGTGTGTGTGTGTGTGTGTGTAAAGGGGGTGGGGGGGTGGATCACTTGATCCCGCTCGGGGATGCTGCGGGGGGGGGGCGGCGAGTGGGAAGAGTCACGTGACGGCCGGATCAGGCGCCGCTGTTGTTGCAGGGCGGGGGGGGGGGCTGGGGTTCCGCCGAGGCTCGACCACGTGGGGTGAGTCAGCAAAAGGCGGGGCCTCGGGCGGCCGGGGCGGGGAGGGGCGGCCGAACCCAGGGCTGCTTCACTGGGAAGCAGGGGATAAAAGCGGGCGGCAAAAGGGAAGCCCGAGGGTGGGGGAGCCTTTGCAGGATCGGTCCCGTTTCGCCGCCCAAGGTGAGCCAGGATCGCTTGGGGGGGGGGGGGTTCTTTTTTTAAGCCCCTTGATCTGGTAATCGCGGCCCCGATCCGAGGGCCCTTGGTTTAGCTTGGGGTGGGGGAGTAGGTCACCTCAAAGGCTGGAGGGATCCTGGGGGATCTGGGAAGGTGCTGAGATCGCTCGGGGGGGGCAAAGTCCGCAGAAAAGCAACCGGGGATTTGGGGGGAGAGGAGCGAAAGGCCAGGGAGAGGATTTTCTCCTGTGCAGGCCCGGGGGATCGGGGCCCGAGAGTGGGGCGCCTGGCAGGAACGACGCGTTACATTGTATCCGTTTGTATCGCTTTCCAAGCGGAGAGGTTCCGTTTCCCGGGGGGGGGGTGGGGGGGGAGGAGGCCCTTGAGGTGCATGACTCGCTGACCGCGGGAAAAGTTACTTTCTCTGCCTTATCCCGGTGGTGACGGCGGCGGCCGTCGCGATCCCGAAACAGGTTGAGTTTTCCCCCCCAGGCTTTTGCTGCCGAGGAGGATGGGTCTCATCCCTGGCCTGCTTGCAGTTCCAAAAACTATAAGTTCAGGTTCTCTTTATTTTCCTGGGTGAACCCGTGTCGGGGTTTTCGGCTTCAGACGATCCCGATTTGCCTGTCATTTGAAGGGCGGGGGCCCCTTCTCTTCCCCCTCCCCCGGTCACTCTCCCAGCTGCTTAAAGGAAGAAAGCCAGAGGATGACTACAATCCATCCTCCCCAGGCGGACTGGCTGACGGGAGGGGATGATGGGCGTTGTAGGTCTCACCAGCAGGTGCGGAGGGGGGGGCAGGTTAGTGGTGGGCTCGGAATCATTCACTGGCGGGTCAAGATTTGCAGCTGGGAGAAAGACTTGGTGAAAGTTCACTGTGTTGGACTACAACTCCCAGTGGCACGGTGGCTGGAGGATTCTGGGGAGTTGTAGTCTACGGAAGTAATCCATGTTTCAGCTGAAGGAAGACAAGGAATACCTGTTTGAGATGAATGACTAGTACTCCTGGGCCCCAGGAGTCAGCATTAAAGGTTAGATCGAGGTCTGATGATAAATCAGCATTAATTTGTGAAGGTGTCTGGCTTCCAGCTCCTTGGGCGGGCAGCAACAACCGCAATCTGTTCCTAAATTGCTCAGCTGGAGTGGCAAAACCAGGAGCGGAGTTCTTCTTTCATAGGACTGGAACTGTGCTCTAACCTCTGGCTCAGAAGCAGAGTGAGGGAATCTCTTAGGACTCCAGATGTTTTGAATGTAAGGCTCCACCCACTGGCTGTGTTGGGTGGGGCTGATGGCAATTGGTAGTCCAAAACAACTGGATTTAGCCTCAAGTTATGACCTTGGGAACTCCTCCCACTGGAGGCCAGGCTGGCCCCATCTTAGCCGTCCTGCAATCAGATAAAAAAAACCTTTTGTTTCCCATTTTTTAGTGTGGCATTTGTTTGCTCCTTTTTTAGTGCTATATGCTTCCTGTTTTTAGCTTCTAATACTGTCCTTTCATGGTGGAAACTGCCTAACTGCCTTGGGTCCTTTTTGAGGAGAAAAGCAGGGTAAAAATATTTCCAATAAACAAATGACTTAAATGATCTCATCTGTGATTTGAGGCAGATCTTGGGAAAGGGGAAGCTTTCACAGAATCCAGCTGCCAACATTGGCCGCGGTGAGTGACAGATGCCGGGAAATGGAATTTTAAAAAAACCCAACTTTTCGGATCTCCGGATTCCAAGTTGTTTGTGTTTCCCCCAATCTAATTTCACACTTGGCTGCCGTGGCGAAGACCTTGAGATTCAAGGAGGAAAAAAAATGAAAATAAATCCCAGAAGTGGGCAGGCTGGTTTGAGGTGCTTAGTTTTGCTCTGAACTGGAAATCTGCAAACGGAGCCAAATGCAAAATAATATAAGAAAGCAGAACCAAGCAGAACGCCAATGACGATGATGATCTTTTTCCTTCCACCTCCTGAATTTTATACTTGGGTGACCTGCACAGTGAAAGACTCATGTTGACCACACATCAGAGGATCTAGCACAAACGTTCACGTTTCCTGCCGGCAGAGGTCCATAAGGATCTGGCCAAAGGCAGACAATTAATATGCCTATTTCCAAGCAAGGCAGGAAGGAACCCTGCATCTGAGAGAGGATGATCCTAAGCTTGTTGTTTTGTGAAGCCAAATTGGGCAAGGATATTTCCTAAATACATGGCCCCATTTGATAGCTTATCAACAGCTTTATTGGTTTAATTTAACATATTTTCACCCCACCTTTCTCCTTAAGAAGGACCCAAGGTGGCTTACATATTAAAAGACAGTATTTAAAGCGGAGAACAGTAAGTATGCAAATAATAAAAAGCATCAAGCCAAGGACAGAAGCAACACCAAAGAAGACCTTCAAAGCAGTAAGGCAGAACCATCCATTAAAAAAAAAAACCCACTCAGGCATCCAGTCACTCAGGCAAAGTCTACCTGAAGAGGAAGGTCTTTGCCTGCTTGTGGAAGGACAGCAGAGATGGGGGCCAGCCTGTCTTCCTGTGGGAGGGAGTTCCACAGTCTGGGGGCAGCCACAGAGAAGGCCCTCTCCAGTGTCCCCCCCATCCACCCAATGCACCTGTGAAGGTGGTGGGACCAAGAGGAAGCCCTCTCCTGATGGTCTTAACACCTGAGCAGTCTCAGATGCCATCTGCCCGTGGATCCTATGTTTGGAAGAGAACAGGATTTTAATATTAAAGATTTGGAAGGCCCTTGTAGATTAACTGCAGGCCATACAGAGCTGCACCCGCACGGTATTTCCAGCTTTTTCATTGCCTATTCCTTTGTAGTTCAAAACTTTCTATAGTGTTTGGGTGGTTTATGGAGGCTGCCTTAAGTTGAACATACGCGGCTTATGTCTGGTGGGGAGCTGGAGGAATTTTTCTGTCCTTCTTCCTAAAGATATTGAGCCAGGTTGGGTCGGTGTTTCTGCCTTCCATTGGCCAAGAGTTATGGGGGAGGTTCTCCAAGGGCTGAGCATGTCACGTGTCTGAACCAGTAGCCAGCTCCTATGCATGTCCAGTAGGACCTCGCATAGCGCTGTGCTGTTTAGCGCTGATCCACATTCATATTCATAGGATGATCCATATTCAGTCACCATCATCGTCTTAGAACTGCAGAGCTTGGAAGGGACCCCTAAGGGTCATCCAGTCCAGCCCTTGTCACGGAGGCCCAGCGGGGGAATCAAACCCCCAACCTCTGGCTCCAGAGCCAGAGATCTACCTAAACCTGGGTTCCCACTCTGCCCACTTCATGCTGTTGATAAACTGGCCCGCCACAATTCCTGAATAAGACACACTATTAAAATGATGGAAAGCATTCCATTTTTTTTGGAATACCTCCGTCAAGAGAGAGATTATTGAGGCCTTTCTCTTCGTTCCACCACTTTCCCAAGCTCATTTGTTGGGGACCCGAGAGAAGGTCTTCTTGGTGGTGGCTCCCAGATTTTGGAATGTGATGCCTTGAGAAGCCGGGTTGGTCCCTTCCCTCTTGTCCTGCCCCCATCAGGCAGAAGCCTTCCTTTCAAGCAATAAGGGACTGGGTCTAGGGGAATACTGTATTGATCAAATTTAGATTAAATGTCTTTAATGCCTTCCAAATTAGTTTTACTCTTGCTTTTAATTTCTGATTAATGGTTACTTGGGTTTGTTTTTTAAAAAACAGTATTTTAAACCTGTTGTGTTGGAGAGTTTTAATGGTTGTGAGTCCTCTCTTGGGGGAAAGGTGGCATACAGACATTATAAATAAATCAGTATGGATGAGGAATATCCGCCAGTGGTGTTGCATGGCTGCAAAACCAGCTTAGAACTACAGCTTAAATGGGATGATCTAATGACCTGACTTGTCTCCAGCAATCCTGAGGTTTCAGATGCCGGCTATCGAGGCTGTCTTTGCTCCGGCCGGACAACCTCTTTGGAAACCTTGGAACAAGGACCTTGTTCCTCATCCGTATTACATGTCTGAATGTGGGTCTCCGAGGCCACATGACTGTTTCCAGATAAATAACAGGAGGCGGTCATGATGGGATAAAGGGTTGGGAGTGTCTGTGTTGAGTCTTTCTGGAGGAAACACGTCTGGATTGAAGGTTAGTGCCTGAGAAGGGGGCAACCCTCCAAAGCATTGATGGTTGGGGTGAGGAAAGGATGCTCTCTGCCCCTATAGGAAAACTTGGTATTTCCCCATAAGCAAGAGAAGTTCAGGATCCGTTGGGGCCTTCCAACGAATAATGATGGGTTGATCTGGAGTTCTGCCCAGGAAACAGGCTCAGCTGCCGTTTGGGAGACTCGGTGGGACAGTGAGGACCAAAGGATAGAGCAATCCTGGCTTAACTATTGCCTTTGAGTATAAACCCCTGTGCACCTTAATAGAGGCTGCAGTGGTAGTCAGTTGTGGCTTTAATGGAAAGAGCTAGGCTGTTAGATCAAGAATTTGATTTTGTAGATGAAAGGGGGAAGACTGGAAGGAGGGTTTAGTTCTTGTTCCATGCTGTCAAGTCACCTCTGATTTATGGTGACCCCATGAGTGAGCGATCTCCAACCTGTCCTGATCCTCAACTCTTGTAAACTCCAGCCCATGGCTTCCTTTAGGGTGTCAGTCCATCTCTTGTTTGGTCTTCCTCTTTTCCTGCTGTCTTCAACTTTTCCCAGCCTTAGGGTCTTTTTCTAGTGAATCTGGCCGTCTCATGATGTGTCCAGAGTAGGACAGCCTCGGTTTTATCATTTTGGCTTCCACAGAAAGTTCAGTCTTGGTTTGGTTTAGGAGCTGCAAACTATTTCTCTTTCTGGGGGAAGTTTCAGTAGATAATGAGAATAACAAGGCTTAATGTACCCTTTGAGGAAAAGTCACATCTAGACCTGGAAAAATATGACTCTTTTTTTCTGTTAACCTTTAGCCTCTGTCTCTTGCCCGTGGGGTTACACACCTTCTGTTGTCTTCAGGCCCTGATGTTTTAGCTCCATGGCCTGTATTCATTTTATTCAGTGTTGTTCTACTGCTCCAGTGGTTTCCAACCTTAGGTCCCCCAGATGTTCTTGGACTAAAACTCCCAAAGGCATTCACCCCTTGCTGGGGTAGCCAGGATTTCTGGGAGTTGCAGTCCAAGAACATCTGGGAACGCAAGGTTGGGAACCACTGTCCTGGAGTGTATTAAGGGTATTTCCTAGAGGTGAGCAGAGTTGTGGTTTTTTTTGGTCTACAACTCCCAGAATTCCCTAGGCAGCATGGCTCTAAAACAGGACAGCCTCCCCCACCACCACCATCTTGGGGGTGAGACAAAGCTTTTTTTGTGGGGCCACAGGCATATAGAGCTAAATAAAGTTGCTCATCCCAATTAAAGCCGTGGAATCAGTGGGACTAGAAATTAGTGTTGACTTAAGAAAGCTCTGTTGATTCAGTGGCAGAAATCACGTGGCTTAGTGTGGGTAAGACCCATTGCATCCATGAGGATTTGGTGAGTCAACTCCAAGTTCCATTGATTCACTGAGTCTACTCTAGTTGCAACATAGGCTAAGCAACGAGATTTCAACCAGTAGATTGACATTCGTTGGGGCCAATGATTAAATCAGCCCATAGACTTCAGTTTCTTACATTTACCCAACTGAGTTGTCTTTTCTCTTTCATGCCCCTAAAGAGCTAGGAATCAACTTCATAGGGTCTGGGCTTTCTGGAATATTGGCCTTACATTGTGTCTACCCAGCTTTAGCTGGGGTTGACGGTGCTAATGGGGGACGATGGACATTGTAGCCAGCACCTCTGGAAGGTAGAGGATTAGAGGAGCGCTGTTCTGGAAGGATTTATGTTCCTTTTTTCAGTGAGTTGAGCAGAGAAGGGAGAGACCGACGGGAACAGCCGCTTGTAACTCCCTGGGAGCACGTGACTAAGGGACCTTACCAGTCAAGCCCTAAACAGAGTCCAAAGTATTCTTCGGTGTTTTCCCGCAGTGAAATCTGCAGGATTGGCAGGAGCTAGGTCAGCTTTTCCAAAGAAAGCGCTCAGAGGAAGCTTCCTGTTTTGCTTTATTCTGTTTAATGTATTTCTCCTCCTTGGTTTCCTGTTCATGCTTTGCTGAAGTTTAAGTTGCTTTTCTTGTCTTTTTTTTTTTTCTGCCTCGTCCCAAAATTCACTGTTACACAACCGGAGACTTTCCCAGAAAAACACTCACAGAGACTCTCTCTCACACACACACACACACACCCCTTGCAGCTGAGTTCAGATCTTATTCGTTCTTGGTTGGTGGACCTCAACAGATGTGCTTTGATTTGGCTGGAACCCCAGATGTGATCTCCGAAACTTTCTGGGGACAAAAACATGCAACACAAGCTGCGTATTTCTGGAGAATCCCACCTCTTTCCTGTTAATATTTTAGGCAAGAGATGGCAAAGCTCAGCACTCCGGGTGGAATGCGGCTTCCACCATTTCTCACAATGGGCTGATGGGAGATGTAGTAGGACAACACGTCAAGGGTATGCTTCGCCTGTGCCAACCCTTGTTTTCTTTTTTTTTTTAAATGCTGATTTTAGAAAGACACAATTGAATGATCATGCAGTCCTGGACTACTAGAGAATTTCCCAGAGGTCACAGGCTGGATGCATGTTTGCCATGCCACTTGTTGTTTAGTCGTTAAGTCGTGTCCGACTCTTCGTGACCCCATGGACCAGAGCACGCCAGGCCCTCCTGTCTCCCACTGCCTCCCGGAGTTTGGTCAAATTCATGTTGGTCACTTCGATGACACTGTCCAACCATCTCGTCCTCTGACGTCCCCTTCTCCTCTTGCCTTCACACTTTCCCAACATCAGGGTCTTTTCCAGGGAATCTTCTCTTCTCATGAGATGGCCAAAGTATTGGAGCCTCAGCTTCAGGATCTGTCCTTCCAGTGAGCACTCAGGGTTGATTTCCTTCAGAACGGAGAGGTTTGTTCTCCTTGCAGTCCAGGGGACTCTCAAGAGTCTCCTCCAGCACCACAATTCAAAAGCATCCATTCTTCGGCGGTCAGCCTTCTTTATGGTCCAGCTCTCACTTCCATACATCGCTGCTGGAAAAACCATAGCTTTGACGATGCGGACCTTTGTCGGCAAGGTGATGTCTCTGCTTTTTAAGATGCTGTCTAGGTTTGTCATAGCTTTCCTCCCAAGAAGCAGGCGTCTTTTAATTTCGTGGCTGCTGTCACCATCTGCAGTGATCACGGAGCCCAAGAAAGTAAAATCTGTCACTTGCCACGCCACTACCCAGGTGCCAATGTGGAAATGTGCAAACGGGTCTTTTTTAAAAAAAAAAAGAGGGACAGAGAAGTGTAGCTTTGTTCTTCATCCTTTTTGTCCGCTGTCCGTGCGCCTAATGGGGTCACCTCATTGTACACGGCTCTCTCCCCCGCTTTCCACACCCTCTTCTTCGTCTTGGCCAGCAGCCTATGAAACAGGATGGGCCTGAGACTGACGAATCCTAAAGTACAGAAAGAAGACTGAGGCTGAGATGCAACAGCACTTTTCAGATCCCTGAGAGATTGTCTTACAGGAGAGGGGAAGAATCTGTGCTCCGTCATTGTTTACATGCAGGACACGTGCTCATGGGCTCAAGCTACAGGGAGCCAGATTTAGGCTGAAGATCAGGAAACACTTCTTAACTGTTAGAACAGTACGACGATGGAACCCATGACCTCAAGAGGTGGTGAGGGTTCCCACGCTGGAAGCGTTCAAGAAAGAATGGGGCAACGATCAGTCAGATCTCCTTTGACTTGGATTCCTGCCTTGAGCAGAGGGTTGGACACGATGGCCTTATAGTCCCCTTTCAGTTCTATGATTCGAACTCAGATCTCCTTGGTATGATTCAAATACTGCTGCAGTCTCAGTTTATCTCAGTTCAGCGGCAGATGAGCGCCTTTGTTTAGGTGGATGGTTTTTAAACCCAAAGAAGACCTTGCCACAGATACCCATCTGGGGAACATAACCTTTTATTAGTTAAATGTGGATCTCCCCCCCCCCCTTCCTATATCCCTGTCATTTTCTCCCATTCTATCCTCCTCTTTTGCTTGCTTACTTGGGACTTCGAAAGAGGAAATAATAGGTAGCATTCCGTTTTGTGGACCAGAGACTCTCCGCTTACTTTCCTTTCTCTCCCTTCTGTATGGCGGAGGTCTGGGTTCGAATCCTCCCTGTGGGAGGTCTGGGTTCGAATCCTCCCTCCGTCCAAAGTGAAACAAGGCGATCTTTGAGCAGCCCTGTGCATCTATTCCGGAATCGGCCTGCAATCTACCTCCCACGACTCTTGTTGAGGATAAAGCCTGCGAAGGGGGGGGGGGCACCTATATATCCCTGCAAATTCTTTTTGGAGAGAAATGGGGGCATTTATGTCGTGAGAAAGGGGGAAAAAAGCTGCCGGGAAATATCGCCGCGCTCTTTTCAGTCTTGTGACCAGAGAGTTTCGTTTTAAGCGGTTTGGCCAGAGTTTTATTTTAGAAAGCGGTTCTTCTTTCTGCAGCTGATCGGTGTGTGTTTCAAAGGGAGAAACCAAAAAGGACTTAGCCAGCATCTGAGTCATAAGAGCGGGACTGGGTGTTGTAACATGTTGGTTCCAGACCATCGTGCCCCGTGTAGGAAGTGGCACTCCTACCGAGAAAAACTGAAAAGGCTGGGTTTGCCTTTAAATTTCAAGTTGTCTTCTCCTGACAGTCTGAAAGCTTGCAGAATTCCTGTAGATCTAAAGACTTGTTGTGCTTATATGTTACTGATGGTATCCGGAGCTTACGTCTCGGCTACCTTCCCCAGAATCTCTCTGATAAGAGGACCCGTGGCTGTGGGTCTTGTAGTCCAGAGAATTCACATATCTGAGCTCTGCATAGCATGATCTTAAAATGATCTTGTTGTTATGTGCCATTAAGTTGCCCCAGGCTTATGGCAACCCCATGAATAAGTGATACATTAATAATAATTGGAGAACGGCAGAGCGGGAGGGGACTGTATGGATTACTTGAGTCCAGCCCCTGTCCAGGAGGCACGGTGGGGAATCAAACTCCCAACTCTGCAGCCAGAATCACTGAGCTCCAAAATGTCATTTCCTCGGTCGCCTTGTTCAGCTCTTGCAGACTCATCTCCTGTGGCTTCCTTTATGGAGTCAGTCCGTCTCGTATTTGGTTTTCCTCTTTTCCTGCTGCCGCCCACTTTTGCCAGCATTATTTTGTTTTCCAGAGGATCCTGTCTTGGTAGTTGGTCCAAAGGGGAGGCTAGGTTTTTTATTCAGCAGGACACATCTGTTGGGGGGGGGGGGGGAAGAGAAGGCAAAATCTATTTCTGAGAGCTCTAGTTGACACTGGGTGTGACTGTCTCTTATCAGCATCCTGATGCCACAGGGGAGAGTCCAACCAGATGAGCAACTGAAATGTGGAGCAGGCGTTTTGTAAATTTAATGACTCCTAATTGCCCGTTCAACAGTTGTGGAGCAGGTCTTTAGTGAAATTATGTGCCGTTGTTAGAGCAACCCTAATAGGGCTTTCAAGGTAAGTGGGATATTAAAGGAGTGTTTTTATCTCTTTCCAGTCCCCCAGTGAGTTTCCATGGCTGAGCAAGGATTCGAACCCTGTTCGCCAGAGCCCTAGTCTGTCACTCGATCTAGTACACCACACTGGAAATCTCATTTTGTAAACCTAATGACTCTTAATTGCCCACTCAAGGCCAAACGGCTCTCAGGTGCTTTGCATGACAGGAGGGATGGCATACACACACTATATATCTCTATATTCCTAGGAAAATTCAGATATTTCTCTGTTTACAGAGTGTAGGCTTAGAAGCCGAATTCTGTCTTGCCGAAACAAATTACTAGGTACATCTGTGTCTTAAGCTTCTCTCTCCTTGACTTCCGGTTTTTTTTTTTCCACCCTAGAAAGGAGAACATGCAAACCACATGACTGGGAGAGTTTTGTGAGGCAAACCCGTCGCGCAAATATTACTTAAGAAGCGTGGCCCTTCCTCATTCATGCCAAGCCAAAACTCGCCAGACTGCTTTTTCTTAGCTAGGAGACCGGAGCAAAAACTTCCACTGTTTTAAAGGCAGGGGCAGGATGGATTTGATTTAAATCATGATTAAAAATTTAAAAATCAGATATATATTTTTTACAATTTAAATTTTAAAAATGATTTCTTTAAAACCGTGGTTTAAATTGTTAATTAAATCAATTTGATTTTTTAAAAAATCTTTTATTTTTATCCACCCTGGGCAAGGGTAAGAAACCTAGCGCCCTCCAGATGTTATGACAAACTCTTATAATCCCTGCTCATTAACTAGTTAGCAGGGACTGATGGGTTATGTAGTCCAGAACATCTGGAAGGCCCCATGTACCCTACCTCAACTTTTTTAGGTGCTCCCCCCCCCCCCCAGGTTTGTTTGAACTGACTGGCAGCCTGAGAAGGGTTTTTTTTTAATGAATTGTTATGCTCTGTTGTTTTTAAATGTGTTTTTAATATTGATTTTATTCACCATTTTTAATATAATACTTGTTTATTTTTTAATATATATATATATATATGTTTGTATAGTTACTGTTTCTAGCTTTTCAATATTGTCTTTTAATTGTTGTAAGCCGCCTTGGGTCCTTTTAAGGGGAAAGGTGGGCTAAAAAATATTTTAAATAAATAAATAATATTGAGGTGCCTCTCTGGGAAGCCCATGACTTTTGGGGTTGTATCTTTGCTACTCTCCCACGGCGCGCAGCTGAATGTTCAAACAGAACATCCACCCCACAGACTTTATAGCCGAAACTTTGTGTGTGTGTGTGATTGTGGGGGATTTTTGTGTGTGAGATGGATGGGGTGGGGAAGTGAATATTTTTTTTCTTGCAAGGGGCTTAAAGCTCCCTTCCTGTCATGTGGAAGAGCTGATCTGGAGATAATAGACAGACTGGTGATCCTTCCGCATTGCCTTCTAAAAGTGGTTAATGCTCAGCCCTTGGAGGAGAGAATTTTTCTGGACTCCCCGACTCCCAGAATCTTTTGGCCGTGGAAAAAAAGTAACTTCTCCAAGATCTGGATACAGCCCCCTGATAAGGATTCTGCAAGAAAGGGCCTGGGGCTGAAGATCGGGGCAGGTTGCCCTGGAAATCTTGAGGGACCCGGTCAGCAGACGTGAACGGCAGCCGCTTAACGGTCTTTTCCCTCGGATGTGGGGCAGGCCCAGCTTTGCAACTGAACGGAGAGGCAGCCGGCTGGAAACCAAAGGCGATCTCTCTCTCTCGCCGCAGTTTAGATGCTCAGGCTGGCTTTTATGTACAGTGGTGCCTCGCAAGACGAATGCCTCGCGCAACGAAAAACTCGCAAGACGAAAGCGTTTTGCAATTTTTTTGGTGACTCGAAAGACTGTTTTTTCTATGGCCGTGCTTCGCAAGATGATTTCCCCCCCCTTTTTCCCCCCTTAAATTTCAATGCATTCCTATGAGAAACCGCGCGCTTCGCAAGACGAAATTTTCGCAATACAACACGACTCGCGGAACGAATAATTTTCGTCTTGCGAGGCATCACTGTATTTCAAAAAGGGCACGAATTCTCCTGTGTCTTTGGAGAGGCTTAAACTGAATGAAGAAACTCACCGTGGTTGAAACTACAACTATACTTGACAATTTCACAGGGAGAAAGGGAAGCAAGAGTTTTGAATTTCTGGTTAAACTTCCTTTAGCTGTGCAGCAGAAGTGCAGGGAACGACGGAGCAGAATCAACCTCAAGTCCCTCAAATTAGCCCACCCCTGTTTCTCACCAATGGGCAGTTAGGTCCATCCATTGGAAGTCCGTGTGTCTGTTGAGGTCTGTTGTGGTACGCCGTCCTCTTTGTTCTCAGTCGGCTGTTTGATCAATTCCGCTTTAAGGAATGAAGTATTTTTATTCTTCTAATAATGGCTCTGAGCGAGTTATTGAGACTGTAAGTGCCAGTTAATGAGAAAAGGAGTGAACTACGTGGGAAACTTGAAGCTATTCTGTGGAACTGTGTATTTCTGCTGGGCAGCTAACGGAATCTGACCAAAAACTCTGCAACAGACAGGGCATTTAACTAATGCCATGCAATCTTCAGTGCATGAGATTGATGTGGAAAAGGTACCACGTTTTCATCCAGAGACAAAGATGGTTTTGGTTTTCTAGGCTAGATCCTTCTTATTTCTGGACTTGCTTGCTTGCTCAGGGTTTCTAAAGCCATTTTCTAAATATTATTCTATGCGCCTCTTGCTAGGTTGATATTCTACCCCCTTCCCGCAGCATGAGCTGCATTCCATATTCTGCTTTTATGGAACCTCGTTTTGTTACCTGTGGAGGGCTAAAATGTTGTAGGTATATAAGCTGTGCATACTAGCCATATGTAGAAATGGGGGAGGCGGGGGGAACGGGCCATACTAGATTATGTGACCCCAAAAAAACCCAGCAATTTTTTTTCTTGGAAAGCAAGACCCTTTCAAACACCAACTTGCAGAATCCTGTTTACACCTTTATGCTGGTAGGGCGGAACGGGGGCCAACTTGGAACACCAGAATGGTTGCTAGCCAAGGCGTTCAAGGGCTGGTTTTCTAGCCAGGTACCAAGTAAGGCGACCACTGTGAGATACGAAACGCCAGCACCGATTTAATTTGGCATAAGCTGTTATGGATTTCGGGCCACTTTTTTTTGGATGCCCACTCACAACGTGGTTGCTTTTAAAGGGGTCACAAGGTCTTGTGCTGTTTGTGCGAGATCCTAAATGGAAAACCACTCTAGCTAGGTTCCTACAAAGTAAAGACGTAGATTGGAAAAATGAAGATTTTGCATCATGCATCTGATCAAGGAATCTTGAGGTTTTAATGGGCTCATGATTCGGATTTCTCATCGTCGGCGCTCACGGAGTTGGTCGCTCGTGTTGAGTAAAAGCGCTCCCCGATTTGAGAAGCATTATTAGGCTTTTGCTGACCAGTACAGGAGATTAAGAGCTGCCTGTTTGCACAAACTTGGTAACCAAACACAACCATGGAAATAAATCGTGTCCATCCTTCTCCAGGTAAAGACCCGTCTCCAAGATGTGGCCATCTGTAGCAGCGTTGTGCCTCGTGGTGGCCCTCACAAGTGCCCGTACGGTCTCCCCCTTCTTCCCTCCTCTGTCTCATGACATGGTGAACTACATCAACAAGCTCAACACCACCTGGCAGGTGAGTCAGGTTTTGGCTGTGCCGTGGCATGGGAGGAAGGGAGAGCACATGTGAAGGAGATGCTCGTTGGTTTGTTCCCTGAGGGGCTGAAGGAACCCATGGCTCCCCTGGGAACATACTGATCATTTTCTCACTTGGGAAGCTAAGCAGGGTTGGCCCTGGTGAGGAGACCTCTTGGGAATGCCATGAATCTCTTGGTAGTGTTGGGAGGTGGAGGGGAGAAATACCTGAAACCCTGGACAGCTGTGGCTGTCTAGCCAAGACTAACTCAGTGGTCCCCAACCTTGGGTAATCCAGGTGTTCTTGGACTACAATTCCCAGGAATCCTGGCCAGCCCAGCTGGCGGTGAAATTTTCTGGGAGTTTTAGTCCAAGAACATCTGAGGACCCAAGGTTGGGAACCCCTGACTAGATAGTCTCATGCAGTATGAGGCAGGTTCAAACGTTGGTAAGCCTGGATGGAGTTGGTGATCTCCAACATGGACAGGCCAGCTAAATTCTAATAAATTAGGGAACGAAGCTCTAAATGCGGGTGCCCCATGAACAGCTAACAAGACTTAGACCAGAGAGAAGATGCTCTTACTAGAGCATCTTCTCTCTGGTCTAAGTCTTGTTAGCTGTTCACGGGGCACCCGCATTTAGAGCTTCTTTCCCTAATTTATTCGCTTCCTGCCTTCGACATGAAGGTGGGAGCTGGGCTGTTGTTCAGTGGCTGGTTAAACTGCAGTACTGCAGTCAAGACTCTGCTCACGACCCGGGGTTCAATCCCAGGTCACCAGCTCAAGGTTGACTCAGCTTTCTATCCTTCCAAGGTTGGTAAAATGAGTACCCAGCTCACTGGGGGGGGGGGGGGCAATGTGTAGCCTGCGTAATTAACTTGTAAACCACCCAGAGAGTGCTTGAAGCGCCTGCATAGAGACTGATGTGGGAGGAATAGCCATCTGGCCTTGAAGATAAGCTTCAGTTTGGGTTTGGAGGAAAAGGTTCTATCTAGAAGGGTGGGTGTTTACAAGAGAGGTTGGTTTTCATGTTGAATGTGAAAAATACCAACTGCTACAAGATGTTCTATTGTAGTTGACTTCAAAGTCTGCAGATTTTAGGAAAATTCCTTTTTGTGGACTCTTGACTGCCAGAATCTGTTGGTAAGGCATAGGCACAGGTCATACTTGCTGAGGAATTCTTGTCGTCTAAGGAAGTTACTTTTTGAAGATGTGTCTTTTTGCACTGGGTAGAGAGACAAGCGTGAAAAGCCAACAGCATTGACTGAACACATAAGAAGAAAACCAGGATGTTTAAATGGCAAAGAAATGGCCTGTCTAGGATGTCTACTTGCTGTCCCGAGATTCTTGGCTCCTCTAGGCCAACCTCTTGGTGGTCTTCAGAGCAAGAGGTGCCCCGGAGGAGTGTGGGATCTACATTTTCACAGAACTTGAGTACTTCATTGTTTTAAAACAACAGTCGTAGTTAGTGGGGCTGGACATGGGTCTCCTGATTCAGTCCCGAGGCCCATTCAGGGCTTCCAAATGGATTCTGATTCATTCCTGGCAGATTCGGGTTCCCTTTGATTACAATTGTGCTCTGGATCGGAGATGATTTCTAAATTCCAATTGCCAGCCCCTTGTCGGCAGGCCCTGGAAGACCCAAATGGTGATTACTTTTTGTTTGTTTGTTTTTGCACCGATACGCATGGAATTTGGAGGTGTGATGGTTGCTAAAAAGGGCCATGAAGGTGCCAAATTTCAGACCAACAGCTTCAAAGGTTTGCACATTATATACACCTTTGAAATTTGCTTTTTAAAAACGTAAAGCAACTTGTGCATCACTCAATCTAGGGCATTCGATTTATGCTCCACCTCTCAGTCCATTTATAACTTCCAGGTGGACCGGGAGTCAAATGTGGAAGTGGATCTCTTTGGTCTGTTCTCACAAATATCTGATCGACTCATCAGATCAGGTTGATTTGGTTGATGATTTGGGCTTTGAATGAAGCTGGTGCATGGAGCTACCCTGTTTCCCCGAAAATAAGACCTAACCTGAAAATAAGCCCTAGTAGGATTTTTCAGGATGCTCGTAATATAAGCCCTACCCCAAAAGTAAGCCCCAGTTAAGTGAAGCCCCGCCCTCCACCATTGTGCAGCAACCAGAATATGATGACATGACTGTATTTGAATAAATGTAGATTGTTGTACGTGGGGAAAAAAAATCCCCTGAAAATAAGCCCTAATGCGTTTTTTGGAGCAAAAATTAATATAAGGCCCTGTCTTATATTTGGGGAAACACGGTAATAGTTACTTTTTAAAAAGCTGTAACTATAAGAGTAACTTCCATTTCTCAAAAGGTAACTAAAATAGATTTTGGAAGTTACTTTGCAAAGAAAAGGTCTGAATGTTGCAAAGACGGGCCCGTGTTAACAAAACACATGTTTTTTCCCACTCATTGATTGTTACCTCAGCTATTACCCGCAGTGGGGCATAGGGAAGCAGCCTGAAATACAGCACAAGCTATAACTTTAATCATGTTATATTTCATTTCATCATTTACTGAGGACACACCCCTGAAAATAACTTAATTACATGAAAGAAGTGAAGTGATTCTTTTTTCAGTTATAGTGGCCATATGATTATATCCTTAATTACTGGGAAGAGGAACTGATCACAGAACAAATGGTTAATTTTTAACTTCTCGCCTCCAGACTCTGAATTTGCCAGCAACTGCTTGTCTGTTGTGTCTCCACACATGTGATATTGAGGCCCCAGCTGCAGGGTTCTTAAAGATCCATGCACCACAACTGTAGGACGTTACGGTCCATGGATTTCACTTGGTGTATATGATACCAAACTAGAAATTTAAAAAGGAAACTACCTTAAACCAAAATTCAAGAAAGATGTTTTTTGTAGTTAAAGTACAAACAAACAGTAGACTCTTTAAAAAAAAAAAAGCTAAGGCACCTGTTTGTGACCACACTCCAAACAGGGCATGCAAATAACACAATCCAGCTGGACTGCCCCAGCTGACTGCACACAATGCATGATGAGATTTTTGGAATTAAAGGGTTTTTATATTGATGGATTGATTTGATTTATATCAAATCAATCCATCAATATAATAATCAATAGACAGCATCTTAAAAAGCAGAGACATCACCTTGCCGACAAAGGTCCGCATAGTCCAAGCTATGGTTTTTCCAGTAGCGATGTATGGAAGTGAGAGCTGGACCATAAAGAAGGCTGACCGCCGAAGAATTGATGCTTTTGAATTGTGGTGCTGGAGGAGGCTCTTGAGAGTCCCCTGGACTGCAAGGAGAACAAACCTATCCGTTCTGAAGGGAAATCAACCCTGAGTGCTTCCTGGAAGGACAGATCCTGAAGCTGAGGCTCCAAGACTTTGGCCATCTCATGAGAAGAGAAGACTCCCTGGAAAAGACCCTGATGTTGGGAAAGTGTGAGGGCAAGAGGAGAAGGGGACGACAGAGGACGAGATGGTTGGACAGTGTCATCGAAGCAACCAACATGAATTTGACCCAACTCCGGGTGGCAGTGGAAGACAGGAGGGCCTGGCATGCTCTGGTCCATGGGGTCACGAAGAGTCGGACACGACTTAATGACTAAACAACAACAACAACAATATTGATTTATTGATTTGATTTATATAACACCCATCTGGCAGCCAGGGGCACTCTGGGTGGTTTACAACAGATAAACAAACAACAGAAAAACAAAATAATACAATATCACTATAATTGGGGCATAAACCAAATATCATAAAGTGCAGTGAGAACAAATACAATACAATAAATTACAATTGAAAGCATAAAATAGCCATAATTTGGTGAGAACCCGCCCCCTCAGCTGAATTATGGGGAGTGAAAGCCCTCAAATTGGCAGGGGGTAGAGCAGACCCCCTCACCTCCATGCTGTTCTGACGTCTTTCGTCAGTAAGAAAAGCACCCCAGTCCCTGGCTGCGCTGTAGGAATGGTGAGATTCCTTGAGACTCACAAAGGTGAGGTGCATGGGAGAAGGTTTCAGGGGCACCCCAAGCCCACGGCACGTCCTCGGATGGTGGCAAATTGCAAATCTCCAGAGAGTACATGAGAAATTTTTTCGATGTCCTTTTCCAATGTCTTTTAACATATCTCTCACTTGTGCTGTCTCTCTCTTTTTCCCTCGCTAAAGGCAGGGCACAACTTCCAAAACGTAGACATGAGTTACGTGAAGAAGCTATGCGGCACCTACTTGCATGGCCCCAAACTGCCAGCAAGGTAAGATTGTAGAATCCTAGAATCATGAAGTTGGAAGAAGCCTATAAGGCCATTGAGTCCAACCCCCTTGCTGAAGGCAAGAATACATCTGCCAGGTGGTCATCTACATTTCTCTTCAATGTCTCCAGCATTGAAGTGCTCACCACCTCCCAAAAAAAACTTGTTCCATTGTCGTACTGCTCTAACAGTTAAGAAGTTTTTCCTGATATTCAGCCTAAATCTGGCTTCCTGTAACTTGAGCCCATTGTTACGTGTCCTGCACTCTGGGATGATTGAGAACAGATCCTGCCCCTCCTCTGGATGATAGTATTTCAAGTATTTATAAAGTGCTATCTTATCACGCCTCAGCCTTCTTTTCTCAAGGCTAAACATGCCCAATTCTCTCAGCCTTTCCTCATAAGGCTTGGTTTCCAAACCCCTGATCATCCTTGTCGCCCTCCTCTGAACTTGTTCCAATTTGTTAGCATCCTTCTTGAAGTGTGGTGTCCAGGAATGGACACAGGACTCAAGATGAGGCCTAATCAGTGCCGAATAGAGGGGGAACTAGTACCTCGTGGGATTTGGAGACTATACCTTAAGATGTTGACTCTCTTTGCTTCCAATCCTATTGGAACTTTGCCCCTTGTCCAGACAGGGACTATCTTGGGTTTATTTTGCGTCTCAAGGATGTCTACTTGATAATGGAAGTCACTGTAAACACTGCTAGAGAGGAGGAAAAAGGTACTGACTCAACGTCTGTGCTTTGAATGCCAAAGGTCCAGAGTTCAGTCCCAGGCATCCACAGTTAGTATGAAAAAGAGACTGGTCTGAAATAATGGAGACTCACTGGAGCTCAAGTGTCCCTATTACGGGCCTAGATGGACCGCTGATCTGGCTTGACCTGAGGAAAGTATTTGTGCCCCTCATCGGTCAGGGAGAGCTGGTGTGATGTAGTGGATAATTGTCAGACTAAGACACTGGAGACTCGGGTTCAGATCTCCTCTCAGCCATGGAAACTTAGTGGAGGGTGGTAGCCATGGGAAACCCATCAGCCAGCACAGGACAGGTAATCTGTACTGGTCTATCTTCCAAGAAGCATGGTGGGGATTTGAACTCCTAACCTCTGATTCTGAGGCAGCTGCTTGTATCCACTGAGCTACACCAAGGTCTCCCAGTTTAGGGGTTGGGCTATGTGATCCATAGGGTCCTTTTCAACTCTGCAGTTCTAAGATGATGATGATGATGAGTTTAAGTCCTAATGAAGCCTTAGTTGATCTTGGTAGGCTTCCATATGTGTCAACGATTCTGGAGAAAGCTAGGACGCGCTTAACCGTGTTGATTTCTCTTCCTTCTTCCCTCTGGCCACTTCGGAACCCAAAGATTCGAGTTTGCTGATGACGTGGTCTTACCGGAGAGCTTCGATTCGCGGCGACAGTGGCCCAGCTGCCCAACGATCAATGAGATCAGAGACCAGGGTTCTTGTGGTTCCTGCTGGGTAAGATGTTCTAGTTGGGTTCTGTCATTAGAGTGCAATTCTGAGGCTTTTCTCTGTCAACCGGGGTTGGCAGTTCCAGCATCTGGAGGGACCGCACATGGCCTGCCCCCGAAGCTAAAAGAAAAAGGAGGGCTTCCCAAACCTGTTTGCAAAGGTGGAAGAAGGAAGGGAGAGTTTGATGGGATAGTAGACCAATGGGCATCGTCTGACCTATTAGCAAGGTCAAACTGGATACGTAATCAACACATGGGTCCGGCTACTGGAGTTCATAGGGCCGGAGAACTACTCTTCTGGAGAAAAGTCTGAGATTGGGAGTCCCTTTATTACATTGATAAGTCACAAAATAAGATGATTCCTGCATTGAGCAGGGCGCTTATAAGGCCCGTCGGACTCCACTCTTCTGCAAGCTTTTGAATTCTCCAGCACTTGCCCAGAGATGCTGTAAAAAAAAAACTTGGGGTTAAGGCCAACAGCTCAAAATAGTTCTGTTTTGTCCGATGTGGAATATAAACTCCATTTTGCTTTGTTGGCCATCTGGGGTCTTCCATCTGACCCAGATTTTGAAAGCTCTCTTCTACCTTAGTGTTCCAGCTAGGGTCCAGCCCACATTCCTTCAGGCAGGAATTTGGGCACGGGAGTCATCCTTTGCCAGAGCTTGGGAAAGGAAGGAAGCCTTCAATGTGTGCCCACCTCCACTAACTGGCCCCCACTAACCTGGGGTGAAAAGGTACCAACATATTTCCCCCATGCTGGCCGCCTTGCATTGGCTGCCCATTCGTTTCCATGTTGACTTCAAAGTTCTTACGATGACATATAAAGCCCTAAACAGTTTAGGACCTCGATATCTGGCAGAGCGCCTTCTCCCACCCAGTTCTGCCAGAGTCACTCGTTCCAGCCAGGCCGGGTGGCCGAGGGGCCTAACGCCGAGGGAGGTCCGGAAGGAAAGAACGAGGAAGCGGGCCTTCTCGGCAGTGGCCCCTCGCCTCTGGAACAACTTGCCCGTGGAGATCCGCCTGGCTCCCTCTCTGGGTGTTTTCAGAAGCAAACTCAAGACCTGGCTATTTGGGCAGGCTTTCCCTCCTGCTGTATCTTAAATGTCACATCTTACCATCTTGGGTTTATAGGGCATGTTTGTTGGTTTAACTGTTTTTAAATTTGTAATGCCGCCCAGAGTAGACCTTTGGTCTAGATGGGCAGGGTAGAAATTCAATAAAATAAAATAAATAAATAAAGTATCAGACGGTAACTCTTTGGGTCGCCACCTACAGGCCTTCGGTGCTGTGGAAGCCATGTCGGATCGTGTTTGCATCCACACCAATGCCAAGGTGAACGTGGAGATCTCTGCCGAAGACCTGCTCTCTTGCTGTGGTTTCGAATGTGGGATGGGGTGAGTCGCCCGCTTGGGCTCAGGACTGCTGTGCTGAAGACGTTGCCGCTATGGGGAGGGGGGGGAACCACTTTCCAAGGTCTTCTGAGACTCCTAAGTGTGGGGGAGGATCTCTCTGACACAGGTTGAAAAGGTTCCCTTTTGTGATGACTAAAGCTCCCCAAATCTCTCGGTCTGCATAGCCGGTGGACCTCATTCTTTGGATGGTTTGTAAAAATGGTAATCTGGAAGAGTTGATCTTCCCAAATTCTGCTTTGTTGGGTGTTAAGAGGAACAACAGTTAGCCACTTCCGCAGATTTATATTCTGCCTAGAAGGAAGCTGTCCCTAATTTTCTGTAGCAGTTTTTTTTTCTAAATGGCAGGTAATTTTTTTAAAAAACAAAACACCCTGTCCTTATTTTTCCCTAGGGAATCATAGAATTGAGAAGTTGGACGGGGCCTATAAGGCCATCAAGTCCAACCTCCTGCTCGATGCAGAGATACAAATCAAAGGCTATCTGCCAGGTGGTTGTCTAAGTTTCTCTTGAAGGCCTCCAGCGTTGGGAGTGCTCACCACCTCCCCTTGAGGTCATGGGTTCCATCGTCGTACTGCTCTAACAGTTAGGAGGTTTTTCCTGATAATTCAGCCGAAATCTGGCTTTGTGTAACTTGAGCCCATTGTTGCATGTCCTGCACTCTGGGATGATGGAGAGCATCTCATCAACTGTAAATAATCCATGTAGTTTTAGACGAGGGAGCCGTGTTAGTCTGTGCTAGCATCTCAGGCCACGAATAAAATAAAAAATGAAAAACTAAGAAGGCAAAAAACGTTGTGGTGCTTGAAGTGCTAGAGTTTGATGAGAGCTTTTGTGAACAAGTCCAGTTCCTCGGTGTCCATAACTCTTGTTGGTTTGCAGGTGCAATGGAGGCTATCCTTCTGGCGCATGGAAGTACTGGACCGAAAAGGGCTTGGTCTCAGGAGGCCTCTACGACTCTCACGTGGGTGAGTGAATCCTCTTTGGCTCCAGGATGTCTCTGGTGCTCACTGGGTGGGGATGTGGATTTCCTATTAAGCCCTTGGTGGTGGTGGTCTTTCTCTGAATAAATTCGTGCTTCATCGGTTCGTGGGGAGGAGCTTCGTGCTTCCTCAAGTTTGACGGATCACGAAGCAGGACAAATCGCCAAACTGGGGATTCATCCCCATCTCTAAATCAGGACTTAATTTCAGCTTGTTCGCCCTCATATAGACATGACTGAGCTGAGGCCAGTGGTCCAGCGTATTGGCTGTTCAATCTGTGTTAAGTGACGAGGCAGAGAAGAGCAGGGTGCCCTCAAGATGCTTGGTGGCATCTTGCTCCAAAGCTTTGAATTGTCCTCTTCTAAAGGAAGAGTTATGGGACGTGGTGGCGCTGCGGGTTAAACCGCAGAAGCCTCTGTGCTGCAAGGTCGGAAGACCAGCCGTCGGAAGATCGAATCCACGCGACGGAGTGAGCTCCCGTCGCTTGTCCCAGCTCCTGCCAACCTAGCCGTTCGAAAGCATGCAAAATGCAAGTAGATAAATAGGGTACCACCTTGGTGGGAAGGTCATGGCATTCCGTGTCTAGTCGCGCTGGCCACGTGACCACGGAAACTGTCTACGGACAAACGCTGGCTCTACAGCTTGGAAACGGGGATAAGCACCGCGCCCTAGAGTCGGACACGACTGGACTAAATGTCAAGGGGAACCTTTACCTGTTTAAAGGAAGAGTTGGTTATATTCTATGGTCTTGCTTCTCTCTGCTGTGTCCTACACATTAAAAAAAATCCTGGGTGCTAGTTGTTTCAGTTTGGTGAAGCAGCATCTTGTGACCGCCTCAAGTTGTCAGTTTTTGTGGCTTGCACCTTTAGAAATGGCCTTCTAGGCCACGTTTTTATGCGAATTAAAATAACTTCTGTTTTCGCTCTCAAAGATCTTCCGTGGGCTTGAATCAAGGAAGTGGAATGGGATTCTGTAGCTATCGCTAGATCTGTTTGGAGAGACCATAGGTTTTCTCTGCTCTGGGACTTCGGGCCCCATGGAAGATCATTTCTGAATGGCGTTTTGTCTCAATTTTCCCCGGACAGGTTGCAGACCTTATTCCATCCCTCCCTGTGAGCATCACACTAATGGATCTCGGCCCCCCTGCACTGGAGAAGGGGGAGAGACACCTGATTGTGTCAAGAGGTGTGAAGATGGCTATTCTCCGTCGTACAAGGATGACAAACACCTGGGTAATAAAAGCTCTGATTTTTTTTTTAACTTTGAAAACTTGACTCTAGCTTTTTAGAATCTGTCAAGCTTCCCAAGACAGTGACTCTAGTTTTTTTTAACCCTGAAAGTAGTCATAGAAAACAAGTTGATCTTACCAGCGTCAGTTGGTTTTTATTTCATTTTTTAAAATTAAGCATGCAATTAAAAGATGTGGTTTAATTAAAACTAGAATTCAGCAGCTTGCTACCATGACGTGGGAGCCAGATCTCAGAAAGAGAGGCTAAATCTTCATTATTTAAAAATGTTTACTGTCGTTGCCCCCCCCCAGACAATTAACTTGAGAGGAATTAAAGAGAATTCTAAAACCAATTTAAAAGTCATCCATACAGTCAAATCAAACTGCTCCTAGATTCTTGGGGGAAAACAAACACTTTTAAAGGGTCCTGGTGCCAAAAGGATTGCAGTGTGTTTTAAACTGTGCCTCTAGTCCTTATGAAGGAAAAGACTTGAGAAGGTAAGTCCAGAAAAACACAAAAAAAATCCAAAGGCAAAAATAGGCAATACTTTCATAAACCACTAAAATCATTACAGAATAAACGACCTTTCATTTCAGAGAAACACAAATATTGTTATTCGTTCCCAGTGAACTGCAGCAGTCAGTCATGGGGAGGTAGAAGATGTACATCTGAATTCAGGTGTTTGAACGGTTTCTCACGTTGAATTTACCTTTTCTTTTCCATCATCATCACCTCTTCATTTATCCAGGACTTACATCTTATGGCGTGCCACGCAGTGAGAAGGAAATAATGGCTGAAATCTACAAGAATGGGCCTGTGGAAGGAGCTTTTACTGTTTACTCAGACTTCCTCATGTACAAATCAGGTGGGTCTTTTGTGAATAACAGGTTTTTGAAAAATATAACCCTCTTAAAATAGCATGACAATGTCCATGCGTCAACCTCATTAGCACTCAAGTGACTTTGTGATGTGCTTTAAAGAGGAGATAGCAAATTCCAGTGATAATGGAGTGGACAGAATTCAAAACTGATTTTCCATAATTTTATTGATGATGATGATGATGGTCAGGTCAAGTCACTGTCAAGTCAACTGTGACTTAGGGTGACCCTTTTCAGGGTTTTCCAAGTAGAGAGTACTCAGAACGGGTTGACCCTTCCCTTCTTCTGGGAAGGGATCCCTGGGACTGTACAGCTGGCCCAAGGCCACCCAGGCTGGCTCTTCACCCAGGAGGCACAGGCTGTTAAATATATACAGTACGGTACTCTTTATTATGGGATCTGGTGGGCGCTGCAGGTTAAACCGCAGAAGCCTCTGTGCTGCAAGGTCAGAAGACCAGCCGTCGTAAGATCGAATCCACGCGACGGAGTGAGCTCCCGGCGCTTGTCCCAGCTCCTGCCAACCTAGCAGTTCGAAAGCATGTGAAAATGTGAGTGGATAAATAGGTACCACCTCGGTGGGAAGGTCACGGCGTTCCGTGTCTAGTCGCGCTGGCCATGGGACCACGGAAGATTGTCTTCGGACAAACGCTGGCTCTACAGCTTGGAAACGGGGATGAGCACCGCGCCCTAGAGTCGGACACGACTGGACAAATTGTCAAGGGGAACCTTTACCTTACTCTTTATTATGGGTTCTCTTGACTTTATGGGGATTTTGACATGGGGAAAACCTTAAGTGTGAAAGAGTTGAATTTTGCCTAATGTAATGCTTGATAGCAGTGTTGAAATCTAAAATCATGTAGGTCCAAAGCGAGACACACAAAAAGCCATGGGCAAAATAGGCGTCTCCCCCCCCCCCCATCCTGTACAAAAACAAATGAAGTTCAGAAATCCAGCTGGATCTTTTCAGCCTTGACGTCTGTCGTTAAATTCAGTCCCAAAATGGGAGTATGGGCTGGAGGACTCAGTAGCAGGTATGCAGATGGCACATGAGGTCTAGTAATGCTGGCTGGCTTTAAAAAGGAGACAGTCAGACTCTTATCTCTGGAAATACAAGTTATAAACAGCAGCTCAGTCCAACTTCCTGTTGCCATCAGCCTGACATTAAAGCTTTTCCAATGAATGGAAAAACTTTCCCCACTGCTTCTCTTGTGTCTCATCTGAGCAGCTCCTTACTTGGTTCGCCTGGGAAATTCTAATGCTTCTGTTTGGAAAATGTGTTAATTCTCTTTTTTTCTGCATTATTTTTTTCTCTCCTCCTGCAGGTGTCTATCAACATGTCTCTGGAGAGGAAGTGGGTGGCCACGCCATCCGAATCCTTGGCTGGGGCGTTGACAAAGGCACACCTTACTGGTTGGTTGCCAACTCCTGGAACACAGACTGGGGTGAAAATGGTATGTGATGAAGATGCATCTCATGGCAGCTTTGGGTGGCTCTTTAAGAGGAAGGTGTGTGGGTAAGGGAGGCTTGGGCTGTTTTTATGCCTCAGAAGGAGGCAGGATCTTCTGGGGGGAAAAACAGTCATGCTGGGAAAGGTGGAAGGCAGCAGGAAAAGAGGAAGACCAAATATGAAATGGATTGACTCCCTGAAGGAAGCCGCAGGATTGAGTTTGCAAACAGTTGAGGACAGGACATTTTGGAGATCATTCATTCATTCATGGGGTCGCCCATAAGCCAAGGGTGGCTTGACGGCACATAACAACCACAGCTCTTGTGGGACTTCCAAGTCCTACCAGCCCTAGCTGGTGGTGAGGAATGATGGAAGCTGTAGTCCAGCAACATGGATTTTCTTATGTCCTGACATTACCATCCCCAGGTTTGTCTTGAGAGAGCTTGAGAGCCCATTCATTCGGTCCGTTTGCAGATAAAATACGTGATGCTCTTCTGATCTTGTAAAACTGTTCTAATGTATGTCGGTGTAATTTCTGTTCTCAACCTTACGTTCGTCCCACATCTGGGCCCTTTTGAGGAGAAAGGCAGGGTAAAAATATTCTCCATCCAGCCTTCCATCCATCTGGGTATGCCAAAGAAAAAGAAAAAGGGGAGGTGGCGTACGTTTGCGGGGGGCGAGAGAGGTGACACCCCTCCCACAAACGTCACTAGAGCTATTGATGGTCTGCTTTATAAGGAGGGGACTTTACGACCTTCACTCCTATAATTCACCCAGAACCTTCCCATAGAAGAATTATGGGGAGTTCTGGGGGTTCTTATGTGCTGTCAAGTAGTCGCCTCCGACTTCCGGTGACCTTATGAATGAGAGATCTCCAGAATATCCTGACCCCACGGCCTTGCTCAGTAAAATCCCCCAAGTCCCATTGCTACTTATAGAAATCATAGAAAAGAGAAGTTGGAAGGGGCCTACAAGGTCATCAAGTCCAACCCCCTGCTCATTGCAAGAATACCATCGAAGCATATCTGCCAGGTGATGATCTAAGTTCTTCTTGAATGCCTCCAGGGTTGGAGCACTCACCAACTCCCAAGGTCACTGGTTCCGTTGTCGTACTGCTCTAACAGTTAGGACGTTTTTCCTCATATTCAACCAAAATCTGGCTTCCTGTAACTTGAGGCCATTGTTGCGTGTCCTGCACTCTGGGACTTCTCTATAGCTAGTTTCGTTTCACGCTGTCCAGGTTGAAAGGAACCAGACGAGTGTGTGCGTGAGAGAGTTGATAAGGGGAATCTCTTAATTCCAGACGGCTTTCTCTTGTTTCGTTTATTGCTTTTCTGCCTGACACGGTCTCCCAGAACGATGGATGACAAAAAATAAATAAATAAATTTAAAACAATCTTAAATGCCGCTTTTTAAAAACCCAACATTTTTTTAAAAAAATTATTAGTTATTAATAAAAGGAAAATTACAAATAACAAAATGAAAACTAAAATACAGACTCAATGGTGACTGCACACAATACACATTGAACTTTCTCCACCCATGCCACCTTCACCATTGGGACTAGGTGGCCAGTAATACCAATGTGTACCCCTTTTCACCCCATTCCTCTCCAAAAATACATTGATTCTTCTGCTGGCCTATGGCCTTTCTCCTTCGAAAAACCATACTCCAAGAATAAATTCCATACATCTTTGAAATCGTTAGACTTTGCCATTCCAATTCTCATTTACATTTCACATGTTAACATATCGTTAAGTGCTAAGCTCCACATTTCTTTATACCAATCTACAAGATTATTTTGTTGCTTTTCCGACTCTTTGCAAATATTAATCTTGCTACTGTAACCATTACAACAACTAACTCTTTTCTGATCTTTTTTCAAATGGTCATTCTTAATTATGTTCAGGAGGGCAATAATTGGCAATATCTAAATATCACATCCAATAATTTTTCATAATTTCCTTAAAAACCAGTACCCATTCTTTATTTCACACGTCCACCACATATGCATGTAGGTCCCTTTTTCCTTTTTTGCATCTCCAGCATTGAGATGGTATGTTTTTATTTATTAGATTCAATCTTACTGGAGTGAAATATCATCTCCATGCTACCTTATAACAATTTTCTTTTACCCTTATAGACATACCGTATTTTTCCGTGTATAAGACAATACTTTTTCCTTGAGGATCGTCTTATACACGGAAGTAGGGGGAAAGGGATCGAAGCACTGCAGGATCGCAGCCCTTTGATCCTGCTTTCCCCCTCCACTTCCGCAGCCCTTTGATCCTGCTTTCACAGGGCTTAGGAAGTGGAGGGGGAAAGCAGATATCAAATTTTCTTATTTGGGATTGGAAAAGTGGGGGTCGTCTTATACACTGGGTCGTCTTATACATGGAAAAATACAGTATTCTTCTTTTACCCTTATAGACATATTCATAACCCAACATTTTAAAGAACAGAATGGCCAGGATCCTACTGTGGATTTACACTTGTATTGCTGCTAATTGACGAACAGCCACTCACATTCCTAGTCATGTGACGAGGGATGGGCGGGGGCAACTGGTTAATTAGCAGCAGTTCACCACTGTGATTTATACCATTGCAGTCAAGTGGATCTCAATCCACAGTAAGATTCTAGCCCTGATAAGTGATTCTGGAAGTGGAATTTCTCATCTTTTGAAGGTCGTACAGAATAATTCTGTTTTAATTACCCCTCAAAGGTTCAATATAAACGAAGCAAGCCTGACTTTCTTGGGAGAGCGTTTCACAGTGGAAATGCTACTGCTATAGAGAGAATCCTGTCTCGTACTCATTAACCTGTTCCATTGGAGTGGTTAACATGCAACAGGACCTTCATGGAGGGTCTCAAATTGCAGACAGGATAATATGGGAGGAGGCATTTTTTAAAAGAAATCTTGCATGCAAAATCCGCCTTAAAGTCTGCCCAAAATGTTCAAGAGCAAATGCTTATTCCTAGGGATGAGGTTTTTGAATTTTCCGGCGTACGGATACCTTCCTTCTTCATTCTGGGAACTCAGCCTACTTTGCAGGCACCTTACAGACACCTCCGTAGAATGGACCTGGGAGAAAGGGGCTACATTAGAAGGCTTTGAGGCTTAGCCAGGCCTAGTGTTGCCTCATTTCCTGTTCTGAAAGGAAGCTCCCAGCTGGTACTGGGGCAGGAACAGGAAACCTGGGCAGAGCTAGGCCTAGCTAAGCCTCCAAGCTTTCCAGCTGAGGAAGAACTCCCAAGAATGGAGAAATACGACATTTGTAGTTTAAAAAAACACACAACAAAAATCCCTTCCCTGTTTATTCCTATTTGCCTAGCTAAGAACTCTGGGTATGGGACGACTTTGCCAAAATGTTTTCTCAACTTTTTCTAGGTTTCTTCAGAATCCTCCGTGGAGAGGATCACTGCGGGATCGAGTCGGAGGTTGTCGCCGGAATCCCCAAGACAAGCCAATACTGGAAGATGCTGTAACGTCGTCGTTGTCATCATCTTCCAGCTCCAGTCAATTCTTCTGCGAATAATCAAGCTGATCATGACCTGTGGAAATGGAAGCCGTTGTTGCTCCTGAGACATTTTAAACTTCATTCTCTCTCTCTCTTTTTTTTTTTAATTATTCTTAAAGCCTTTAAAAATATTTTTTAAAACTTTATTGTACAGTACTGGCCAGTTGCCTTTCCAGCGGGGAGGGTGAGGCGCCAACATCCTGCCTGTGAGACAAAATGGCAGGCGAGCTGTGGAGATGGAACTGGACGGACCAAACCGGGCGTCTCTCGACAAAGGAAAAACGAGATGGGATGCAAAACTTTGCTTTTGTTTCGCTTCTTAGGGGAAGACAATGATCCTTGTAACAAAAAAAAATAATGGATAATCCGAGCTTGGAAGGCTTTGAGCATCCTTTGATTCAGGTAGAGCTGTGAAGTTAGTAGTGGGAAACCAGTGTTGTGAGTTGACTTTTGGAAAGCCGTGCTGTCGAGCCAAGATATAAAAGTGGACTTGAGTGCTACGCCCGGTGCCCGCGAGGGCAATAAGGGCTAAAGTAGCCGTTTGTTTATGACACCTAGGTTGAGCTCTCTTACGTATTTTCAGAGGACGGCTCCTCAGTCTTAACACTAGGGAGTAAGAGGAAAGAGAGAAAACTTGACAGGCTTATCCTTTCACTTACACAAAACCCTTCTTTTCCTTGCCATTGCTCCATTTTGACACGGGTGCGAAATCAGCAAGAGAAGGACCAGGGAGGAGAGCTGACGGGGGGCCTTATTTTAAACTGACCTGCATTGCAGCCTTTATAAACTACCGTTGGCTTGCAAAATCATCGAGGGGGCTAGCGTTTTAAGGCTTCCAGCATAATGGAACTGAATAATGGGGGAAGCCCAAAACTAAGGAGGTCTGGCATGTTTTTTTTTTCCTATGAGGCCTTAGCATTTCCTCTATATATTCTGTTTTATTCCCATTTTCTATTCTGTGAGGAGTATGGGAGGAGCTGGACTTTTCTGTAAACAGGTAGCAATGCTTCGCTTAAACACTAGTCTTTTCCTACTGTGCATTATCCGTAGGGAACTGAAGTAGAGGTGGAAACACTGTTGGCATGTGGCAAAACATCATGGCTTAGATTGAGTCTTGGCCTGTACTTTAAGCATAACTGAAGCCCGTTGGCTTTTAACTGAATGCCACTGATTTCAATGGATCTGCTGCAGAAGTGAGTCATTTTGGATCTGGCTGGTAGGCACCACCTTACTTCGCTAGTGTTCAGTTTCAAATACTTGTACAGGTTAAAGGCCAACAGCCGTCAAATGTGTGGTTGCAAAAGTGGCCGAATGTTGATCCCTGTGGCTTCGTAATGTATTCCTCATCTCCAATAAAGACCTTCCAATCTCGTGGTGTTGTCTAGATTTCCTCCCTCCTTTTCAGCTGCTCCATGGCAGCAGCACACCCATCTGTGGTGTCAGATAGTGAGGTTTCAGCTAGGTGTTGAGGGAAACCCCTGATGGTTACTACAGCAGACCAGATGACTTTGCAAGGCTGGAAGTTTTGAACAGAGGTGGTGGTCGTGGGTCACCTGTTACTGATGCTTTAATGGTAGATTCCCACATTGATGAAGTTGTACTGAAGGAGCATGGTACCCCTTCCAAATTTACGAATCTAAGCGAATATGGTTGTGATTTTTTCCTTTTCAAAAGGACACAGTGTTTTCTAATTTAAGACCGTGGCACATGACTGAAACTCCAGGTGTTTCTGGGCAACATTTCCCCTAAGCCAGGAGTGTGCATGCTTGCATTGCTGGAAAGTCTCCCATCAGCTCCTCTTCCATAGACTGTATGCTAGGACTGTATCGTGATTGAAGGTCAACGCTTGCATAGAATGGCGAGGATCACCCCCATGTTATGTCTTGTATACCTACCCCAATCCACCCACATTGGGCAACGCAACCCGCAAGGCAGGAAAACAAGATAGCAGATGCAACCAGCTTGGCTTTTCAGCTATTCGTAAGAACTGAGGACAGCCAACCCTCCCTCCAGTTCAGTATCCAAAGAGGCCAGCCAATTACCTGTGGAATTAGGGACACATGGAAAAGGGCTCAAATGCACCGTCTCTCACACGCGCCAAGTGATCTCGAGGTCACTTGTGGGGTGATCTATAGCCATTCTAACTAGTAGCCATGCACAGCTGTAAGCTCCACAAATGTATGTACAGTGATGCCTCGCAAGACAAAAATAATTCGTTCCGCGAGTCGTTTCATATTGCGAAAATTTCATCTTGCGAAGCGCGGTTTCCCATAGGAATGCATTGAAATTTAAGTTTTTTTTAAAAAATGCAAAAAAATTCGTCTTGCGAAGCACGGCCATAGAAAAATTTGTCTTGCGAGTCACGAAAAAAATCGCAAAACACTTTCGTCTTGCGAGTTTTTCGTTGCGCGAGGCATTCGTCTTGCGAGGCATCACTGTAATGCCCTTTTAAAACTGCATGCTGGCAGATGTCACTACTGCTTGTGGCAGTGAGTTCCACTGCTTCCTTCTATTCTTCCATCTCCTGTCCTTCACTTTCAGCAGATGAGCCCACAATGGTCCCAATCGTTTCTAGTTACACCCGCCAGATTCCAGCGGTGAATTGCCACCAGGTCTTCTCATGACCCGATAAAGCAAAGCTATCTTCTTGACTCATCAATTCTTGGCTGAAATACATTGATGGGGTTACGCTGGCATATATATACCTTGTTTCCCCGAAAATAAGACCTAACCTGAAAATAAGCCCTAGTAGGATTTTTCAGGATGCTTGTAATATAAGCCCTACCCCAAAAATAAGCCCTAGTTAAGTGAAACCCCGCCCTCCACCCTAGTGCAGCAACCAGAAGAAGATGACAGGACTGTATTTTAATAAGTGTAGATTGTTGTAGATGAAAAAAATAAAAACATCCCCTGAAAATAAGCCCTAATGCGTTTTTTGGAGCAAAAATTAATATAAGACCCTGTCTTATTTTCGGGGAAACACGGTATAAGTAATATAGGGTTTTGGCCTCTACATTCCCTCATCATGCGTAATTTTATGCACCTGTATTACATTGGAAGGGATGTGGTGTCGCTGTGGGTTAAACCGCAGAAGCCTCTGTGCTGCAAGGTCGGAAGACCAGCCGTCGTAAGATCGAATCCACGCGGCGGAGTGAGCTCCCGTCGCTTGTCCCAGCTCCTGCCAACCGAGCCATTCAAAAAAATGCAAATGCGAGTAGATAAATAGATACCATCACGGTGGGAAGGTAACGGCGTTCTGTGTCTAGTCGCGCTGGCCACGTGACCATGGAAACTGTCTACGGACAAAAGCTGGCTCTATGGCATGGAGATGGGGATGAGCACCGCGCCCTAGAGTCAGACACGACTGGACTAAATGTCAAGGGGAACCTTTACCTTTATTACGTTGGAGCTTTTGCAACCAGGCATGCTGTCTTTAGCAGGTTTGGCTGGGAGGGACCTTTTTGGGCTGGGGTGACTGTCAATCTATCCAGCACTAGCCAATAATTCCTTCCCTGCCTCTCTGCTCAGTGTTTTTTCTCTCTTGTCCATTGGCAGTCAGGAATCTGTTGAAAGCAGGTAGTCTGTTGAAGTCTGTTTGTTGAAAGCAGTCATGTTTTGTCAGTTTGCTACTTATCTCTTTACTGTAAGTAAATGAAACATTCTTCTTTCAAGTATCTCAGATGGAGTTATTGTAAGTGCCACTTAATGAGAAAAAGGACTGGACTAATCGTGGGGAACTTGAAGCTATTCTGTTCTGTGAATCCTGGCACTTCCACTGCAGTTAGAGGAATTTAACCAAAAATTCAAAACTGCAACATATAATGCCTCCCTTTACTCCTTTTTTAACTAACCTAACCAGCTCTAAATGTTCTGATTTTTCCCCCTCTCTTGGGAGAATGTTCTGATTTTTCCCCTCTCTTGCTGGTCCCTTTCCGCTCTGAAATGTTACATTTTTAAAAAAATGAAATAGGACCTCTTGTGCCTTGAGAGAAACCAGCACAATTCTTGCCAAAGACGCTGAACTACTTGAGCAATGCCATCTGAAGCAAAGGAAAGCCAACAACCCTACAAAGCCAGGACTGATGGTGATCACCACAAGCCGTTGAGCCGAACACTCCTGTTTCAAGTGGTTTTGCTGCTAGCTTGCCTAAGAAAGCAAGCTCCCAGCTAGCACTGGGGCAGGAACAGGAAGCTTGGGCAGAGCTAGGCCTAGCTAAGCCTCAGTGCGTTACAGATTGAGGCCGTTCCCCCAGGTGCATCACATTTGTGAGGTTGTCTGTAAGGCAAGGAGAACTCCCAGAATGGAGAATTTCGGCATTTGTAGTCCAGAAGATCCAAAAATCCCATCCCTTCTGGTGACCCTTAAGAGGACATGGCAATGGAAAGCTGAAAACCTTCGGACTTAAAGGCTGCACTCAGGTTGTTATTACGGTCAAGTGTTTTTCTACTCCCTGCTCTAGACAATTGCCCTAATTCAAAGAGACCGAGGCAGGGAGCTCTGCCAGTGCTGGTCACTTGTTTTGGAGAGAGGGAGGGACCAGATGCCAGGGTGCCCTCCAAGAATTAAACAAAAGGTACAGCAGTAGAGATGGGCACAAACCGGTTCGTCCCGGTTCGTCAAGGCGGCAGCACAGGTGCTGATGCTCCCCTCCCCTGCCTCCTCTGGCTCAACCAGCCCCTCACCAGGCCCAGCTTCCTGCCCCTCCTCCTCAACTGATCTTCCGGTCCCAGCAACAGCTCAGGATTCCCTGCCCTGCCCTCTCGGCTGATCTCCCACTCAGACCAAAGGGAGAGGGCAGAGAAGCCTGTGCTCTTGCCCGTGACTGGGAGATCAGTCGTGGAAAAAAACAAGCACGCTGGGCCTGGTGAACGGCGGAGGAGGCAGGGGAGGGAAGTAGCAGCTTCTGTGCTGCCGCCTTTACGAACTGGGACGAACCAGTTCGCGCCCATCTCTATACAGCCGCAAGCAAGCATTCCAGGTATACAGTGGATATAAAAAGTTTACACACCCCTGTTAAAATGTCAAGTGTCTGTGATGTAAGAAAAAAAAATGAGACAAAGATAAATCATTTCAGAACCTTTCCCACCGTTAATGAGACCTATGAACTGTACAACAAACTGAAATCTTTTAGGTGGAGGGAAGTAAAAAAAAAATACTATAGTTGCATCTGTGTGCACACCCTTAAACTAATACTTTGTCAAAGCACCTTTGGATTTTATTACAGCACTCAGCCTTTTTGGGTACGAGTCTATCAGTATGGCACATCTTGACTTGGCAATATTTGCCCACTCTTCTTTGCAAAAATGCTCCAAATCTATCAGATTGCAAAGGCGTCTCCTGTGCACAGCCCTCTTCAGATCACCCCACAGATATTCAATAGGATTCAGGTCTGGGCTCTGGCTGGGCCATTCCAAAACGTTAATCTTCTTCTGGTAAAGCCATTCCTTTGTTGATTTGGATGTATGCTTTGGGTCGTTGTCATGCTGAAAGATGAAAGTTCCTCCTCATATTCAGCTTTCTAGCAGAAGCCTGAAGGTTTTGTGCCGATAAAAAAAAAAAGCCGCCCAGAGTGGTAGAATATACCAGATGGGCGGGATATAAATCAAATAAATAAATAAATAAATATGGACTGGTATTTGGAACTGTTCATAAATCCCTCTACCTTGACTATGGTCCCTGTCCCAGCTGAAGAAAAGCAGCCCCAAAGCATGATGCTGCCACCACCATGCTTCACTGTGGTTATGGTGTTCTTTTGGTGATGCGCAGTGTTGTTTTTGTGCCAAACAGATCTTTTGGAATTATGGTTGAAAAGTTCAACCTTGGTTTCATCAGACCATAACACTTTTCCCCACATGCTTTTGGGAGACTTCAGATGTGTTTTTGCAAAATTTAGCCGGGCTTGGATGTTTTTCTTTGTAAGAAAAGGCTTCAGTCTTGCCACTCTACCGCACAGCCCAGACATATGAAGAATACAGGAGATTGTTGTCACATGTACTACACAGCCAGTACTTGCCAGATATTCCTGCAGCTCCTTTAATGTTGCTGTAGGGCCTCTTGGCAGCCTGCCTGACCCGTTTTCTTCTAGTCTTTTCATCACTTTTGCAGGGACGTCCAGTTCTTGGTAATGTCACTGTTGTGCCATATTTTCTCCACTTGATGATGACTGTCTTCACTGTGCTCCATGGTATATCTCAGAGGGCCCCAACCGTCGGTCTGAGGCCCAGTGCCGGTCCATGGCCTGAGCCAGACCGGGCTGTGGAGACAGACCTCCCCCCGCACGTACTCCCCCCACGCACAGCCTCTTTGTGCATGAGCACGAGTGCCCGAGCACCGCGCTGCCCTTCATGCATCCGCACGAGTGCCCGTGTGCCCGTACAAGTGCCGCCCTTCACGCATGTGCACGAGCGCACGTGCACAAGCACCCTCCCACTCCCTCGCGCATGCACATGAGCGCCCGCCTGCCCGCACGAGAGAGCGCTCCTTCGCGCATGCGCATAGGGGGTGCCCCGCCTTCCTCAACCGGTCCGCGGGGTTAAAAAGGTTGGGGACCACATATCTAATGCCTTGGAAATTCTTTTGTACCCTTCTCCTGACTGATACCTTTTAACGATGAGATCCCTCCGATGCTTTGGAAGCTCTCTGCGGACCACGGCTTCTGCTGTAGGATGTGACTACGAAAATGTCAGGAAAAGACCTACTAGCACAGCTGATCTTTATTTGGGATTCCTCAGAGGCACTTTAAACAATGGCAGGGGTGTACTGACTCCTACGTAACATGAGTTTGAATGTGATTGTTTACTGCTGAATACAGTGACATCCCCAGTTATAAGAGGGTGTGCACGCAGATGCAACCGTATTATTTCAGTTTTTATTTTTACTTCCCTCCACCTAAAAATATTTCAGTTTGTTGTTCAACTGAGTTGTACAGTTCTTAGGTCTCATTAAAGGTGGAAAAGGTTCTGAAATGATTTATCTTTGCCTCATTTTTTTTAACATCACAGACACTTGACATTTTAACAGGGGTGTGTAAACTTTTTATATCCACTGTATGTCCATAGAATTTTAAAAAACCAGTAATTAATACACTGGTTCCTAAATATAGGGCCACAGGTGCTCTTGAACAACTCCCAGAAGGCTGGGCCAATACCTCAATACCTCTCATAGCTTCCGTGGACTGCATTCAAGGAAAACCTGCAGCAGGTAAGTGCAAATAGAATAATATGTCGCTTTGTTGACCTGGGTTGCTGTAAAAGTGGGCAACTGGTCACTCTCCACATGTTGCTTGGCTCTATTCCACAACATCCACAAGGTGAAAGATTAGAAAAGTGAGCAAAAGATGGATAACACCTGCAACCACTTCTAGTAAGAACTATTTCTGCACATATATTTAACTGGGGGGGGGGGGGGGGAGAGACACCTTTGTTTCATGCTCCCCCCCCCCCAACAGATTACCCATTGGGAGTGCAACCCTCCTACCCTGGCTGTAGAGGGTTAATTCTCCGAATAAACGAGAAGACCGCAGGAGGCTTTATTACAGCAATTTCTTTTTTTACTGTCAAAAACTCACAAGCAACAAAATCAAGCACCCTGTAACTTTCTCATTTAAAAAAAAAAAATCCCACGTCCGAAAAAACCCAGTGCAGTCCAAATTCCCTGCAGAAGGAAAAAAGAAAAAGGAAAGCTCTTAGTAAACTCAAAACAGACTTCTCTGTGACTTGTCCAAAAAGAAAGGGGAAAAAAATTGGTTTCCAACTAGAAACGTTATTTGTTAGCAGCTCTTTCCGGGTGAAAGCTTGCGGATCAACCCTTTCTTGCAAAATCAAGGTTTCAAATCCAGCTTTCCTGCAAGTCCTAGGATTTCTAAAGCAGTTCTCTGGCTCCGTAATGGGATTTCTCTGCAAAGATGTCAAAAAAAAAAAAAAACCCGAGGAGGAAGGTCTCTCAGTTTTCGCCAGTGTGCACGTATTCCTCGGTCGCTTTCGATACAGTGCTGAGATACTGCCAGCTCAAAGCAGCGAGAAGCATAATGCAGGACAAGTAGACCCGGGAATAAGGGGCCCGGGAGACGAGGGCTCCAGCTGGCAAGCTCATGGATCGGATCGAGGTGATGACCTGTTGAGTTCTGCAAGAGGAAGGGTCTGTGCTTGGGATCTTCTGGTAGATCTAGTGAAAGGAGAATGGTGATCCAGTCAAGAGACCACATTTGGAAAAACATGTATGTTACCAAAACCACGCCATGAAGCTCCACTCTGCTGCCCCACTACCACATTAAGTGACCCTGACCCTGGGCTCTTTACGAGAGATGGGGACGAATATAAAAACGGATCGGCTTTTTCGACAAAAATAGCCAATTTGTTAAATATTCGTCGATCCGTATTCGTCAGATTTTAAGTCCCAACGAATACGGATCGATGAATATTTCCCCGTTTTTATTCGTCCCCATACGAATAATAATAAAAAAAGTCATCCTATAGCTTTCCCATTCTGCCTACCGGCCCGCCGATCAGCTGATCCATGGGCCGATAGGCAGCCACCCCCCCCCCCAGCCTACCCACCCACCCCCTTCCTCTCCCTACCTTAGCCCCCCCGCCCCCGACACCCCCTTACCGTAATCGTTGCCCCCGAGGTTTCCATCAGACCTCCGCAGCCACGGCCTGTAGAAAGGGAAACTGGCTGCCCTTTGCAAAGATGGCGGCTGCGGCTTCATTTAGGGTAGGGAGGCTGCAGCTGCCATCTTTGCAAAGGGCAGCCTGGATTCCCTTAGCCAGCGGAGGTGGCAGCGGGGGTGGTTTTTTTAAATAACCCCCCCACGAATCGACGAATAACTATTTGTCGCTTTATGGGGCCAACTTCATGCTTCACGAGTTGTCAACTTCTAACGACTCACGAAGCAGGACGACTCGCCAAAATGGTGAGTCATCCCCATCTCTACTCTTAACTACAGAAGAACCCCCTATCCGCGGGATCAGTATCCAATCATTCACTTATCCGATGCCTGAAAATACTAAATAAAAAAACCCAAAAATATGTATTTCTATGCATTTCCAGGTGTTTTAACAGGAGTAGGCTACTCAGAGGGAGCCAGAGACCATGCAATGTATAGGGTTTGATACTTCCGCATTGTGGGCATCAGTGGGCTTGTAACTGTTCCCCTGCGGATAGCGTGGGCCCGTTGTATTATACCGGCTGAATGCAAGCTGCCGCAGGTTCTCCCAAGCCCATAAGCATTAGAATGCAGTTTGAGCAGCACAGCCTGTTTGGGACCTCGCTATTTGTCTGAAAGTCTTCTGCCTAGTTTGGCAGCCCTTCTGACCCAGCCCTCACGCCCGCAGGTGTTAACACACAGAAAAGCCCGGGAAATGGTAACCAGAAACTGGGCTTTCGCTGCAGGGGAATGCTCTCCCCCAGGAAACACGGCAGGCGCCTTCCCTCTGCCTATTCAGAAAGCTCCTAAAAAACTGAACTATTCAGAAAAGCTGTCGGAAAGAATGTCCCCAAATAGCTGGCAGACTAGAGGAAGGAGAGGAGAAATAATGCAGTATTGTCAGATGTTCCAAAAATGGTTTCGTCTCCTGTTTGGGGTTATGATTTGTGTCTGGGATAGTTCATTGTCTGTATTATTATATAACGTATGTTTATTATGTTGTGCACTGCCCAGAGTAGCAATTTGCTAGATGGGCAGTATATCAATTAAAATGAAATAAAATAAAATAAGGAAGTAAAGCAAGCCTAGTAAGAAAGCTGGCTCCCAAGGGACAAATCAACTACCATCGACATGCTGGCTGGGGGATCCGGTGAGCTAAAATCCAGAAAAGGTACTTTTTCTAAACTCTGCTTCCTCCTAGTGACACACCTTCATCACTCTCTGATTCACACCCACCCTCGTCCCTTCCTTTCAGCCCTGGGATTTCCTTCTCTCTGTCCTTTTTTCACAAATGCTTGTGCGCAAACCACCAGGCTTCGCAGCAACACCGGCTAGAAGTTCTTTGCTTCAAAGTCCGTGCAATGCCTTCTTCCTAGCAGCACCCATGACTACTTTCTTGCTGTGTTCCTCGCCACAGAATAATTTAAAATAATTTTACCCCACCTTTCTCCTTAAAAGGACCCAAGGCAGCTTACAACATGAAAAACACAACATTTAAAAGCTAAAAGCAGGAAGTGCTGGTTTTAACCTATAAAGCCCTAAACGATTTGGGTCCAAGCTATCTCAAGGACCGCATCTCCCTTGATGAGTGTGCCCGGGTGTTAAGATCATCAGGGGAGGCATTTCTCTTGGTCCTGCCACCTTTACAGGTACGTTTGGTGGGGACACAGGAGAGAACCTTCTCTGTGGCTGCTCCAAGACTGTGAAACTCCCTCCCACTGGAATCCAGGCTGGCCCCATCTTTGCTGTCCTTCTGCAAACAGACAAAGAACTTTCTCTTCAGTAAATCAGCCACTTGTGTGTGATTTTTAGATAGATTATTGTGCATTACTGCTTTGACTTACGAACGCTTTGACTGGATTTGAGTACTATTTGTGTTTTCCACTTCTCAGAGTGAGATTTTTAAATTTTTTATATGCTTATTGATCTTTGCCTTATTGATCTTTGCCTTAACATTGTTTGTTAATATTGTAAGATGTCTCCTTATTCATTGTTCATAGTTTTAAACACCGTCTTTTAGTGATGTTAAACACTGTTGTACACTCATTGTTTCCAACTTTAAACATTATCTTTCATTGTGGTAAGCCGCCTTGGGTCCTTTTCAAGGAGAAAGGTGGGGTAAAATATTTTAAATAAATAAATAAGTACAGGAATATTAAAAAAAAGAATTAAACAAGAAGACTGATAGTATGACTATGATAGTACTTTTGAAATACTTGAATGGCTGTCATACAAAGGAAGGGCAGGAAGGATCTGTTCTCAATCATCCCAGACTGTAGGGCACAAGCAACAATGGGCTCAGGTTAAAGGAAGCCAGATTTTGGTTGAATATCAGGAAAAACAGTGGTGCCTCGCTAGACGATGTTAATCCGTTCCACGAAGATCGCTGTCTAGCGAAAACATCGTCTAGCGAAGCACGTTTTCCCATTGGAATGCATTGAAATCGCTTCAATGCGTTCCAAGGGAAAACGCAGTCGTCTTGCGAAATTTCCCATAGGGAAACATCGTCTAGCGAGTGAGGGTCCCCATAGGAATGCACTGACAGCTGCACTGACAGCTTTTGACCACTAGTCGGCGCACTCCTATGGGGAAACCTCATCGTCTAGCGAAATTCCCCATAGGGAAACATCGTTTTGCGAAGCGCAGTAGCGCTCGCAAAAAGGCATCGTCTAGCGATTTCCTCGTCCTGCGAGGCAATCGTCTAGCGAGGCACCACTGAACTTCCTAACTGTTAGAACAGTACGACAATGGAACCTGAGCACTCCAATGCTGGAGGCACTGAAGAGAAAATAAGAACCATCTGTTAGATCTGCTTTGATTTGGATTCCTGCCTCAAGCAGGGAGTTGGACTCGATTGGACTTAGAGGCCCCTTCCAACTTCATTATTCTGATTCTATTATATTAAAAATGGCAATTAAGATCAATACAGTGTTGCCTTGACTTAACGAACTTAATCCGTCCCAGAAGATGTTCATAAGTCAAAACGTTCGTAAGTCAAATCAGCATTTCCCATAGGAATGCACTGAAAACCGATTAATCCGTTCCGGCTGTTTTTTGTTCTTATGTCGAGGCGCCGTTTATAAGCCAAAGCATCAGTTCTCATAGGAACTAATGCAAAACTGGTTAATCCATCCTCTACCACTAGGGGGAGATTTTTTTTTTAACCTAAGATGACTTAGGTTAAAAAAAAAAGGGCAGGAAAGGAGGGAGGGAACGAACACCTTTTAAACAGAACACCTTTGAAACCAAGCAGCTTTAAACCAAACCAAGCACCTTTTAAACCAATTTTTACATTTTAAAATTACAGTACCAGGCAGTCCAAAGTCCATTTCCCGCTTTCCCCGTGTTTTTTTTTGTTCGTAAGTCAAAGCTCCATTCGCAAGTCAAAGCAAAATTTTGCGAACGGAGCTGTTCATAAGTTGAAATGTTCTTACGTCGGGGCGTTCGTAAGTCAAGGCACCACTGTACTAAAAACACAGTTAATAGCAACTGAGCACAATCCATACAAAATGCCCCCACCCCACCCCCAATAGACAGCCAATTTCTAAGGCAAAGCCTGCCTGAAGACAAAGGTCTTTGCCTCTGGAGATAACCTCTGGAGAACACCTTTGACACTAATTCTCTTAGACAGGAGCAACTTCGTGAAAAAAGAGGACAGAAAAGTAAGGGTTGGTGCCAGACAAGATGTGAACTTCCTCTGGATCACAGAAACTTGACCTTTTTTACTTGGTTGCCTAGGTGGCTTGGTCAAGAAGCCCAGGAGACAGACATCACGCCACCCAACTCACCTCTTCCACATATTGGTACATGATGGCTTTAACGGCCTGGATGTTCGTCGCATCCATCATCAGGGTGACAGCCTGTCCCTTCCGAATCTTCACCACGCCCCTGAAGACCTGCTGGTTGTTGTAGCAGGTGGCTAAGGTAGCGATGGCCATCACCTAGGAGGAGGAAGAGCAAGGAGAAGACGTAAAAACAAGCCCTGCTTGACTGGACTACAAATACAGATCAGTAATCGTTTGTCGATCAAGAGGATGGCCAATGAAAAAGTAAAGCAGGACACCCTATCTGGGGGATCAATATCCACTGATTCATTTATCCACTGGCTGAAAATACTAAATCACCACCACCCCCAGAAATGCCTATTTATATGTATTTCCAATGTGTATTTACCAGAACTGGCCACTAAAAGGAGCCAGAGATGTACAGCATCCATACTTCCACATTTTTCAGCATATGTGGGTGGAGGTTGGAGCTGATCCCTGTGCTTTTATTTATTTATTTTATTAGATTTATACCCCGCCCATCTAGACCAAAGGTCTACTCTGGGCGGCATTACAAATTTAAAAACAGTAAAACCAATAAACATTCAATAAATCCAAGATGTTAAAATGTGAATTTAAGATTTTACTGTATTAAAACCAGTGAGTGCATAGAAAAACTTACAAACCACAATACATAAAAGGTAGAAGGAAAGAGTATGTTATGTCACTCACATAACGAGGAACAAGATGTGTAGGTCATTGCTAATAATTCAAGACAAAACAAACGGGGAAAAAAAGATTGCAGGCAATTGAAAAACATCTCGACGGAATAAACTGGTTTGGACATTGAGAGCTGTGCTCAGAACCGACACATTCGTAGTCCACAAAGCCACAGTGCTGCTCAATGTGCTCCTGTGCTGTGGAACTCCCTTCCACAGGAAACCAGGCTAGCCCCCTTTCTGCTCTTCTTCCACAGGTAGGTTGTGTGTTGTTTTTTTAAAGCAACCTTTTAATAAGTCAATTACTTCTAAAGAAGGAGATTTACTGGAGAAGTTCTTTTTAATCTTTTTTACACAACTTTTTAAATTGTTTTAAAGAGATTATATTGAGTACTTTTTAACGACTACTATGTCGAACTGTTTTTTTAAATACTGCAATCCATTGTTGGGGTTTTTTTTAAACTCTTTTAGACATTTGTGTTTTGAAATCCTCTGCAGGCCACCTGGCTTCTTTTTCCTGGAAGAAAATGTGTTATGTGCTGTTGGGTCAGAACTGACTGACAGCAACCTGTTAGGGCTTTTCAAGGTAAGTGAGATATTTAAAAAGTGGTTCCTGGCTCTGTGCCCTCCCCCTCACTGAGATTCTATGACCAAGCAGAGATTTGAACCCAGATTCCCCGAGGCCTTAGCCCACTGTTTTTTGTTCTGCACCACACTGGGTCTTTAAAACACCAGTCAAACTTCAGTAAGAGAAGAATGAGACAAAACAGTTATCTTGAAGAAGCTCTCTGGGACTGAGCTTCTCACCTCTACGGCTGTGGTTCCCAACCTTGGGTCTCCAGATGTTCTTAGACTACAATTCCCAGAAATCCTGGCCAGCCCAGCTAGTGGGTGAAGGCTTCCGGGAATTTTGGTCCGAGAACATCTGGGGACCCCAGGTCGGGAACCACTGCGCTAGATGAAAAGCAAATGTCCTTCCAGGAGCTGGCAGCCTCTCCTGCCCAATATCCTGCCCGAAGACCTACCTGCGGAATAGCGCAAAAGTTGAACACACTCTGGTTCTTGAGGCGGGACAAATAAGTCAGGACGTCAGGCACGTGATGCAGGGCATTGGTGATGAGCTCGTTCATACACTGGACAGCTTTGTCGATGTTCTCTGGCTTGGCCAGATCCGACATTTTCTTCACATACTTGTTCCAAACCTGGGAGAACGAAGAGGATGAGGCATGTTGGCCGGCTGGAGGTTGCAGGGGAGCTGCCGTTCTCTATGGGCAAGCCCCTCGCCTTTCGTTCAGCCCATACTCTCCCCATGGAAATGACGAGCTCACCGTGGCTTACAAGCATTCCTGTTGCTAGCATTCCACAACACAGAGGTAGATACCCTGAACTACTTTGACCCCAAAAAGAGGGGGCATTTACACCCAGTCTGGGTGTCTGGCGTGACCCCCCAATAGGCCAAAAACTGGGCTCCAAACCTCGAAAGCTCAGCCACGTCCTGCGTCCAGTTCTGGACATGACACTTCAAGGGATGCCAACAAACTGGAGCAAGTTCACAGGAGGGCAATAAGGATGGAAGCCAAGCCTTATGAAGAAAGACTGAAAGAACTGGGCATTTTTAAGCCTTGAGAAAAGACTGAGGGGTGACAGGATAGCACTTTTCAAATATTTGAAAGGCTGTCCTACAGAGGAGGGGCAGGATCTGTTCTCGATCATCCCAGAGTGCAGGACACGCAACAGTGGGCTCAAGTTACAGGAAGCCAGATTTCGGTTGAATATCAGGAAAAACTTCCTAACTGTTTAAGCAGTATGACAGTGGAACCAGTGACCTTGGGAGGTGGGGAGCACTCCAACACTGGAGGCATTCAAGAGAAAATTGGGCAGCCCTCTGTCCGATCTGCTTTGATTTGGATTCCTGCCTTGAGCAAGGGGATGGACTCAATGGCTTTACACGCCCCTTCCAACTCACTTATTCTATGATCCTTCTTGGTACAGCACCAACTGCCCAGTAAGAAGGAGGGAAAAAGTTCCCCATAATTGCATGTGAGCAGTCAGCGCCTGACCTACTGGGATATGAAGTTTGTTAAGGCCTACGTATGTCTCCTCCCATCCACCTGCATGAATAGAGGTTGCTCCCACGTGTGTATAAGTAATCCGGGAAACAACAGATCTATCCAAAGTCTCCTAAAGTCACTATCACAGGGAAGACATCAATTTATTTATTTATTTATTTAACTTGTATCCCGCCCATCTAGACTGCGTCTACTCTGGGTGGCTCACAACAAAATAGAATAAAAAAATGATTAAAAATAGCAACAACAATTTCACAGTAATAAGCATATCATTCAAGATGAGAGATAAGAGATAAATCAGATGGTGCCCGGAGGGAAGGCCTGCCTAAATAGCCAGGTTTTGAGTTGGCTTTTGAAGATACCCAGCAAAGGGGCCAAGCAGATCTCGGAGGGGAGATTATTCCACAAACGGGGGGCCACTGCCAAGAAGGCCCGGTTTCTTGTTTTTTCTTTCCGGGCCTCCCTCGGCGTTAGGCTCCTCAACCACCCCTCCTGGCTAAAACGAGTGATACGAGTAGATCTAGGTGGGAGAAGGCGTTCCGCCAAGTATCAAGGTCCTAAACCGGTTAGGGCTTTATATGTCATCATTAACACTTTGAAATCAATGCAGAAATGAATGGGCAGCCAATGCAAGGCAGCCAGAGTGGGGGAAATATGCTGATATTTTCTCGTCCCACTAAGGAGTCTGGCCACCGCATTCTGCACCATTTGAAGCTTCCGCATCAATCTCAAAGGTAGCCCCATGTAGAGCGCATTGCAGTAGTCTAATCTCGAGATTACAAGCGCATGGACCAGAGTGGTGAGCGCCCCAACATCAAGATAGGGACGCAGCTGGGCAATCCGCCACAGGTGGAAATACACTAACAAGGTAAACAGTCTTCAGGGAACAGATCTCTGCAGAAAACAGAATTAAACCAAGTTAAGACTATTCATCTACCTACTTTCAGCTGGGGCTGACTATAAGAAATAAGCAAACCAGCAATTAGAGATATATCCAGTCAAGACCTTCTGCATTCAAGGGGCACACTCTCCCACTCATCTACGAATCCCCCCCCCCCCCGGTCCATCTGTCATGGTTCTCCCATCTTAGCCTTTATTCATTCCATTGTTATGTTGCATTTCTCCCAGCGAAGTGGACCTCTTCTTACCCCACCTCTGTCCTTCTCCTCTTACCTCGCTGGGCCAGAACTCTCTGCCTTCAAGTTGGTCCTCCAGGTAATCCCGAATGATGTTGGTTTTCTGAAGGAAGAGCCCCATGGAGTTGGCAAGCGCCGTGTCTTGGCCAACGATGGTGTCTTCCAGCTGGGAGGCCGAGAACAGCCGGGAGAGCCCGATCCCTACCAGCCCAGCGACGTAGTGGCAATACTAGAGAAATCCAGAAGGATCAACTTTTAAAAAACCAACACCCCAGCGGTTCTCAAACTTTTGTATCCCACCACGCTAGAGAAGGAAGAGGCTCACATCTCCTCACAAGGACAATTGGATCAGTTATTACATTTGTCACATTAAAACCTGCAGTAATATTACCGGACACAAACACAAACACACAAAAAAAACCCAAAATAAATTAATTTAGCTACCAATCATTGTCATTGATTGGACATTGCTAAGTGTGAAATGTCACACTAACAACAACTTGTGCCCAGAAAATAAACCAGTCTCTTTGTTAAAAACAGTCTCTTCCAGTAATGGACCCATGTATAAACGTATAAGTATTCTCCATGTAGTCCTACTCTTACATCGGAAGAAGATGACTTGTCCACAAAAAATTCACATTAAAATACAGCCGTCAGTCTTTAAGGTGCTGCAACGTTTTTGCTTTCTTTACTTTTTTGATCTCTCTCTTGTTTTTGCCAAAATAAACCATTTAGGCAGAGAAGTGCAATAACAGTGCTGAGTGGACTACAGATGCTTAGAAGGATCCCATCACTTATTGCTAGAGGGTTCTGCTAGCAATGCTTTTTCAGCTTCATTCCCTTTGTTAATGAGGTAGTATCCTGTTCCCTAAACAAGGGACAGAAGAAATCTGAGTAAACAGCCCCACCCCAGCAGGCTCTGGACTGCAGGTCTGATCCCACCACCACCAGTAGAAAATGGGCTTGCTGGAATTGTGGGGGTGGGACGTTTATGCCCTTTCTCTTCTGCTCCATATTTAGGCCACTGGAGGCAAGCCAAGTTCCAGCTGCCTCAAGGGTCCCCCGTGAGGCACTTGTTCGTAACAAAAGCCGGAACGAAAAGAAAACTAACTAGAAGACCTGCGGCACCTTTACAACAACCCATTTTTATTTCAGGGTGAATGTTTGTGGCTCACAATCCACTTTTTCAGGTTCAGAAGTGATAGCACCAGCTGCAGAGAGGTTCACTTATCACTTTTCAGCTCTTGAGAGGTCCCAAGAAAGGTTAAAAAAGCAAGAATGAGAAGCGTAACAGATAAAAATCAATTTAAAATCCAGCTTTAGAAATCATGTTCTAAAGTCACATCAAAAAATCTACAAACCAGCTCTCAAAGCAGTTTTAGACGCCCCGAGGGCCATGTGACAAAATACAGTCTAAATGGCTTGCTGAAAGCTCATCAGGAATGGAACCAGTCTGGCTTTTCTCAAAAGGCAGCTCCCCTATCAAACAAAGGGTGTTGCAAGAGAAAGCCCTGCCTTGTGAAGCCACCAGCCTAGCATCTCAGGGTAATGGGACAGATAACATCTGCTCATCTTGTAGAAAGGCCAGCTGCTCCCTTCCTAAGGCACCAAAGCGGCCAGGAGACAACTGAGAAGTCCCAGCGGCTTCTCTTCCTTGCAACCTTTACTCGGTTCCTTGCTGAGAAAACAAAGAGATCACCAGAAGGTACCAGACGGGCCCTCTGGGACCGTCAACAGTTCCCCAAGGAAGCCAATCCCAGAACTTTCAAACCTTCTCCTTCGGGAGCTGTTCACTTTGGCCATTTCCCGGTCCCTCCATGCCAACAGACACTTTGCTGTTTATATAAGAGAGGGATTTTTTAAAACCTACCTAGGATGAGCATTCGCTCAGCTTTCCAATCGCAAGAACACCATTTTATAGCCTGTTTACTCAAAACAGAACACAAAATGGTGCTTCTGAGACTGGAATTAGATTAGATTAGGTATCCTTCAGTCTCGAGAGACTATGGTAACGTGCTCTGTATGGAGGACTTGGAACAGCATCTAGTGTGGCTGAGAAGGCCAATTCGAGAGTGACCATCCCTTCCACACTGAAGACAAATACAATCTGTCCCCTGTCCAGCTCCCTGATTTTGCTGGGTTCGGGACTGCCTCTTTGCCTCGGCCTGCTGGACAAGGGTCTCTTCAAAATGGGAGAGGCCATGATGCACCGCCTGCCTCCAGGCTGAACGCTCAGATGTCAAGGTTTCCCATCTGTTGAGGTCCATTCCTAAGGCCTTCAGATCCCGCTGGCAGATCTCCTTGGATCGCAGCTGTGGTCTCCCTCTGGGGCGATTTCCCTCCACTAATTCTCCATACAGGAGATCTTTTGGAATCCGACCGTCAGCCATTCTCACAACATGCCCAAGCCAACGTAGACATCGCTGTTTCAGTAATGTATACATGCTAACAATTCCAGCTCGTTCTAGGACTACTCTATTTGGAACTCTGTCCTGCCAGGTGATACCAAAAATGTGTTGGAGACAACGCATATGGAACGTGTTCAGCTTCCTCTCCTGCCGTGCACAAAGGGTCCAGGACTCACTGCAGGACAGGAGTGTGGTCAGGACGCAGGCTCTATAGACCTGAATCTTGGTCTATGCCGTCAGCTTCTTATTGAGCCATACTCTCTTTGTGAGTCTAGAGAACATGGTAGCTGCTTTGCCAATGCGTTTATCCAGCTCGACATCTAGGGAGAGGGTGTCAGAGATCGTTGAGCCACGGTACACAAAGTCATGAACAACCTCCAATTCTTGTGTGGAGATGGTAATAGAGGGAGCTGAGTCCACACCCTAGCCCATGACTTGTGTTTTCTTCAGGCTGATTGTTAGTCCAAAGTCTTGGCAGGCCTTGCTAAAACGATTCATGAGTTGTTGGAGGTCTTGAGCAGAGTGGGCAACAATGGCTGCATCATCGGCGAAGAGGAAATCCCGCATGCATTTCAGCTGGACTTTGGTCTTCGCTCTCAATCTAGAGAGATTAAAGAGCTTTCCATCTGATCTAGTCCGGAGATAGACACCTTCTGTTGCAGTTCCAAAGGCGTGCTTCAGCATGACAGCAAAAAAGATCCCAAACAGGGTCGGAGCGAGGACACAGACCTTTGAGATCCCGCTTCGGATGTCAAAGGGATCTGATGTTGAGTCATCAAAAACTACAGTGCCCTTCATTCCCTCATGGAAGGACCTGATGATGTTAAGGAGTCGAGGTGGACATCCAATCTTGGGAAGTATTTTTAAAAGGCCATCCCTGCTAACCAAGTCAAAGGCCTTTGTGAGATCTATGAAGGCGACAAAGAGTGGCTGTTGTTGTTCCCTACATTTCTCCTGAAACTGTCTGAGGGAGAATACCATGTCAGTGGTGGATCTATTAGCTCGAAATCCACACTGTGATTCTGGATAGACTCTGTCTGCGAGCACCTGGAGTCTCTTCAGCACAACACGGGCAAGCAGCTTCCCTACAACGCTGAGAAGAGAGATGCCACGGTAGTTATTGCAGTCGCCCCTGTCTCCTTTGTTCTTATACAATGTGATGATGTCCTGTGGCACTCCACCTTCCCTCCAGCAAAGACAAAAGATTTCATACAGCTTGGTAGTGATGATCTCTTTACAGCACTTCAGCAGGGATGTTATCCTTCCCAGGTGCCTTGCTGGAGGCGAGGGAATCCAAGGCCGTTTTTATTTCTGCTAAAGTTGGTTCGCTGTCCAACTCTTCCAAGACAGGCAGGCACTCAATGTTATTCAGTGCCTCTTCGGTTACTACATTCTCTCTGGAATATAGCTCAGAGTAGTGCTGCACCCAACTGGAATTAACAGACTGCATTTAACAGAATGGTCTCCAAATCGCGTGAGGTACTATTTAGCACTAGTTAGGCCTCATCTAGAGGCCTGTGTCCAGTTCTGGACACCACCGTTCAAGGAAGATGCTGACAAACTGGAGCAGGTTCAGAGGAGGACAGGAAAGATGATCAGGGGGCTGGAAACCAAGCCTTATGAAGAAAGACTGCAAGAACTGGGCATGCTGAGCCTTGAGAAAAGAAGACTGAGGGGAGATAGGATAGCACTTTTCAATTATTTGAAAGGCTGTCCTACAGAGGAGGGGCAGGATCTGTTCTCAGTCAGCCCAGAGTGCAGGACACATCACAATGGGCTCGTATCAGAAAAAAACTCTTAACTGCTTGAGCAGTACAGCAATGGAACCAATGGCCTCGGGAGGTGGTGAGCGCTCCAACGCTGGAGGTATTCAAGAGATAACTGGATAACCGTCTGTCCGATCTGCTTTGATTTGGATTCCTGCCTTGAGCAGGGGGTTGGACTTGATGGCTTTATCAGCCCCTTCCAACTCCATTATTCCTTGATTCTATAGCTCCTCACTCACCTTGTCCCATTCTTTCTCAGAATCCACCTTCTTTTCCAAAAACTCGACCATCCCCACACCCATTTTGTGGCAAACGTCAGCAATGACATCCTGATAGACCTTGGCCAGATTCCGGAACTCCAAGGAGATCTGAAGCAGACCAAAGAAAGAAGCAAGCGAAGTAGTCAAGCGTAAACCATAATTATGGCGAGTGTGACCACTCCCTCCCCACCAAAACCAAACTAGCAAAAGCCTAAGAATCACAATACTCCACTATCCCAGTCCAGGCACTGGTTGACGCACCTGGTGCAGAGACAGAGTACAGGAGTTCGATTTCCCACTGTGCCTCCTGGGAGAAAAGCCCAGCCCATGTAGCCTTGGGCAAGCTGCACCTGGCCATGCAAACTCACCAGCAGACACCCATGATAAGTTGTTCCTTGAACATCTCACATTCCTTGAAAAGCCTACCAGAATTCTTCTTAAAAGTCTGCTCCACCACCTGGCCAGAATCCCATGGGTTAATTATGCTGCTGTAAGCAGAATGACATAAATTTCTCATCACGTACCACCTCGTGTGACGGCCACATGACAAAGAATATAAGCATTTATTTGCCAGCCAGCAGCAACAGGTCCCTGCAGTTTACGCCACTGTGCTTACACCAGTGTCACTGACCAAGGAGATTCCAGCTTCTGTTTTGAATTCACCTCTGTGGGGCAGAGGGAACCATCTCCTGCTCCACCGCCTTAAACACTGGAGAACGTGGCTTTCTCTTCCTAGTTATTTCCATCTAGGTAGATCAAGCTCAATGCATTTATTTTTGAACAGGACACACGATCAACTGGGGAATGAGTGGATATATACCAAATGCGTAGGTGTGAATTCTTCCTCCACCCAAATGGAAACTCCAGTCCATCTGGGTTCCTGTTTACATTGAGACAGGTATGCCCATAGGTTTATTTGCCCACAAGTTGAGCCCTGCTGCACTTCCCCAGAGAGGAGCAGAGAATACACTGGTGTTGGAAGGAGAGGCCTGGCGCATGGACGCATCCCATGATCCTTCACCGACACCTGGTAAAGAAGGCAGGGCAGGCCGCTGCAAGGCCAAGTTGAGATAGCAATGACGTGTCCAGAGAATGATGACCAGGAGAGCAAAAGCAGAAACCAAGTCTTATGAGGAATGGTTGTGTGAATCGGTAGGTTTAGTGAGAGAAGAGAAGATTGAGAGGTGATTTTTAAAACATCTGAAGGGCCCTCATGTAGAAGATTGAAGCTAGTTTCCAAATCCTATGAGGTACTAGCTCTCCTCTATTTAGCACTGGTTAGGTCTCCTATCTAGGGACGTGGTGGCGCTGCGGGTTAAACCGCAGAAGCCTCTGTGCTGCAAGGTCAGAAGACCTGCCGTCGTAAGATCGAATCCACGCAACGGAGTGAGCTCCCGTCGCTCGTCCCAGCTCCTGCCAACCTAGCCGTTCGAAAGCATGTAAAAATGCGAGTAGATAAATAGGGACCACCACGGTGGGAAGGTCACGGCGTTCCGCGTCTAGTCGCGCTGGCCACGTGACCACGGAAACTGTCTTCGGACAAACGCCGGCTCTACGGCTTGGAAATGGGGATGAGCACCGTGCCCTAGAGTCGGACACGACTGGACTCAATGTCAAGGGGAACCTTTACCTTTACTAGGTCTCCTATCTAGAGCACTGCATCCAGTTCTGGCCACCCCCCCTTACCAACAAGAAGGCACAGGAACACTCGACACCCGCAAAGCAGAACGGCAACCACTAGGTAATATTCTTTTTTACTTTAATCAGACCCAAATGGGCTAGACCTAGTGGGTTTACTAAATTATACCCCAATTCCCAGATAGAGGACATGGGTTTTCTGCCTGCCTTCCTGGCCAAGCGAAACATGTCTGTTTTGAAGAGCCAAATGAGGAGATGTGTGTGTGCACGCAAAGCCTGTGCCCCTCTGTTGTGAGAACTGGAGTGTGAAATCCAAACCACAGTTGTCCAGGGGTAACCTTAAAACAACTTCCTGCCTCGTTTAAGACAGAGGTGCCTGGTGAAAACTCATCTTGACAAGAACTTGAAATAACCTCCTGGGCAAATCCCACGAACATTTGAACTTTCGGTATTTGCTTTGAAGAAGTGGGATTTACCCACAAAAGGTCAGCTCACACAGTGTATGCATTTTTTATTTTTTTTAAATTAGTGGCCTTTAAAGGTACCACCTATTCTTGCATTTGCATTTTGTAAGTGGCCACACGGCTCACCCCTTTTATTTCAAGGACACTTTAAGAAGGATGCCAACAAACTGGAGCAGGTTCAGATGAGGGCAACAAGGATGATCAGGAGATTGGAAGCCAAGCCCTAGGAGGAAAGACTGAAAGAACTGGCCATGTTTAGCCTTGAGAAAAGAAGACTGAGGGGGGATAGGGTAGCACTCTTCAAATGCTTGAAAGATAGTCATCCAGAGGAGGGGCAGGATCTGTTCTCGATCATCCCAGAGTGTAAGACATGTAATCATGGGCTCAAGCTACAGGAAGCCAGATTTCAGTTAAATATCAGGAAAAACTTCTTAATTGTTAGAGCAGTACAACAATGGAATCAATGAGTGCTCCAACACTGGAGGCCTTCAAGAGAAACTTAAGAGAACCACCTGGCAGATATCCTTTGATTTGGATTCCTGCTTTGAGCAGGGGGTTCGACTTGATGGCCTTATAGCCTCCTTCCAACTCAGTTATTCTGCGATTCTAGTTTCCTGCTGTTTCTGACTCAAATAAGGAGATTCATGTGATAACAAAAGGAGATTCTGACTAAACCATCAGGAGGTTGTTTTCATAACATTCAGAGAAATCTCCTTTCTTATCATCTCAATTTACTATTGCACTGGGTTACCTGGGGAAATGGTGGGCCCTCCTTCACAAGAGACTTTTAAACGGAAACTTGGGCGGGGGGGGGGGGGGAGCATCTGAGATGGATGACTTTGCTTCTAAGTTGCCAGAGGTAGAGTAAGCATTCCTTCCTCCCAACTCTGAGATACAAAGGTGAGATCCAAGCAGGGATGCAAACACTCACCGTTGGGAAATCCTCCAACACCTGCTTGTCCTTCTCTTTACTGTCCATGAACCGCCAGTCCGGCTGATACAGGTACGAGTGGAAGTTGTGCAGGATGGGAACCTTGGTTTCCAGGTTGATGGTCATGTCATCCTCAACCGTGTCCAAGGCTCGGAGAACCAGGTAGAAGATGCATACGGCATGACTGTGGAAGGAGGTGAGGGAAGAGGATCATTTGTGACTCAGATGGGAAGAAAAGAACCAACATCACAGAGCAGTGGTTCCCAATCTTGGGTCCCCGGATGGTCTTGGACTAAAACTCCCAGAAGCCTTCACGGCTACCTGTACTCACTAGGATTTCTGGGAGTTGTAGTTCAAGAACATCTGGGGACCCAAAGTTGGGAACCACTGTTGTAGATCATTCCAACAACTCCATCTGGTTCGAAATTGAAGTGTCCCAACTTCTCAGCGGAAGAGAGCGGAAGAGTTTAGTCTCTACACTCCGTAAGGGAAGGACTTATCGGTTGCTGTTATACCTATCTGCCCTTCATAACAAGAAGAAACAGAAGTAAACTCAACCACAGAACCGTTAAAGCTAAATTAAACCAAACACAACCATGAAAGCCATTTAAGTTAAATTTGTAAGTCAGTGACATGGCAACAAATAACACAATTTCACAAGCTAATTTCAAGCAATACGTTTTCACGCCTTTCCTAAAGAGCCTAGCAGGAGGACAGCTTTGAAGCAACCATATTCCATGATCTGGGCGATGCAGGAGAAACCCTTCTCCCCTGTACCTGTCAAGTAGGCCCCGACAGCTGTTGGCATTTTCAAGAGAACTGACATCCTGCCCCGAGTATCTTTTAACATCCAGCCAAGTTCATGAGAAGTCACACAGTCCTTTCGACAGACAGACAAGACCCAAGCTGTTTCGGGTGATAAAGGCTAAAGCCAATGCCCTGAATCAGACCCAGGAAGCACTCTGCAACCGGTGCATGTCTTTTCAAAATCAGGCCCACATGTTCCCAACACCACACACCAGTCTGCAGTCTTGTACCTGCAAACTGGACTCACTTTCTGGACCCACTTCAAGAGTAGTCCTACCTGTCGCACTGCAGCCTCGTAAGGTCTCCCCATCAAGTGGCAAGATCTTCTCACTGAGATCAGACAGAGTACCAATACTAGCTTATTTGCTTGCCCTAGCGTTTTCTAAGCCACACAGCAGAAATAATATTAAATATAATTAATAAATACAAATAATATAATATAGTATTAGCCCTCTTTTATACCTTCCATCTCCCAGAGATGAAGGTAGAAACAGCGTTCCGAAGAGATTAAAGCATGAGAGAGTCCTTTGAAGAGAAATCCTATGATGTTTATGAACCTGCAGTTCTAGAAAGTGAAGTGAAAGCTGATTTGAAAGCACGAGGAAGAAATAAATCACCTGAAGTAGATGGAATACCAATGGAATTATTTCATTGCCACAGAGATGGGAATCTTGTCAAAATCCTAACAAGAATATGCCAACAAATGTGGAAAACAAAACACTGGGCCACAGACTGGAAACTTTTAATATACATTCCAATCCCTAAGAAAGGAGATTCCAAAGAGATTTCCCATGCAAAAAAAGTGATGCTCAAGGTGTTGCAAGTAAGGCTCTTTCCTTATATGGAGCAAGAAATGCCTGATGTTCAAGCTGGATTCCAAAAAGGAAGAAGCACTCAAGATCATATTGCAAATATCTGCTGGCTACTGGAGCACACCAAAGAGAAAAAGCCCATGATTTATACACTACAGCAACACGTTTGACTGTGTTGATCATGAGAAGTTATGGGTTGTTCTGGAAGATATGGGTGTGCTGATGGTCCTGATTAGTAACTTGTATTGTGGACAGAACAGAGAGTTTCCTATAGGCAAAGATGTCAGACAAGGATGCATTTTATCCCCTTACCTGTTCAATTTGTATGCAGAACATATATGGAAAGGCAAACTAGATTCGGATGAAGGAGGAGTGAAGATTGGTAAAATAAACGTACTGATGCATCTTGCTTGGCAGAAAGCAGCAATGACTTGAAACAACTTCTGATGAATGTGAAAGAAGGAAGTGCCAAAGCAGGATGTAGTTGAGCATGAAGAAACCAAAAACCATGACTACGAAAGAACTACACAGCTTTAATGTTGTCCATGAAGCAACTGAAATAGTGAAATATTTTGTATGCCTTGGTTCAATCACACATCCAAATGGAGACTGCAGCCAAGAAATCAGAAGACTGAGATTTGTTTGGAGAAGGGGTTTCTTTTTCAATAGACAAGCCACGCTATGGACTGATCTATGTTGTTTGCATCTTAAGGCACAGAAAGTCACCCTATTTAGTAATAGTAACCTGTCTCAGCAGCACCCATGTGCCACGCTGGTGTTTGAGTGTCAGGAATACAGGAGAAACCAGATGTTTGGGGAACAAGGACCTTTTTCTCACCTCTCAACTTAATGAAGGTTAATTGGGCAGCATTAAAACAGGTGAATCATCCCATCTAACATCTTAGGATCCAGGAACCCTCCCTGAAGCCTTGTGGTTTGGACTTCCAATTTCATAATTGCTATTTCAGATCCAGCAATTATAAGCTACTTTTCTAAACAGTTTGCACCCAGGTCACTGCATGGTAAAGTAACTGCACCAAATGCAGGAAAGGTGTACAGGGGACTCTTACAGAATTAGGCAGAGACTACAAATTAAAAATTAAGGCAATTTAATACGGTTTCAACAGCTGACCTCATGCCTTGTTTTGGAGGGGGTGCTAGGCATTTCCAGAGGTTGTGACAGTTATTTGTTGAAGAATGGCTCAAATGCCTGTAATTCAAGGGAGTGCCTCTCAGCAGGGCAAGACAGTAGTCTAGCTGGACCATCCAAAAGTCACTTAATAGACTTCCAAACAAAGTAGGAAGATCCAAGACTAATCAAGTAAAACGGGGATACTTGGATACAGGACAAATGTTCTGGGACCGTGGAGAAATTCAATCCATGCAGCATTTTGGTGTGTGCAATTTATATCCCACCGTGTGTACAAAAGATCTACAGCAAAAAAGATGAAATAACGCGATGGGAGTAGCCCACTTCGAGTCAAAAATAATCCAATTATTTAATTTGGCCCGTGTAATCCTATGTGTCCATATATTTACATTGTGCAATGCTCGGATACAAATAAAGAATTCAAGAAAGCAACCATCCCCAAACTCTCACTGTGGCTGCAACCTGTTCATTCTTCCTCCCTCTCTCTCTCTCCGCCATCTGTAACACCACTGCGTAGGGACCTCTGGCCACTCCTGAAACTACTCCTCCCACAGTGCCTTCTTCCTGCCCCAGCCTGCCAGGGCTTCTGGGAGTTGAAGTCCAAAACATTGAAGAGGCCTACGTGTTCTAGCTTTTCCCCCCTGCGCCACGCACGTGCACAATTTCAAGAATTGCAAGCTTGCCATCGGTGCGATTCTTCTGTAGTGGTTCCATAATAAAGCGATCACCCTGCGCTTGCATTGGGAGGAATTTTTGCAAACTGCGCATGGAAACCCCCCCCCTTCCCCGTCTCCAAGGGATCTGCCCTTCCCTCTCCACCCCCACCAGCCCCCCCCCCCAAAGACACACTCACCGCAACTCCCCGTCCAGCGCCTGGATGACGGCGGCGAAGCTCCGGCTGGTCTGGTTCAGGTACAGGTAGCAGCGGCGGAGGCTGTGGCTGAGCGCGTCCTGCGGGGAGAGCGCGGGCGTCAAGGCGGCGGCGGCGGCGGGGTGCGAGCTCAGGAAGCGCAGCCGCCGCGCCAGCTGCACCGGGGGGCGCGGGGCGGCGCAGGGGGAGCGCAGCCGCCCCCCGGCTTCCAAGCAAGGGCCCGATCCCCCGCCGGGGCGAGGCGGGGCGAGGGCCAGCGTGCGCTTGAAGAAAGAGGTGGCCGCTTTGCAGCTGCAGGTCATGGCACGACCCTTAAGGGGGGGGGCTCCCCTATGCCCTGGAACGGGGGGGGGAATCCGAGGGGGTTCCGGGGGGCGCCCGGCAGAGGCCCTTCGCCGACCACCCCACCCCCGTGAGACAGGCGAAGGAGACACACCCCTCGCCCCCTTTCCCTAGCCCGATCCGATCCCCGCCTCCGAGCAGCCCGGGGCGGGGATCTGGCAAGCAGAGCTGGCCCGCCCTGAGCCTGCTTTTAACCCCACGATCGCCAGGTCCAGGAGGGAGAAAAGACGGGGGGGAGCAGAGTGCAATCCTAGGCGTGTCTACAGCGAAGTAAGCCCCCCCCCCTGGCTTTAAGGAGGGTTGACTCCCAGGTAGCAGAGAGATCGCGCCATGGCGCTCCGGGGAGCGAAGCCCTTCCTGCGCAGCCAGCGGCTGCTGACTTCGAAGCAGGCGCGCGCGCCCCCCCCCCGTGGGTCTTCCTCCCCCGCACAGGATCGGGGCTGGCGATCGCGCAAGAAGCCCCCCTGCGCAGCTGAAGGGCCGGATCCCTGCCGCGTTTGCTCTTAAGTCATCTGCGCCAAACCCTGCTCCAACGGGGCATTTCTGCTCCTAAATTGTTGCTAGGGCAGCGGAGGACAAGGATTCGCTCCCGAGTAAACGTGTTTAGGATTGCGCTGCACAGTCTTATAGGCGGCCTTGTCAGATGGCAAAGGCAACGGTACTCGTTGTCGTTCCTCTCCCTTGAATGAGCCAGGTAACGCCACGAAATGTGGGAGCTTTCGTTCACCCTGGTGCATCCGCCGAATTCAACCCTCGCTTTTGCCAACTGGAAAAAGTGCCCATTCCTAGACTCTCCCCTCGGCACCCTAACTACCGATCCTGTGTTTCTCCCAAGGCTGGTGGAGAAATGCACATAATAAACATAGTTCTCGAAGTTGCAGCCCTGTTAGCCAGAGCAGGCGTTGCCACAGGAAACACAGAACAAGACCACACACACAAACCAACCAAGTGGCACCTTAAAGACTAACTGCTATGTTTTAATGTAAGCTTTCATGGAACATGATCCGCTTCTTCAGAGGTATGAGCTAGAATGCAGAGACTCCATGGTAAAACATGCATGCAATGCTCGAAGTCTTAAGATACAAGGGACAGGCGTGTTTGGCCGCAGTTCGCCTCTAGTAATGATCTGTTCGGTATTCAGTTCTTTTGAGGCCAACTAACAGTAACAGTGATTAAAGAAAACAACAGAAGCACAACATGTGGTCATGTAGAGAAAAGCAGCCTGTTATGTTTGAACCTCTTTCTGAAAAGGTGGGTCTGGTTAGTTGGGAAGGAAAATGATAACATATATATGTTACAATATACCAATGTATGTTATAATAACAGATAACAACATAATTATTACATTTGGGTAAGAAACCTTGGCTAATATTTAATCCATTGAGCTGGGTGTCTAGCATGTGTGTATGTGGGCATTGTTGGCAAAAGATGGAATAGATCACATTTCACTCTCCCAAGCACCTGTTGGCAGGACTGTACTTGCTAACAGACAATCACACAATATCAATGTACGGTATATTCTATCTCAGCTGTTTCCCTCTGGATTTTTGTTCTCAAGTTTTTCTTCTCCAAAACAGCATCTTTTGAAGAGTACACTGAAGTGGAGACAAGTTTCTGTGTATTGCAATTTCCGATGTCTGATTTATATCCATTAATTTTTTTTGTGCAGATTGTCCTGTTTGTACCATGTAGAGTGCAGAGGGGCGTTGTTGGTAAAAGATGGCATAGGTCATATTAGCAGAGGAACAAGTAAAGTATCCTTGATGTTGTGTGTGACAATGTTCGGTGATTGTGCTGCCAGAGTAAATGTGGGGGCAGAGCTGGAATCTGGTTTTGTGACAAAGTATATAATCTCCATCATTGTATTAGTGTTGTGTAACTTGTGTATGAATAGTTGCGTGAGATTGTGACTGTCTTTAAGTTAGTATAGGCCTGCCACCAAGTGCTTGGGAGAGTGAAGTGTGAACTATTTTCTGTGCAAAAGAATGAATGGACATAAATCAGACATCAGAAATTTCAGTGCACAGAAACCTATATCTCAAGTCACTTCAGTCTACCACAAGATATGAAAGTTGTTATTCTTAACAAGGAAAACTACAAAACAAGTCCAAAACAGCTGAGATAAAATATATACACATGCGTAATACCCATCTCAACAGATTAAATAGTGAAAGCTTCTTAAGTCATTACCAAACGTAATAATTATGTTGTTGTATATTTCAGCTTGCAAGGTTGGGAAAGGAGATAGACTATGATAGAATATAATCCTCAGGGCTCATGTGGAACAGAGGTATGCAGTCCAATCTGGTTCAGGCAGCTAGGTGTGGCGAAATCATCTGCTATTCTTCAGGATGCTTTTTTCTCACAAAACATATTTTTTTCCCTTGAAAAAGCCCTCTTGTGCCATCTAGGGGCCAAACAAATATTTTTTTAAAAAAAAATTAAATATGGTAGGTGCAGGGAAGACCTACTGTAAAACATGGGAAAATTGACTCCCATTCCTCCACAGAGCATAAGGGGACTTTGAACCAATATTTTTTCTAAATATTTTTTTTAAAGAGCATGCTGGTGAATCACATGACCATACTGCCCCTCTACCTTTGCTACTTAATCTTGTGCACTCTAGAGAAACCAGAGGAGAACAGATTTCTATTTAAAACTTATGCTTCAAGACAGGGGGAAAAAACCAACATATGTGTGCATAACAAACTGTGTTCCAGCAAGTCACTTTCAGTGTATGGCAACCCCTCTAGGGCTTCGTGGGGAACAAGTACTCAGAAGTGGTTTACCTCCTTCTGGTGGTGCTTTGAAACCGCCATACAGCTTTCCCAAGGCTGCCCAGGGGGGCACAGCACAGAACCCCTCCAGCCACACACTCTGGACAATCTTGGCAGGCTCCTCTCCCAGGATGCATAGCAGGGATTCACACTCCCAGCCCTGGCTCCATGTCCAGGTGCTGCAATGCACTGACCTGTCCCATTGGTCATGTACGTGCATGACCCCCTTTTGTGTCAAGAGGGGAGGCAGGGGGAAATACTTCTAACGCTCCATCATTTATCCTATGTGGCCAAGAACAGCAAACCGATTAAATCTGTTTGAGACTGCAGCCAAGAAATCAGAAGATGCCTGTGGCTAGGAAGGGCAGCAATGAAGGAAATGGAAAAGATGGTCAAGTGTAAGGATGTGTCACTGGAGACTAAGGCCAAAATCATCCACACTCTTGTATTTCCGATCCTCGTGCACGGGCGTGAAAGCTGGACAGTAGAGAAAGCTGACAGAAAAAGAATTGAGTCATTTGGAATGTGGTGTGGGTAGAGCGCTTTCTGGATACCCTGGACTGTCAGAAAGACAAACAAGTGGGTCCTAGATCAAATCAAGCCTGAACTATTTCTAGAGGCAAAATCTAGAGGCTGAAACTGAGGCTGTCCTACTAGGAGTACATCATGAAAAGGCAGGATTCTCTGGAAAAGACCATCATGCTGGGAAAGGTTGAAGGCAGCAGGAAAGAAGTAGACCAAATATGAGAGGGGCTGACTCCCTAAAGGAGTCTGCAGGCACCTAGCAGGGCTATTGAGGACAGGATATTTTGGAGATTGCTCATTCATAGGGTTGCCGGAAGTCGGAGGTGACTTGCCAACACATAACAACAAAACAGTGAAAGATGCAGATGAGAATCCACCTCCTTTCACTAGGTGTGTGTAAGTATCTTCACACGTTTATTTTAACCCAGATTAATAAAACTGCTTCTAGCCAAAAATCCTCGTGTTCATTTATTTTTTGTATAAGACAAACACAGGTTTTGGCAGCAAATTGCTGCCCATTAATGAGGTGTTCGTTATATCGCTGGCGATGTGACGGGGACAAAACCACCACCTGAATGACAATAGGCTGTCATATTGAAAGCTTTCCTTAATGAAAGCTTAAACAGCAACCAGATTCTACAGTGTTCAAAGTTAGTACCGGCACATCCCATGGAATAACCGGTGGCAGACAAGGTCAGTAGGAGATGGTGTGTCACAATTGCAGGGAGCATGAGGAATGAGGTAAGGATGTTTCACTCGAGATGAAGCCAAGATTATCCACACTATTGCACTCCTAATCACTCCAAATTGATGTGAAAGCTGAGCAGCGAAGAAAGCTGACAGGATAAAAAAAAAGTTTCATTCAAAATATGGTGCTGGGGGAAGAGCTTTACGGGTACTGTGGGCTACCAGAAAGATAAATCCTAGATCAGATCGAGCCTGAACTCTCTTGGAGGCAAAAATGATGAACTTGAGCCTGTTGCCCACTCTGCTGAAGACCTCCAACAACACATGAATCATTTTAGCAAGGCCTGCCAAGACTTTGGACTAACAATCAGCCTGAAGAAAACACAAGTCATGGGCCAGGGCGTGGACTCACCTCCCTCTATTACTATCTCCACGCAAGAATTGGAGGTTGTTCATGACTTTGTGTACCGTGGCTCAACGATCTCTGACACCCTCTCCCTAGATGTCGAGCTGGATAAACGCACTGGCAAAGCAGCTACCATGTTCTCTAGACTCACAAAGAGAGTATGGCTTAATAAGAAGCTGACGGCATAGACCAAGATCCAGGTCTATAGAGCCTGTGTCCTGAGCACACTCCTGTACTGCAGTGAGTCCTGGACCCTTTGTGCACGGCAGGAGAGGAAGCTGAACACGTTCCATATGCGTTGTCTCCAACGCATTTTTGGTATCACCTGGCAGGACAGAGTTCCAAATAGAGTAGTCCTAGAATGAGCTGGAATTTTTAGCATGTATACATTGCTGAAACAGCGACGTCTACGTTGGCTTGGGCATGTCGTGAGAATGGCTGATGGTCGGATTCCAAAAGATCTCCTGTATGGAGAATGAGTGCAGGGAAAGCGCCCCAGAGGGAGACCACAGCTGCGACACAAGGAGATCTGCAAGCGGGATCTGAAGGCCTTAGTAATGGACCTCAACAGATGGGAAACCTTGACGTCTGAGCGTTGAGCCTGGAGGCAGGCGGTGCATCATGGCCTCTCCCAATTTGAAGAGACACTTGTCCAGCAGGCTGAGGCAAAGAGGCAGTCCCGAAACCAGCAAAACCAGGGAGCTGTACAGGGGACAGATTGTATTTGTCTTCAGTGTGGAAGGGATGGTCACTCTCGAATTGGCCTTCTCAGCCACACTAGACGCTGTTCCAAGACCTCCATGCAGAGCACGTTACCATAGTCTCTTGAGACTGAAGGATGCCTACTACATGTACTTTCAAGAGAAGACTCACTGGAAAAGACAATAATGCTAGGAAAAGGTGAAGGCAGCAGGAAAAGGGGAACATGGACTCCATAAAGGAAGCCACAAGTGCAAGACCTGAGCAGGGCTGTTAATGAGAGCACATTTTGGAGGTCCCTCATTCATAGGGCTGACATAAATCAGAGGTAACTTGAGGGAATGTAACAACATCATTGGGAAAGAGATAATTGTTTATTCTTGTTGCAATAACCCTATATCTCACCTAGACTACTACTGTGTCCCTGACAGAAGGGACTTGATCCATTCTTAGGGATATAGATGTTTGCTGCCGTTGCACTGTTTAATTTCTTTGGCTTGTCCGCCTGGACACCTTACTCTGATCTAAAAGCCCACAAAAGATCCCTTTGCAGGTGCTCAGATGACCCTTACTGGCCAGGTATTTGGAGAAGCAGATCCAGGTAATTCAGCAGGGGGATTCTCACAGACTGTTCACTACCGGAGGCAAAAACAAGAAATTGTCACAGATGTGTCTGGCCCAAAAGTTCCACAGGGTAGAATATAAATAGAAATGCTACATTTATGATACTAAGCTTCTATGTCATAGCTTCTAATTCTGTCTACACCATTCACTCAATGATGTCATTCCAGAACCTGGTCTTCTCAGATTATTTTCAAGCATCTTGTGTTATGTGCACAGCTTCACGGCGGCTATGCCTTAAAAACAGCTTTGAAACACCTCCGTGTTTATTCATTGCACTTCTAAATTCTGCTACGTTCTCAGTCAGTGCTAAGACATGGGGAGGCATGTAATGTACAGTAGATCGTAATCATTGCCTTGATTACGGATTCTCCCTAGGTGAATACTAGTGTAACGTGACACCGTCTTAGCCACATAAGATTCACATCCAAGATGTAAATCATGGGAAGTATTTTCATCTTGTGAGATAAATCAAACAGAATTTATGGTTGTTGTAGGTTTTTCGGGTTGTTTGGCCGTGTTCTGGAGGTTTTTCTTCCTAACATTTCGCCAGTCACTGTGGCCGGCATCTTCTAACAGGAGTTAGAACAGAATTTAATTTTTCTATATTTTTATATTCTATATTTTGGGGCATAGATACAGACACACCAACCAAATAAGAGTGGTCCACAGGGTACTTTTCCAGTGGGCGGACTTTCAACATAAAACTTCCTTCAGATCCTGGGTGGAGCTGGATTGAAACTTCTCCCCATGTCACTTGCCTATTAGCTTCATTGCTTGATACCAATACACTGACCCTGGGACCATCCATACAGTCTGCTCTACGGCCTCCGTTAATTAAATGGGCAACTTGATACCCTATCTGTGTACTTTGGGAAACAGCAGTTTGTCCCACTGCAGGTTCCCCCAATTAGGACAGCCATCAAGAATTATTGTCCTGATACACCTGGAGTACACCTGCTTGCTTTCATTTGGTGATTTTTTAAAAAATATTTTGAGGGAAGTTGAATTATCGTTCCCAGCAAATAAGCACAACAAACATTTGAGAGTCAACACAAGAGTCATCTTATGCCAACAGTCTGGAATCAAGATGTCTTGTATTTCCTCCACCTTTTAACTGATGTGCAAAACATACACAAGAAAGGGGCAGAGGATACTGAACACAGAAAAAGACAACTGTCCGGCTTCTGCCAACACCTTTTTTCTCTTTTCCTCGTTCATTAAATTAATTTTAAATCTATTGCATATTTTAATCCCTAGTTAATGCAATATGTATTTTTCCAAGGGATTCACCACAAGTCAGCAATAGAAAAAAAGACAAACACTTTATTATTATTATTATTATTATTATTATTATTATTATGGTGGTGGTGGTGGTGGTGGTGGTGGTGGTTTAAACTTGTATGTGTTATATAATACTGTGCCTGGTGTTTTTTTAATTTAATAATAATAATAATAATAATAATAGATACTAAGGGAGTTTGGTTAAAACTTGTATCTGTTATTATATAACAACGTCTCTACAGTTTTGATTGACTGTGCCTGCTATTTTTGAACAACAACAATAATGAAAAAGCCAGGACAAAAATATTGTGGCAACTTGAAAAGTATGGTGAGGTTTCCCGGATCCGACATCCAATCCTTCACACTGAAAACTATAAGGTGCCCCTATATCTTGCCCTTGCGTTTCCCACCCGTAATTTTGCCAACACACCGAGCTGGATGAGCACACTGGACGATGATGACAGCAGTATAAAATAAAGCAAGGAATGCTCGCATGGGGGAAAAAAATAATAATAACGCATTCGATTCCACAATCGACAGAGTAGTGGCAGCTCCCACCAGCCTAAGGAAGAGGGAAAGGGTTTAGGGTGGCAGTGGTCAAAAGGCGACCCCAGAGAGTGCAGAAAGAGGCATGCGGGCCCCTTACTCACCTGGTCCATCTTGGGCATGACTGTCTTGTAGCCCCCCATCTTAAATTTCATCAGGTTGTAGAGCTCCTCCGGGTGACCCAGCCACTTCTTTAGCAGCTCCATCCTTGGGTGCTCTGGGATGGCGGGAGGGTGGGGCAGGCAAGGGCCCCTAAGAAAGGGGTCCTATGTTTTCCTCTACCCTCCTCCTCCCTTTTTTCCTCTTTTGTCCCACCCTTCCCCACCAAAACCAACGAGGTCCTCCTTCCACCTCCTCCCCTTAACCCTCCTGCTTTTCTGGCCCTTCCCTGGCTGCAGGCTTCCCGGTCCTTTTGGGGTCCCCACTGGGTCCCCGCGCCTCCCTCTCCCCCTCCCTCCTTCCCTGGTGCCTCCCTAAGGATGCTCTGGACCACCTAAAGCCATCCTCTCGCTCGCCTTGTCTTTCATCTCCTCCCTTAGAGGCACGTCACCTAGCAGCAGCCAATCAGCCGGCAGCGCACCTGGCTGCCGGGGCTGATAGGGGGCTCGGGAGCCGCGCGGTACTCGCACCAGGAAGGAGGCCACCAATCAGACCGTGCCGGGGCTGGTGTGACGGCCGCTCGGGCGGCTCCGATTGGCCCGCGCGCGCGCTCAAGGGCGGGGTTAAAAAAAAAAAAGAGGAAGTCTGGGAAGTCGCCGGATTTTTTAAAGGGGCCGCGCGCCCTTTTAAATTCGTGGCTGTTTTTTTTTTTCCCCCCTGGGAGAGTCTTCTGAGTTTCCCGTTCGTGCAAAAATTGTTTTACGTAATGCAGGAAGAGTGTGAGTGTGCAATTCATAATGTGCTAGTGCGAGCCAGTAAAATGCACTTACGTGAACAGCATCATCACTATATTACGTAGTACTATCTGTATCAGAGTCAATCTTAGTATTAATTCATATTCTAGAATTACGGCATCATCAGTCCTGTTACTACTGTTATTGCTGTTGTTGTGAGTATTATTGCTATTGTTGCATCAGGAGGTTGTAAATATGTAACCTCAAAGGAAGCACAGCTTTTTTACAAAAAGCTGAAAGATATATATATTTTTAGTACCATTGATTTCAGCAGCATTCATTTCTGTTTAGTGCTTCTTATTTCCAAAGTACGGTGACAGTTTTTGCTCACACTACTATCTTGTGAAGTACATCACAGTCATTTGTATTAAATAGATGAAGCAGTAATTAAAAAAATGGGTCAGAATATCAAAGAGGTACAAACTTGATCCAGACTCGTATATTTCCAGTGTGCTTTTTTATTTTATTTTTATTTTAACTTTTATTTTTTAATTTCTCCTTAAAAAGGACCCAAGGCAGCTTACAAAAATTCGAAGACAGTATTTAACTTAGTAACAATGAGTATATAATACTAAAAGGACCAATAAATACAATACCGAAAAAGATAAGCAACACCAAAACACATTCAATGCACTAAGGTTCAACAATAAATTTTAAAAACTCCACTTGGCAGCCATTCACTCAGGGAAAGTATGTCTGAAGAGGAAGGTCTTTGCCTTTTTGCAGAAGGAAAGCAAAGATGGGGCCAGTCTGGCCTCCAGTGGGAGGGAGTTCCAAAGTCTGAGAGCAGCAATACTCAAGGCCCTTTCCAGTGTTCCCACTGTTCCCATATACAGTTCATGTCCAGATGGCTTCAAGATAATCAGCAGCCCCATCTTGAGATTTACTAAACCTCAAAAGCTACAGAATTTATCTTAAAAATTAAAAGAATTTTAAAAACAAACATATTTTACATCAACAGAGCAAACATAATTCTTTTTTTTCTTTTCTTTTTTGCTTGCCCGTATAATTTATTCTTTATTATCTTGGTATATTTCCTTATAATTTGTTTCTTTTTCTGTTATTTTCTTGTAAAAAAAAAAAAGTAACATTTTAAAGTGAAAACAATCTGCAAGCTTTCAAAACAAGGCAGAGCACAACAGCTCTGGACTTCAAGAAAAATAACTTTCCTGCTTCCTCCAAGCGTGAGGAAGATACGCTGATCCGGTGTCTCCCCAGGCTGAGAAACATGAGCGCTGGCAATTTAAAAGGACAGCAGAGAGAGAGAGAGAGAGAAATATTCCCAGTTTTGAAACCAAAGACTTTCACAATCGAACTCTGCCCTAAAGAGTTACTGTCGCAATGAACATGAAGGTTGCATTTCTTGGCATTTCATCAGTAAACATGTGAAGAGTGCTGTTGCAATATATGGTTCATCTGGTAGGCCAGTATCTGGTTGAAAACCCTAGAATCATGGAATCATGGTGTTGGAAGGGCCCTATAAGGCCATCGAGTCCAACCCCTGCTCGAGGCAGAAATCCAAATCAAAGCAGATCAGCCCAGGCCTTCAGCCTATCAAGATCTTTTTGAATTTTTAATAATAATAATAATAATAATAATAATAATAATAATAATAATAATAATAATAATAATAATAATAATAAAATCTGAACTGGAAGGGACCCTATGGATCACCAAGTCCCACCCCTGCTAAGGAGACTTCACTGGGGAATCGAACTCCCAACCTCCTGCTCTGCAGCCAGAGACCTCAACCACTGAGCTATCCAGCAGTTCATTAAGGACAAATATCAACATCATCATCTTAGAACTGCAGAGCTGGAAGGGACCCCTAAGGATTATCAAGTCCAGCCCCTGCCAAGGAGACCCGGGGGGGAATTGAACTCCCAACCTCTGGCTCTGCAGCTAGAGACCTAAGCCACTAAGCTGTCCAGCAGTTATTAGCTATTCCACCCAATACTGTGTCATCCTCAAATATTCCCTGCACTCCCTGATCCAACAGCACCGGGCCCAGGACTGAGCCTTGGAGAACCCCATCGGGCCCAAGATGGTGCCTTGTTTCTCCTCCTATTTTGGGAAGGCGCCCTTGATAAGCACTCTCTGAGTAGGATTCTGTAACCAACGGACAGTTGTTCCATCCAAGCTTCTTCCTGTGTCTCTCATATAGGCTTCCAGGAAGTCCATAAGGAAGGCGTGAAAGTGATCCGCCTCTCTGGGGCCAGCCCAAGACATTTTGCTGCCTGGCTTCCTGCAACCGGAGCCCATTTTCACAAGTTAAAATGATTTTAAATTGTTATATGATATGTTGTTAGCCGCCCAGAGTAGTCTATATGACTAGATGGGCAGGCTATAAATGTAATAAATAAATAAATAAGTTCTGAACAAAACATGCCTCTTTCACCCCTTGTATGAAAGAGATGGCTCGATGAGCAGCTGAATTTGTCTTCTGCACTGGCGGTCGGTGGGAGAGGATCTTCAGCTTAGAGGGCGCAGGGCAAATGGGGTGGTATCCGGGCCTCTCCTTCCACACCTCGCTGCCACCTCCTCATTTCTGCTGCCTGGGACAACCACCTTGCTTTTTTTTATCTGCAGATGCCGCTGTGCCTCCTCCATTCTGTTGTTCACCAGCAACTGGCATTTCAAGCTGCAATATCTCTGTATCATACCTTTGTGACTCATGGCTGCCAATAGATTCTATAACCATGGCAAGCATAATCTCATCTTGTGCCAGAGGGTCATGGCTAGCAGTGATTAGAATCAGCAAACCTAGAGATTCCTCCACCTACAGAAGGTATCTTATGCTGTCTCCACCCATCTGCACCTATTTATTTATTTATTTATTCATTCATTCATTCATTTGACTTGTATACCACACCAGTGAGCGGTAAACGCTACTCTGGACAGGCTGTACCCAAAAGGAAACAAACATAACATTACATAAATCTTCAATGATCTACGAAATACCAGTACCACATAAACAAACAAGACAACCCACCACTAAAAAATCAAAGAAACCAATTCACCATTTTCTCTGTTCTAAGGTTGCCCTATTCCGGTTCTCCAGATCCAGACTGCCTATTTTAAACTTCATGCAAATTTACATGGTTAATTAATGGAAATCATTCATATTATACAAATTAAGCCTGTTAAGTGCTCCACTATTATTATTATTTTAACAATCCCTGCTTAGTTACAAAGTTGGTGTGTTATTCTTGGGTGAGATTCAATACTTCTCATATATAGAATCAGACGTGAAGGGGAAACCATGTAAAATGGGGATGAGTTGAAGAAATGCAGGGGATATTATAACTAGAAAATACTCTAGCTTAACTTGCTTTGCCATTTTTTAGTTTTCATATAAGCACACACAAAAGCTAGCACTAACCCGGTGTGCCACCTGCTTCTTATATCCCACCCCCAATAGCTGTCGTTTTGTCTCACAGCTATGCTATATTGGGAATGAGATTCTTGGCAGAATGTGGAAATGTCCTTGTTGGACAAGACCATCTGGAAATCCTTGGCCAGAATAGTCACGAAGCATGTTGGCTGGGAGATTCTGGGAGCTACAATCCACAACTCTGCTAATTTCCACTTCCTTCGGAGTACAAATATATCAATTTCTTGTGTATACTGATGAAGCTGTAAGGTCCATTTAATTAATAGATGAGAACAAAATAAAAATTAAAAAGACAAAAACGTGGTGGCACCTTAAAGACTAACTTTTTTTTTTTAATGTGAGCTTTCATGGACAAGTCCATTTCATCAGACATAAAAGAAGGAGATATAACAGGGCAAATATTTATACGTGGTATCAAAGTATAGATATCAAAAACAGATCGTGGTTGGTGAGAAAGTTGGTGGGTGTTCAACATTGTGATGATAGTGTCTTTGAAATGCAGCTCATTTATAGAACCTTGTACTGTAAAGAATGTGAGAACCTGTGTCATAAATGAACAATGGTAAAATAACAATGGTAGAGTAACATGAATGTTAATTAAATGGGCTATTTACAGTCATTGATGAACTTTCTTCCCTACAAACTTTCCTTTGTAATTGGTTGCAAGAGTGTGTGAATTACCCCAGACAATGGATGACCACAAGAGCAGAGTAAAGAATCTGTATTACGTTAGAAATTTCTAATTTTCATTTAGTAGGACAAATATCTGAGTAAGCAGTTCAAAGGGCCATGACCAGACAAATAGGTGTTGAATTAGTTCTTCAAAAAGGACATTATAGTTTCCTTCTCATTGTCTAAAACACCCTTCCAGGAATCTCAAATTTACACTAATAATGACAAAAAAAATCAAGCAGAATCTTCTAACTTATTCTCCACACTCGTTTTCATTTTCCTCACAACTTTCCCTTTCCTTAGGGAAGCTAAGATCCTCAGCCAAGCTCCCAGAAGCCTCTCGGAAATAAACGGGAACCAAATAAACTGAAATAAACGGGAACCAAATAAACTGGCTTTTCTGGAATGCTATGGAATTATAAACTTACAGACCTACAGAACTGTACAGTTGAGGAGACCCCGATGGTCATGGAGATCAACCTTCTGCCAAAGCAGATAATGCAATAAGCTCCATATCGTCACCACTTTGAAAGTTACGTTTTTGGGTGACAGCTCCCATAATCCCTCAGGCAGCATTTCTAGCTGTGGATTAATGGTGCACTATTTGCATAGAACTAGTGCAGGGAACTCGAAAGCAGATTTCTGTAAACAGATTTCAGCTGTAATTGCAACCTTGCAATTATAATTGCAATCATAATTGCAACATTGACCCATTTATTGGATCCATTTCACAACAAAAGCCTGTAAAATTGTGAGTGGCTTCACTAGTGGCTTCTTAAATAGGAGCACTTGTTTCTCACATACTATTGATCAAAGCAGAGACTGTACGTTTTACTTCCTATCTTTGCTCCTCCAAGGACTGGAAACTGAGGCTGTGGTCACACTGGCAGCAAGAACTACATTTAAATCGATTTAGATTTTGTCATTCACATGACACTAGGGAGAAACCAACGTATATGGGCTACAAAGCAAGGTGTGTGTTTTTATTTTTCACCTGGCTGGCAGGGTCTTTTTAAAATACCTCACTCCTAAAATCAATTCAATTCAATGTGGTTTTATGGGTGTGAACACTGCTTTTTTTTAATATGTAGATTTTGGGTGGCAGGGCCACCACTGTTTTTGCTTTTAACTTTTTTTTTTTTTTAAAAAAGGCTTAAAATGTTTTCACTGCATTACTTCATCCAGTGCAGATGATAAAAAAATGGATAGAACAACGAATATCTTGGAAGACAGGAACAAAATGTTAAAAAGGATCTTGATAGCACTGAAATCCACAAAATGCAATTTGAGAGGGATAAGTGCAAAGTTCTAAACCTGGGGAAAATGAAGCAAATGCTCAGTTACTAGATGGGGGATACCTGGCTCAGTAATCCTACAAGTGAGAAGGATCTTGGAATTGTTGCTGAATATGAGCCAACAAGGGGACGGGACTGCAAAAAAGGCCAATGCTATTTTAGGATGCATTAACACAAGTATAGTCTCCAGATCCCGTGAGGTACTAGTTCCCCTCTATTCGGCACTGGTTAGGCCTCATATAGAGTACTGCTTCCTGTTCTGGACACCACACTTCAAGAAGGATGCCAACCAACTGAAGCAAGTTCAGAGAAGGACGACAAAGATGATCAGGGGCCTGGAAACCAAGCCCTAGGAGGAAAGACTGAAAGAACTGGGCATGTTTAGCCTTGAGAAAAGAAGACTGAGGGGAGATAGAATAGCTCTCTTCAAATACGTGAAAGGCAGTCATACCGAGAAGGGACAGGATCCGTTCTCGATCATCCCAGAGTGCAGAACACATACTAATGGGCTCAAGCTACAGGAAGACAGATTTAGGCTCTTTATTAGGAAAAATAATAAAGCAGTTCGACAATGGAACCAAGGATATAAATTGAAGGATATAAATTGTTCAAAAAAACAAACAAACCCCAGAAAGAATGAAAGGGAGGTGAAGTTGCAATATATGTCAAAAATACACATTCCTGCAGAGAAATACAGGAGGAGGATATTGGCTGTCTCATTGAGAGCATCTGGAGAGAGTACTCGGGGCGAAAAAGAAAAGGAACATGGTCGTCGGAGTCTATTACCAACCGCCCAATCAAGCAGAGGGTGAGGATGAAAGTTTTGAAACCCAAATTGCAAGGATTTCAAAGAGACACGATGTAGTAGTGATGGGAGATTTCAATTATCCTGATATCTATTGGGAGGCAAATTCTGTCAAGTATGGCCCTTCCAAAAAAAAAAAAAAATGCTGGCATGTGGCTGATAATTTTCTCCTACAAAAAGTGGAGAGAGAAACAAGAGGACTAGCTATCCTTGACTTGATTCTAACCAATAGAGATGACTCGGTGGAGGAAGTGGCAGTAAGGGGAATTCTGGGCAAGAGTGACCATGTTCTGCTAGAATTCCTGATTTCAAAGGAAACCAAAGTAGAGTGTAGCCACTCACATATACTAGATTTATAAATTAAAAAAAACAACAACAATTTTAACAATCTCAGAACGACGATGAGTAAGGTTCCATAGCAGGAAATCCTAACAAGAAAAGGCGTTCAAGAAGGGTCGGAGCTTTTAAAAAAGAGAATTCTAACGGGACACCTCAAAACCTTGCTAACAAGAAGAAGAAAAAGTGGGAGACGGCAAAACAAGCCATTCTTATTTTTTAATCATTAATCAGCTGGCGGAGAGTGGATGTGGCAAGGAAGAAGAGGGAACTATCACAACCAACAAATACACAACGAGCCCCATGTTCCACCTACAAAACTCTGAGAAAGAGTTATCAGCATATCTTCATCCAGCCATGCTGTAATTATCTGCTGAGCGGAGAATCTGGTCTCATTTCCAGAATGTTGAGAAAGCTGTCTTTCCTGTTTGAGATGGAAAGTGCCTTCGGGGTCTGAAGACCAGGAAACTAGAAGGCCATAGGACATCTATTCCACTGCATTATTTGGGTGGGGGAAAGCGAAGAGTTTTGTGTCACCTTTAAAGCTACCTTATTTCAGCCTCTTATTTTGTGGATTACGATCCATTTTCTCACATGCACAGAGTGTAACATTGCAGCTCCAAGTCCACAGGCAGAAAGTTCAAGTTTATTTTGGTTTCGTAGCCCATTGGCCATACACCATGTCACGTTTTAGAGTTTAAAAATACGTTAAAACAGACGTTTGCCACATCCAAGACACCATTTTTGCAAATACTGCTCAAGAGCAATTTTAGTCCTGAAGTATCCAAGAAGGTTGAACATTTCGATAGCCATTTTTGGGGGAGGAATCGTTCTCTTCCTATTGCATATTTTGGACAGCAAAAGACGGTGCGGGATGGTGTATCCACTTCTAACGGGACAGTCACAGTAACGATGGCCCAGGGGTACCTTGAAGAATCATCCCCTTGTCTCAGCCGTTGGGAATGTGAGCTATCCTATATAGGCGGAAAATGTGTATAGTTTTTGGGTAGAGGTGGAGTTAGCCTGCAACTAAATGCAGGAGATGATAATCCAGTGTCTTTCTCCTCCTCTGCTAACCAGAGATTGGAAAACTACTGCCTTGATCCATTTCTTGGCATGTGGCAGAAGCACCAGGTAACATGGCAATCCTGGTATCAACCAAACTATGACCCTGGGAGCCATAAAAGAAAAATAATAAATTTTCCAGTCTCTGTATAGCAGCACCCATTGGGATCATCTGCTCAATCTGAATGGAAGGAGATTTTAAGGCAGAAGCGTGGAGGTGCTGCTTTGCACAGTGCAGAGTTAAACTGTGGAACTTACTGCTACAGGGTGTATGCACAGCCAATGGGTGTCATGGCTAAAGAGTTGGACTGTGGGAGACAAACCTTGGATTCAGATCTTCCTCTGGCCATGAAGCTCATTAGACATCATCGAATCAAAGAATGAATGAGTTGGAAGGAACCTATAAAGCCACTGAGTCCAACCCCTGCTCAAGGCAGGAATCCAGCAGATCTGACAGATGGTGGTCCAATTTTCTCTTCAACGCCTCCAGCATTGGAGCACTCACCACCTCTCGAGGTCAAGCACCCAAGGAAGGAGGGTGTCATGCTCATGCCCACAGATTTCCCATAGGGAACTAGTTTCGTTGATACCGGGAGGGCCATGTTGCCAGGTGCTTCTGCCACATGCCAGTGCAAAGGACCTGGACCTCAACCAAAAAGCAGGGAACCAAAAAGCTGAGTGCTTGCATGCTCTCCGTTCTAATGAAATTGGTAATGGGCAATCCGTTCTTCTCAATCCTGTCAGATCCAAAGTAATGACACCACACCTCGGATTAGGGTGTCCTCTTCATTTTGGAGAGACAAATGATCCCAGAGGCCAGGTTTACAACATCTGGCCACGATTAACACACACACACACACACCCCTTGTCAGATTTTGCAACATTCACTTGACAAACCATCGGGAAGGACTTAAAAGATCGTGTTTCTGTCTTTTCTAATATGTTGGTAGTTCGGTAAAAGTATCAAAAAACGATTTCACTTTTTTTCTTTTGTCTCTCAAGATTCTGCTATCGTATTTCCAGCCATCATGTACTGTATGGACGTGAAAACTGGAGAGTAAAGAAAGCTGGGGGGGGGGGGGGGAGAGATTCATTTGAAATGTGATGCTGGAGAAGAGCTTTGCAGATACCCTGGACTGCCAGAAAGATAAACAAGTGAGTCCCAGAACAAATGAAGCCTGAACTTTCTCTGGAGGCAAAAATGTTGAAACTGAGGCTGTCCTACTTTGGGCACATCCTGAGAAGGCAGGATTCTCTGGAAAAGAACAGAATGCTGGGCAAGGTGGAAGGTAGCAGGAAAAGAGGAAGAGCACATGCGAGATGGACTGACTCTGTAAAGGAAGCCACAGGCATGAGTCTGCAAGAGCTGATCAGGGCTGTTGACGACAGGATATTTTGGAGAGCACTCTCTCATAGGGTTGCCCTAAGTCAGAAGTGACTTGACGGCATATAGCAAAAAGATTCTGCTTGCTCTCAAAGCATGGGGTGTCCATAAAAAGAAGATCCAGAAAGATGCAATGAAGCAGGAAGGGATTCACTTAGGTTCTGATCTACTCTGGTGCCAACCCACCATCAGTGGATGATCTTGAGCCATTCCTTCTCAGCCTTACCTACCTCACAAAGCCATTATGGGGGTAAACACGGGACAGGAAGAGCACGGACACCACCTTTAGGCTGTGGCAGGAAAAGCAGCATCTAAATGGGGTCAATTACATCCAGGACAAACGAGCCACCGATAAAATATCTCTTTTCTACTCAATCCCCTTCGACCAGAGGTGGGATGTAATCATAGCTGCCTTCACTTCAGCCGTGGCAACTCAGAACCTGACTGCCGTGCTGTGTCCAAAACTCTGTCCCAGGTTCATCACGAATAAAAACCTTTCCTTCCTCCATTTTACGGTTGTTTGTTGTATTTATAGGCTGCCTTTCTCCCAATACGGGGACTCAAGCCGGTTCCCGATTTTGAAAAGGATAGAATTAAAAAACATAATAAGTTCAACATCAAAAAATTTTTTAAACCATATGCAAATTAAAATACAATTGAATAATTAAAAGCAAGTACACATCAAAAACTATCTTAACCTTAAAAAGGCATTCAGGGACTCAGTCATGATGGTCAAAAGCCTGCCTGAAAAGGTGGGCCTTCAGCTGTCGGTGGAAGGATAAAAGGGAAGGGGGCCAGCCTGACCTCCCAAGGGAGAGCATCCCATAACCTGGGAGCTGCCACCGAGAAGGCCCTGTCTCATGGCCCCATCAAAAGTGCCTGCGTTGGCAATGGGACCGAGAGAAGGGCCTCCTCTGATGATCTTAAATGCCCAGAAGGCGCATGTGGCTACATTAAAATATAGCAGTTAGTCTTTAAAGCGCCACAGTGTTTCTGTCTCCTTCCTTCCTTCCTTCCTTCCTTCCTTCCTTCCTTCCTTGCCCTATATGCTAGCCCAGACTAACACAGCTACCTCTTCTAAAGTTAAGAAAGAGTTATACCACTAACTGTTCTTCCTTTATATAGGTCAGTATATATTTCAGTTGGCATCATCCCAGGGATTTAGGCTGGCCTTGTGCATCAACTGATCATGGTAAATATGGCACAGATTAGGCATCCTTCAGTCTCGAGAGACTATGGTAACGTGCTCTGAAGAGAGGTCTTGGAACAGTGTCTAGTGTGGCTGAGAAGGCCAATTCGAGAGTAACACAATCCCTTCCACACTGAAGACAAATACAATCTGTCCCCTGTCCAGCTCCCTGGTTTTGCTGGTTTCGGGACTGCCTTTTCGCCTCGGCCTGCTGGGCAAGGGTCTCTTCAAATTGGGAGAGGCCGTGATGCACCGCCTGCCTCCAGGCTGAGCGCTCAGAGGTCAAGGTTTCCCAGCTGTTGAGGTCCATTCCTAAGGCCTTCAGATCCCGCTTGCAGATGTCCTTGTGTCGCAGCTGTGGTCTCCCTCTGGGGCGCTTTCCCTGCACTAATTCTCCATACAGGAGATCTTTTGGAATCCGACCGTCAGCCATTCTCACGACATGCCCGAGCCAACGTAGACATCGCTGTTTCAGTAATGTATACATGCTAAAAATTCCAGCTTGTTCTAGGACTACTCTATTTGGAACTTTGTCCTGCCAGGACAGATATGGCACAGTCAGGTTGGGATTGTCTCTCCTCAGTTTTTGGGGTGAAAGGGATTGGAGGTCTGTCAACAAGCCAGACTACCTAGTGATGAACTTCTAAACTAATAATAATAATGTGCTGTCAAGTCAGTTCTGACTTATGGTGAACCTTTTCAGGGTTTTCTAGATAAAGAGTAACTCAGAAGTAGGTTACTATTCAGTGGGTACCCTGGGATAGTGCAGCTTGCCCAAGGCCACCCAGGCTGGCTCTACTGGCAGGGATCAAACTCCCAACCTCTGGCTCTGCAGCCGGAGACCTAAACCACTGAGCTATCTAGCCAGCTAGGCTTCTAAACCAGGGAGGGCTTTTTCCAAATGATCGCACTCAGAAGCTGCAAAAGCACTCTCTCTGTTTTTTTGCACTTTGGGGGGGGGGGGAATTCTGGGAGCGATTGTTCCTTAAGAGGGTGACTAGAAGCCATTCCCGCCTTGACAGCACAGCACAGAACAGGCAGAATCTTAAGCCAGGGTTGGGCCTTTTGCCAACTGTATTTGGAATACAACTCCCATCCTTCCTGGCTGGCTCTGCTGGCTATCAATGATGGAGGTTAAAGGCCAAAAAAACATTTGGAGTATCACAGTTGACACACAACCTCTTAAGGAATAACCCAAAAGCCATTTTTTTTCTACGCTCCTTGATCTCAGAGAGGTAAGACATGATCCGGTTTTGCTATGATCTGCTCGACGACACGTTACGGTTGCATTTTGCAGGGATAGCAAATGGCTTCAACTGTGTTTGGTCTTTCCTGGGAAAGAAAATACAGCCGTTGTTATTTTTATTACCCTGCTAGGATTCCCCTCATAAGAAACCAGGGTAGGCATCTTGACGTGAAAACAAGCTGATACTTAACAACTCTGGACTCGCATTGCTTGTGACCTGCCCCAAACCAAGCCCAGCCTGCCATCCAGGAACTTAGAAAAGGTTCTTACACCAACTCAAACCATTCCTCGCTTGCGCCGAGGACCTGTGGATTCTGATGGAACCAAAATCAGCACCCAAAAGCCTGTTGAAGAAAATGGTGTGCTTAAGGCACAGTCGCACAATTGTGTTTTTTTCTCTCCCCCCCCCCCCCCTTGCTTCCCGTCTGTCGGGTGACCAGGCAATCGTTTGCTCAACCGACGGATGTGGGAAAACACGAGCAACCTGCAAACCAGGTAGAACCGAGTGCTCAGTTGCCCCTTGACACTGTGCGTTTGCGACAGGATTCTAGTTCATGCGATGGATGGAGTTCCAAGTGTCCACGGCGGGGGGGGGGGGGGGAGCCTGCCCTGCTTTTCTGTCTCTTGTAGCATCTCATCTGCAGAAATTATCAGGTGAATTTTTTCTGGACGTGAAGGTGCTGGGGAGTTCTTTATGGATACTGTGGGCTGCCAGAAAGATGAGCCCGAAATCTCTCTTGAATGCCTCCACTGTTGGATCGCTCCCCACCTGCCGAGGTCATGTGTTCCGCTGTCGTACTGCTCTAAAAGTTAAGAAGTTTTTCCTGATATTCAGCCTAAATCAGCTTCCTGTAGCTCGAGTACATAACTATGTATTTCTGCTCTCTGGGAAGATTGAGAACAGCTCCTGCCCCTCCTCTGTATGAGAGCCTTTCAAGTATTTGAAAAGTGCTATCCGATCTCCATTCTGGGGATCCATTCTGAAGGAAATCAACCCTGAGCGCTCACTGGAAGGACAGATCCTGAAGCTGAGGCTCCAATACTTTGGCCATCTCATGAGAAGAGAAGACTCCCTAGAAAAGACCCTGATGTTGGGAAAGAGTGAAGGAAAGAGGAGAAGGGGACGACAGAGGATGAGACGGCTGGACAGGGTCATCGAAGTGACCAAGATGAATTTGACCCAACTCCGGGAGGCAGTGGAAGACAGGAGGGCCTGGCGTGCTCTGGTCCATGGGGTCACGAAGAGTTGGACACGACTTAACGACTAGACAACAACAAATCCGATCTCCCCTCAGTCTTCCTTTCTCAAGGCTAAACAGGCCCAGTTCTTTCAGTCTTTCCTCCTAGGGCTTGGTTTCCAGTCCCCTGATCACCCTTGTTGCCCTTCTTTGAACTTGCTCCAGTTTCTCAGCATCCTTCTTGAAGTACAATGTCCAGAACTGGACACAGTACCCTAGATGAGGGCTAACCACTGCCGAATAGAGGGGAACTAGTACCTCTCGGGATTTGGAGACTATACTTCTGTTCATTCATCCTAAAATAGTATTGGCCTTTTTTGCTGCCACATTGCATTGTCGGCTCCTATTCAGCTTGTGATCTACAATTCCAAGATCCTTCTCACTTGTAGGATTACTGAGCCAAGTATCCTCTGCTCCTTGGCATCAGTCCCCATCTTTCTGCCCAATGTGCTTCACAAGATGATTGTGATGCTAAAAATGAAGAGGGGGGACAGTGTATACCACTTAGAGCTCCCTGGAGGAAGGGCAGGAAAGAAACGTCAAAAAAAGCAAAAGTAAGTAAGTAATGTTGGACCACTTTAGAAGGGGACTTGGCATATTGAAGGAAGGCAAGTTTATCAAGAGCTATGAGTCCTGAGGCTATATATTGACTCCGTGCAAATTTGATTTGCTGGAGGACAGCAAATCAAATCAGATCAGATCAAAGCAGATCTGACAGATGGTGGTCCAGTTTTCTCTTCAACGCCTCCAGCATTGGAGCACTTACCATCTCCCAAGGTCAAGCACCCAAGGAAGGAGGGTGTCATGCTCATGCCCACAGATTTCCCATAGGGAACTAGTTTCGTTGATACCAGGAGGGCCATGTTGCCAGGTGCTTCTGCCGCATGCCACTGCAAAGGCCCTGGACCTCAACCAAAAAGCAGGGAACAGCTCCTCAGCTGAGTGCTTGCGTGCCCCCCGTTCTAACGAAATTGGTAATGGGCAATCAGTTCTTCTCAATCCTGTCAGATCCAAACTAATGACACCACACCTCAGATTAGGGTGTTATCTTCATTTTGGAAAGACAAATGATCCCAGATGCCAGGTTTACAACATCTGGCCAGGATGAACTTTGGAGAGTTCTCTTCACACACACACACACACACACCCCTTGCCAGATTTTGCAACATTCACTTGACAAACCATCGGGAAGGACTCAAAAGCCTGTGTTTCTATCTTTTCTGATCTGTTGGCAGTTCAGCAAAGGTATATAAAATTGTTTCAGTTTTTTCTTTTCTTTTGTTTCCTTTCATTTCTCTTGTCCCTCAAGATACTATAGTATTTCCAGCCCTCCTGTACGGAGGTGAAAACTGGAGAGTAAAGAAACCTGAGAGGGGGAAAAAAGGATTCGTTAGAAACGTGATGCTGGAGAAGAGCTTTACAGATACCCTGGGCTGCTACAAAGATAGATCAAATCAAGCCTAAACTTTCTGTGGAGACAAAAATGTTGAAACTGAGGCTGTCCTACTTTGGCCACATCACGAGAAGGCAGGATTCTCCGGAAAAGACCACCATGCTGGGCTAGGCGGAAGGCAGCAGGAAAAGAGGAAGAGCACATGTGAGATGGACTGACTCTCTAAAGGAAGCCACAGGCATGAGTCTGCAAGAGCTCAGCAGGGCTGTTGACGGCAGGACACTTTGGGGACCGCTCATTCGTAGGGTTGCCCTACGTCGGAAGTAACTTGACGATATATAGCAAGAAGATTCTGCTTGCCCTCAAAGCATGGGGTGTCCATAAAAAGAAGATCCAGAAAGATCGTGCTAAATATGGCACAGCCAGGTTGGGATTGTCTCTCCTCAGTTTTTGGGGTGGAAGGGGTTGGAGGTCTGCCAACAAGCCAGCCTCCCTAGTGATGAATTCTAAAGTAATAATAATAATCATGTGCCATCAAGTCAGTTCATAAAGAGTAACTCAGAAGTGGTTTCCCATTCCCTTCTTATGGGGGTTCCCTGGGATAGTGCAGCTTGCCCAAGGCCACCCAGGCTGGCTCTACTGGCAGGAATCAAACTCCCAACCTCTGGCTCTGCAGCCGGAGACCTAAACCACTGAGCTATCCAGCCAGTTAGGCTTCTAAACCAGGGAGGGCTTTTTCCAAATGATCGCACTCAGAAGCTGCAAAAGCACTCTCTCTTTTTTTTTTGCACTTTGGGGGGGGGGGAATTCTGGGAGCGATTGTTCTTTTGGACCTTAACAGGGTGACCAGAAGCAATTCCGGACTTGACGGCACACAACAGAACAGGCAGAATCTTAAGCCAGGGTTGAGCCATTTGCCAATTGTATTTGAAATAAAACTCCCATCCTTCCTGGCTGGCTGTGCTGGCTATCACTGATGGGGGTTAAAGGCTAGAAAACATCTGGAGTATCAAAGTTGACACACACACCCTTGAGAAAAAACCCCAAAGCCCCATTCCAGGATTCCATTTTTGCTAAACCACGTGACTTTATAACGTCAATTGCTAAAAAGGCTGCAGGGCCGTCCCTAGCGTTAGGCGAAGTGAGGCTGCAACAACATGGTCAAACACTGCGGGATTTGCTCCACTTACAGAACAGGTGAATTTGCAGGATTTTTATACTGACCACTTGACACAAAGGCTGATTTGAATTAGCCTAGCTCTTTTTACTCCCAAAGTGGCTCCCCCCCCCCCCCGCTGCTGCTGGGAGGCACCCTATCACCTTATTGCTGGGTCATAATTATCTGTCTTTCCCATATTTATGACTCATAAGATGATTGGCAGAGGTGGGACCAGAGGAAGGAAGGAAGGAAGGAAGGAAGGAAGGAAGGAAGGAAAGGCTGTGAGCTGGAATGTGACTTGCATCGCATCCAGTGTCAACAGTGAACTCCCAAATCAATCTGCAGCCCCCATGTGAGCACTGCGATTTCAGACGTAATACAGGCTGGGAATCAAATTGTAGCAAAGTGTAGTCACTCCCTTAGTAATCCAGGGATGCAGGACTTTCAGTGCTCAAATATTTTGGACTACAAAACACAGTTCTTTCCCATCAGCTGGGTTGGCTGGGGATTGTGGGAAACGAGGTCCAAACCACTTATCTCTAAGTTTCCTTCCAACCTCACACCAACCCCAATGTTGCACTCAACTTTGGAGGATTTCTCCAGCTTCTCTGCTGGACTGCTTGGTTGCAGGTGCATCACACAGAATTCTGCGCTTTGAGCACCATGTCCAAGGCCTGTTACTGAAATGCAAGGCTTAGTCATATGAAGGGCTTTTTCCAATGCTCTTCTAAGCATCTCCCATATTGGCCGACAGATTCTTGGAGTTCTCCAAACAAAGAAACTTCTCCAATTTCCCCAAAAAATGTGAGCCAGACCAGGTGCTAAAATTTCCTAATATGTCCTCCTAACCAATATCCTCATGTTAGTCACAACTAAGAGTAGGCCACTGAATCAATCAGCTGTTGAATGGCACATCCCATTGAGTCAATGGGTCTACTCTAGTTGAGGCAAGCAACACAATACTGGCCATGTAGAGTTTGGGCATTTAGAGGTCTTTTGTCTACCAGTCTGCCCATTTCATATTGTCTCTAAATCAGTTTATCCCAACACGGTGCCTTCTAGATACGACGGGCAACCATTTCTATTATCCCCAGCCATTTGGGCTGTTGTCTGGGGATGGCAGGAATGGTCCATGGGCTGGAGAAGGAGATGGTCTGGGCAAGGCTGATGGATACAGGCAGTCTTCCCGGGCTATCAGGCAGGTGTTCTCTGCCTCACCTGCCACCTGGTTCTTTGACCTGGCAAAACCAGGGAATGAACAGATGACCTCAAGCTTTTTGTTGGACTCAGCTCTTTCAATCTGCAACGAACAACACAGGAAACGACTCTCCCATTTCATGGATCACACATCACAGCCATGGGGTCAAAAAGAACCAAACGTAGTGACTGCCTGGGTTGATCAGGTGAAGATGAAGGATGAAACACAAGGAAGACTTGGAGAACTCAACTTTATTGTGCCGTTTTCTGCGCTCCTTGATCTCAGAGAGGTAAGACATGATCCGGTTTTGCTATAATCTGCTCGACGACACGTTACAGTTGCGTTTTGCAGGGATAGCAAATGGCTTCAACTGTGTTTGGTCTTTCCTGGGAAAGAAAATACTGCTGTTGTTATTTTTATTACCCTGCTAGGATTTCCCTCATAAGAAACTAGGGTGGACATCTTGATGTGAAAACAAGCTGATACTTAACAGCTCTGGGCTCGCATTGCTTGTGACCTGCCCCAAACCAAGCCCAGCCTGCCAGCCAGAAACTTAGAAAAGGTTCTTACACCAACTCAAACTATTCCTCGCTTGCGCCGAGGACCTGTGGATTCTGATGGAACCAAAATCTGAACCCAAAATCCTGTCGAAGAAAACGGTGTGCTTAAGGCACAGTCACACAATTGTGTGTGTTCCCCCCCCCCCTTGCTTCCCGTCTGTCGGGTGACCAGGCCCGCAATCGTTTGCTCAACCGACAGATGTGGGAAAACACGAGCAACCTGCAACCCAGGTAGAATCGAGTGCTCAGTTGCCCCTTGACACTGTGCGTTTGCGACAGGATTCTAGTTCATGAGATGGATGGAGTTCCAAGTGTCCACGGCGGGGGGGGGGGGGGGGAAGCCTGCCCGGCTTTTCTGTCTCTTGTAGCATCTCATCTGCAGAAATTAGCAAGTCAAATTTTTCTAGGCGTGAAGGGCCATCAACATTTTCAGCCTGTAAATGTGGGCAGAAGATAAGAAGACCACCACAAGCAAAGAACCGGGACTGGTAAACATAACGGCAATGAAAGACCTCATTTAAATTTTATTTGAGTTGATACAGGTAGGTTCAACATCTTTTTCCTTTCCCATTCAACCTCTGTTTCAGAGAAGAAAAACAAAAAATTAAGAGAAAACTCAGGAGAACCTGAAGGGCAACGCAAGGGCCTTCTCTCCACTTGACGTCAGGTGAGAGGAGGTGGAATGTCTACTTTAGAAGGAAGAAAATTTAATTCTTCATTAGCAATGGAGAGAGGGAATAATAAAGGTTCAGGAAATGCAGATAAATTAATCCAGGGGTGCTACAGGGAATTACCGGGCCCAGGAGATTACTGTGGAATCCACCAGCAAGGAGCACAGTGAGCCAGAACTTTTAGAAATCTGTTTCACGCTTTTCGAAAACTTCTTGAGTCTTTCTCGGCTCTTCTGCGGAAGTCTCCATTTTTGCATTTATTGTGGGATCTGCTGTCTAAAAACCCTTCCCATTTCTACTGTAGCTTATTAAGCCAACACTATCTTCAGTTTGGAAAGGAGAAAAGCAACAATGAAGTAGATCCATTAAGTTGGGTAGACTCATTAAATTGTCTAGACAGTTTTCCATCAGGTATGGTGACTAATGAATCCTAGTTAGCAGCTAGTTTAGGAGAGGAACACACTGGCACTGGGGAACGGGCTAGGCCACGCCAGGGACCCAATCCACCTAGGCAGCCCCTACCTGGTTGCCTAGATTCATTGCCAGCATTGCTTTTTCCCCTCTGATTTGCCAGCCAGGTAGACGGATATCACCACCACCCATCAGGCAGGATTTTGCACAGTGTCCGCCAGTTGCTGATCCCCTTCCTTACAAATTACTGTAGTGTGACTCTGCCCGTCCATGTATTACTGGATCTTCTCCTGTTTTGCTTTTAAAAAGAACCCACACATATTTTATGGGCTGATTTGCAGTTACATGCCCCTTGTTTGATTTTTCAACACTTGATGATGACTCAAGGGCAAATGTGTGAAAAGCCTGGCTGTGTGTAAGTGACACTGACGACAATGGAGGTTTGATTGGAAGGATCAGATTGGTTAAAGATTCATTCATAAAAACACAAGCCAAAGTTTGATGTTGCAGTTTTTTGGGGGGGGCAGTGTACGCGGGAATCAATAGAAAACCCATCCCTACAGCCAAAACCTGTGCTCTGAATGATGCTGGAGTGGTCGTCTTTTCTCATCCTGTCAGGCTACAGAGCAAGTAACTGAAGAGATGGTGAAAAATCAAGAAAGGAAGCCATCATTTGGGTATCCATGAGAATCGGGTCAGATCTTGTTTGTGTTGGTTGTGAGGATTGACACTAGGCACATCTGTCAGTTGTGCTTAAGGTGGTTGTGATTTGAAGTCATGGAGAAGCCAGCGATTTAAACCACTTTGGGTTGTTCTCTATGGTTAGTGCCATCCTCACGTAGAGGGATCCAACGATGGCCTTTGGAAAGCCCGTCTGCAAAGCTCAACCTGGAATGGTTCTTCTACAAAGATCAACCGACTGATACCCTTTGAGAAAGTGAGGGGAGAAAGAAGAAAGAAGAAAACAGACAACCCAGCCTTGTTTGACTGCTCCTGCTGTCCTTGAATCCCGAGCCCAGGAACCCCCGTTGGAGGGCAGAAGGTGGTTATGCTGTGATGATGTCTCCGTGGGTTTCAGCTAAAACCAGGCCGTTCCAGGAGTCGGGTTGCTTGGAGTTAGACTGGACAGACTGGCTGATTGCTGCCTGGTAGGCCTGTGGGGAGAGTTTCAAGGCCGCCATGGCGGAGTGAAGAGCTGAGCCGTGGCCAGACATGGTGGCAACAGAGAATGCCTGGTGTGGGAAGGAAAGAAGGAAACAGATCATCAACAGAAGGACAGAAGAGAAAACAGGAGAAGAACAGAAGAAGAGCCAGATTAGATCAGGTCCAAGGTCTGACTAGTCCAGCACTCTATCCACACAGTGGCCAAGCCGTCGCCACTGGAAAATCCACTAGAAAGGTGTGGGGGCAACTCTACCCTCCCTTTTGCAGTCCCCAAACCAGTACCTCACGGGATTTGGAGACTATACTTCTGTTAATACATCCTAAAATAGCAAAATGCTTTTTTTGTAGCCACATCACCCGGTTGGTTCATATTTAGCTTGTGATCTACGACCCTTCCAAGACCCTTCTCGCTCGTCGTTTTGCCAAGCCAGGTATCCCCCATCTTGCAACTGTGCATTTGTGTTCCCCCCCCCAAAAAACTTTGCCTTTATCCCTATTAAATTTCATTCTGTCGTTTTCAGCGCCGTGCTTGAGCCTACCAAGATCTTTCCGAATTTTGTTCCTGTCTTCCAAGGTATGAGCTATGCCACCCAATTTTGTATCATCTGCAAATCTGATAAGTCTTCCCACTCTCAAATGGTGCTTTCTTAGGTGGGGTGGCGACCAGCCAATACACAAATACACCACAAGTGGCCACACCATGTTTTCGTAGGAGGCCCGTGTGATGCTGGCGGTTTTATCTTCTACTACCATAAGGTTTTTCCCTTTCAAGAGTCAACCTTGCAAAGCTGAGAGTTCAGGCCAGCCACAGCCCGGCCTTTGTCTCCCTCAAAGGCTTGTCATGAGATCAAAAATTAGGAAGCTGGCATTCATTTATGCTGCTCTGAACTGCTCAGTCAGCAAGGAACACTAGTAGGGTATGAGGAAGCCATGGTCTCCCGTTTGCAAGACCTCAGTAGGAATGTTCCTTTACAAGGACCTTGTGGAGGTCATTAATTCATGGAGTAGCCCTCCGTCAGAAGCAGCTTGAGAGCACATAAACAACTGTCCAGAAATGTCCGGCAGTGCTAAATGCCCTAGTCCTCACCTGAGGAACAGGGCTCGCCTGCCCGTAATGTGATGAGATCCCCGGTTCTGTTTTGATGGGACGCATCTCCTCAGAGGTGGTGCTGGTGCTGGTGCCGGTGCAGGCGGCTGAGCTGGTGGCTGAGGTCAAGTTTTCGTTACTACTGGCTGACCCTGAGTATAAGTGTGAGCAAGGAGGGAAAAGGAACCACCTTAGAAACAAGAGTCGCCTAAGAATTCAAGGATCAGTATGGTTTGGTGCTTAGGGTATGCAACTGGGAGACCAGTTCAAGTCTCCACTCAGACCCACGAGGCCTGGGACCCTCTCTCGCTCTCTCTCTGTCTTTTTAGCTCACACTCTGTCTCAGTCTGATCTACCTCACAGGGTCGTTGTGAAGACAAAAAAGGGTCCTGCCTTAAGCTCAACGAAGGAAAGGTGGGGTATAAACAGAATGAACACTAATAAATATGAAATGTAAATAATGAATATAAATAAACCAGCATATAAGAGTGGGGGAACTGCTATCACTTTTTAAAGAAAGTTTACAATAGTAGGTTAGCAGTAACGAGAAGCAAAAGCTACTTGTCTCTCAGTTGGGTGGAAGGTTCCTAAACTTGAAAAAAAGTTACCCTTTCGGACTCCAGATCCCAGAGTGCTCCAGTCAGCACGGCTGGCAAGCAAACAGCTGGCTGTATGGGAGCTGGAGTACAAAAAAAAAAGAGAACTTTTCCAAGCATCACTAGGCCTTGGTCCCTGCCTTGAAATGGTGACCTGCAGAGCAGGGAAGACCCTAAAGCCATCAGGGGCATTTCTATGGTGGCTGGCGGCTCTAAAAGTATTAAGCAGGTCGGACGGGTTGATTATATAGGATGGGTTCAGCCAGCCGTCCCCAACCTGAGTCCCTCGACATATGGACTACAACTCCCATCAGCCCCCAAACAAAAAGGCCATGGGTTGAGGATAATGGGGTTTGGGGTTGGACCAGGAGGAGGAGGTTTTTCCCCCCCACTTAAGCTGTACTCACCGGCTGACGTCTTGGATTTGTTTAAGTTCTTTGGTTTGCGCTTCCTGGTCTGGATCCCTTCTTTTCTCATTGCTAAAGGCCTCGGGACCTACGAGGAAGCATTGAAGACCTACCATTTATGGCATGCACAGAACCCTTCCCTTCCCGTGTAGCCACCCTGACAGAGGCCCGAAAGTCATCTATCTACTGGAGGTAGGGCTTTCTCGGTGGTGGCTCTCAGGTTATGGAATCAGCTCCCAGAGGAGTCCGAGACCTGGCTGTTGAAGAATGCCTAGCATGGCCTCTGTCTCTCTCTAGTGGCCAGTTCTGGTAATACATGTGAAAATACTTTTTCTGGATTTTTTTTTCTTTTACCGTACTACGTATAGCGTTTGCTATTATCCACAGTTCTCAGCATCCGTGGGAAAGGGGGACTTGGAACCAATCCCCCACGGATACAAGGGTCCTGCTATACAGATATTGTTCTTACAGACCTCTGACAGAATAGGCTGATCCAGAGCCACTAAGTGCAGGACTTTTTATTTTATTTTATTTTCCTCTACCCACTACATTCTTACAAACTATTCTTCCTCACCCCCTGTCACTTCTTCTGCCCTTTTCACATTTCACTGAGGCCACGGACCCTGATGGCTGGAGCTTCCGAGAGTCGTCGTCCAGCAAAATAACTCTGCCAAGTTTTTGGCACAGAGGCTCAGAAGGGCTCCAACCTGAAAATGATGTTTCTTCCTCTTGCGAATGCCCCAGCTTTGAAAACACCACGCCACTTATTTTCTGCCCGCTCCCCTCACTCCGCTCCATCAGCCTTTGTCCTACGTCCAAATTCCCCGAAGAACCCATTTCTCGACACACCCCTCCCCACAGAAACAGCCACTCCCAGGGGCCGCATAGACTACAGAGCCCATGTTCCAGAGAGACCGCAACAAGGAAGTGTCGCCCTGTTTCACTGCTCTTACCCCATGGAGTTTCATGTATAAGCCGCAAGCGTTGCAGACTGGCTCGCCTTCGGCGTTCCGCCGCCAGAGGGTGGTTGTCGCTGTGTGGCAGTTGGCGCACGAGAGACCGATCCGGCGGGAAGCAGACTGTGGGATCAAGAGACCCAAGCGAAGGCAAGTGGCTGTTAATTCACCAGTGGCCGACGGCAAACTTCTATCACTCCCCAGCTGCAAAACGTTAACTAAGAACCCGGACCCTATGAACTCTATCAAGTTCTAAACATCACATTTGGTCCTGAAAAACGGCATCCAGCACCCTAAATATCTCAGCTTTCTTTCTTTTTTAAAAAGCAAGTTTCTAAAGATGTTTTTTAAAATTATTATTTAAAGTGCGCCCATGCAAGAGTTTGCCATTGACAGCTGATGACAGCTGAATAAAAGCTCCTGGGAGAAGTTCGACTCTCATACCCTGGGGCTTGAATCGCAATCAAGGCTTTGTAAAAAAGAAAATCTCATTGCATGCATTAATGGGCTTATCTGTGCAGAAAGGTCTGTAGTTCCACCCAACTATTGTTTGTTTATGACTGCTGGTTAGTTGATTTGTGTGTGTGTGTGTGTGTGTGTGCGGCTGTCCCTTTGCATTTCTGTTCTCTTTGGCCCTACTTGGTGACAATCTTCCAACCAGCATGGTTCTCCTGGGCTTTTCATTTCCATACCGGTTCTAATGTTCTCACCTGTGCTAGTACTTCAGAAGTGTATTATCATTCCCTTTTTTCCAGGGGTGCCCTGGGAGTGTGCAGCTCGCCCAAGGCTACCCAGGCTGGCTCTGCTTGCAGGAGGTACCGTGGGGAATTGAACCCCCAACCACTGGCTCTTCAATCAGAGACCTAACTCACTGAGCTATCCAGCCAGCTTGCATATTTTAATCCTGTCTTTTTGTCAAATGGGCCTTGTTTCAAACTGTATATTTACTAGGAGTATATTTAATTGGTATGTTTACGGTTTTGTGCGATAAGCCCCTTTGGAACACTATGCTGTTGAAAGGCAAACGAGAATATGAGTACATAAACAAATGAATTTTTCAATCTGTGCAATATTAGCTACAGAGGCAAAACTTTTCAATGTGAAAAAGTGAGCTCTAAAAAAAGGTTATGTTTGCAGATAATTTTTTTAAGTCTTTAAGGTAACCCAAAGAGCCCGTGTGGTCTAGTGAACAGGATTAGTTTAGGATTCAGGAAAGTAAGGTAAAGGTAAAGGTTCCCCTTGACATTTAGTCCAGTCGTGTCCGACTCTAGGGCGCGGTGCTCATCCCCGTCTCCAAGCCGTAGAGCCAGCGTTTGTCCGAAGACAGTTTCTGTGCTCACGTGGCCAGCGCGACTAGACACGGAACGCCGTGACCTTCCCACTGAGGTGGTACCTATTTATCTACTCGCATTTTAACATGCTTTCGAATGGCTAGGTGGGCAGGAGCTGGGACAAGCAACGGGAGCTCGCTCCGTAGCGTGGATTCGATCTTACGACAGCTGGTCTTCTGACCTTGCAGCACAGAGGCTTCTGCAGTTTAGCCCGCAGCGCCACCACGTCCCACTCAGGATTCAGGAAACCTAGGTTCAAATCTCAGCCCAGCCACAGAAACGTACTGGAGGGCAGCGATGCTAAACCCTTCCTTGAACATCTCATATACCCTGATGACTTTATTAAGGTCACCACCAGTTGGAAAAAACTTGATGGCACATGGTAACAAGAAGGTGTCACGAGGCAGAGTTGTGTTGATAGCAGATTAAACCAAGCTATATCCCTGGAAATAGTTATGGTTTTTGCAACCCAGTTTCTATATTTTAGAATATCTGCTCATGATGCACGAGGCTTCCTGGAGATGAACCCCAAAAGATGAATCACTAAGAGCACATCTACACTATGCAATTACACCCAGAGATGGCATTGGTTCATCCTACCATCTTTGGACTGGTGAGAGACTTTAGATTCTAATTCAGCATTAGAAAGCTCTAGTGCTGTAGTTTGGGAGAGAACACTGAAGCCTTCTAGTAGAAGAGTCCATGTTTTTCACCAAACTCCCAGAATCTTTTATCATAGGATCATAGAATAATCGAGTTGGAAGGGGGCCTATAAGGCCATTGGGTTCAACCCCCTGTTCAGTGCAGGAATCCAAAACAAAGTAGATCTGACAGGTGGTTGTACAATTTTCTCTTGAATGGAGTGTTGGAGTGCTCACCACCTCCTGAGGTCATGGGTTCCGTTGTCATACTGCTCTAACAGATAAGAAGTTTTTTTTCCTGATATTTAACCTAAATCTGGCTTCCTGTAGCTTGAGCCCATTGTTATGTGTCCCTCACCATGGGATGATCGAGAATAGATCGTACCCCTCCTCTGTAGGACTTTTCAAGTATGTGAAAAGTGCTGTCAGATCTCCCCTCAGTCTTCGTTTCTCAAGGCTAAACATGCCCGATTCTTTCAGCCTTTCCTCATAAGGCTTGGTTTCCAGCCCCATGATCCTCCTTGTCGCCCTCCTCTGAACTTGTTCCAATTTGTTAGCATCCTTCTTGAAGTGGGGTGTCCAGAACTGGACATAGTACTCTTGATGAGGCCTAACCAGTGATGAATAGAGGGAGACTAGTACCTCATGGTGTACTTAAGATGTACCAGACCATTATAACTAGGTAGGTATAGATATGTTGGGTGGATGGGTAGGTGGGTGGAAGCTTACAGCTGCCCCACCTCCCAGAAGGTTCACAGGTATCTCCTTACCAGCCTCCGCTGGGGTTTGATCAGGGGGCGGTTGATGCCGTTCATCTTGTGGTAGAGTCCGCAAGCATTGCACAAGTAGTGGCCGGTACCATCTCGCCGCCACAGCGGGGTAGACATGGCCCCGCAGTTGACGCATTCCCGACCTTCGGAGTAGTCGTCAAAAAACTCTGCAGGCACAGGGAAATGGGGGGAAAACAACAATCAAGAGAGACGGGAAAATCAAACCTTTGCCCGAAAACGCATTTCTCTAAGCTTTTTCACAGAATTGTCTACAAAAATCTGAGTAGACTCTGGATCCCATGAATGAATCAGGATGATCACAACATGAGTTTGCCAGAGTCTTCAGGGTGTTTAGCCAATTCCTTCCTGGACCAAGGAAGACCATCACGGCCTCCTTGTTGTCAAAGAATCATAGAATCAGAGTTGGAAGGGGCTTATAAGGCCATTGAGACCAAACTCCTGCTAAGTTACAAATCAAAGCAGATCTGACAGGTGGTGGTTGTGTAAATTTCTCTTAATTGCCTCCAGCGTTGGAGCCCTCACCACCTCCTGAGCTCATGGGTTCCATCATTGTACTACTCTAACAGTTAGGAAGTTTCCCCTGATATTCAGCCTAAATTTGGCTTCCTGTAGCTTGAGCCCGTTATGACGTGTCCTGCACTCTTGGATGGTCAAGAACAGATCCTGCCCCTCCTCTGTAGGACAGCCTTTCAAGGATTTGAAAAGTGCTACTATATCCTTGAGGTCCATACGACCTACGTACTGTAAGGTGGACAGTCCTGTGTTTGAAGCACTGTCCAGTTCAAGTCCAATTTAAAGATTACAAAATCTAAGAAGGGAGAGAAGTGGGCCTGAAGATGTTCAGCCATAGTCGTATATGTATAGTAGATGGTGGGGGGCTGATAAAACGTTGGTCACCTTCTTCCTCATTATGGGGAGTTGGGTTTAATTACAGGTCAGCATCCAGTGGCTTTATTCAACTAGCACAAGTACAATAGTAATAGAGGAAACCTACTCCTAGACCAGAGGTGGGCAATTTCCAAAGCCCCAGGGGTGAAATATGCCCACCATAGGGCATTTGATGAACCCGCTCTTGCACTCCTACCAACCTAAAATATTTTCTTTGGAAATGATTTTTAAAAAATCATATTTTTTTTGGAAATGATTTTTTTGGAAATGATTTTTTAAAAAACCCAAACCATTTGTGTACCCTCTAGTGGCATTTAAAACATATATATATTAGGTGAGTACAGCCCCCAAATATCTCCAAATTGTCCCCACACACGTTCTACTGAGCCAAAACTTGAACTAAGGGATGGGCAAGAGCGGCCGGCCGGTTCAGTGGTTCGTGCCAGTTTGTCCACGGGTCGAACGGGTGTTTGGGGCTTCCCAGCCCTGCCTCCTCTGGCGGGTGTCTACTCAGGTGCAGGGCCCCGAAGAGGAGAAAGCAGAGGTGAAATTTTTTTTTGAAACAAATGAAATAAATAAATTGGAGGCGACACGACGGCACATAACAACACCAGCACATTCACCCGCCACTCCAAAATCTAATTCCGAGCCACCAGTAAGCTGTTTCCTTGCTCGTGGCTTGTTCTAAATGTTAGGGCAAAATCGTTGTTTTCTAAATTTGAGTCCATACCAGGAACTCAGCCTGGGCTGGTTTTATACTTCGTGGCGCAGTGGTTAAACTGCTGTACTGCAAGCCAAAACTGTGCTCACGACCCGGGGTTCAATCCCAGGTAGCCGGCTCAAGGTTGACTCAGCCTTCTATCCTTCCAAGGTCGGTAAAATGAGTACCCAGCTCGCTGGGGGGGCAATGTGTAGCCTGTGTAATTAACTTGTTAACCCCCCAGAGAGTGCTTGAAGCACTATGGGGCAGTATATAAGCAGCATGCTTGGCTTTTTGCTTTGCTTTTATACAAACCTGTGGCATCCGTTGTACATCTTTCCAATGATGCCACTCTGTGGGGTCCATTTCAATTACGTAAGGATCGGCCCCTGGAGTTTGTTATGAAAATATATGGATGGATGGGAAACCTGCTGTTCAACTCACACCAATCTGGCATCCTCTGGAGACCCACAGGGTGTCCACCTTGAACCACTGAATATGCAGGAAACATCACCCCATCTCTGTGTGTTCATGGAACTGACCGCTAGAGGGAGGTCTTGTTCTATTTTACACAAGGAGTGATTGGACGGTCTTGCCGAGACATAAAGAAGGTGCGCCTACTTTGAGATATCATAGAATCATGGAGTTGGAAGGGGACCTATAAGGCCATCAAGTCCAACTCGATGCTCAATTTCTCATTTAATCATAGCATTTTAGCCTCGGAGGGCACTCCATGGATCACCTGTTACTTCACTCCTCCACCAATGTTGGAAACCAATAGCCTCTGCAAACCGCCCAAATTAGGTGCAGCAAATAATTTAATGTTCCCACCCGGTTCCACCCAAGGTAGCAGCGCTCTGTTGGAGAGACGGGCGGTTCTTTTATCTCACTGGTGGCCAGGCAATTCCGAACGGACCGTGGTTGAATGGTCTCACTTCCTCAGCTAGATCCCACAGAATGACTTGCCTGTGGAGGTCTCCCTGTTTGCGATCAGCTGCCGAAACCACAACCAGAAAAGGAGCCAGGCTCAAAGTCTGTCTGCGCTATGTGGCTATTGCAGTCTGATATGAGTTCCATAGGATCCTAGAACCATGGAGTTGGAAGGGGCCTCTAAGGCCATGGAGTCCAACTGCTCAAGGCAGGAATCCAAATCAAAGCAGATCGGTGGTTTAAATTTCTCCTGAAGGCCTCCAATGTTGGAGCGCTCACCACCTCGAATGATCACAGCTGAATTATAACCCTGGGAGTGGTCCTTTGGTGGGCGTCTGGAACTCTCAACAAGAGCAACAAAATCCATAATGTGCCTTCAAGTCCCTTCTGACTTATGGCAACCTTTTGAAGCGTTTTCCAGGTAGAGAACACTCAGAAGTGGTTACCCTTTTTTCTGGTGTTCCCCTGGGGCTGTGCAGCTGGCCCAAGGCCGCCCAGGCTGGCTCTCCTCGCAGAAGGCACAGTGGGGGGAAACAAACTCTCAACCTCTGGCTCTGCAGCCGAATACTGTACTTAAACCATTCTAACATAGTTCAGGGCAAATAATTCCGAGGACCTCACCGGACAACCCTAAACCTCTACAGAACAGAGCAACCCCCACTTAAAAGTCGCATGAAACTGCTACAACTCTGGAGTGTGGATGCACCCTGAGAACCGAGATGGGCTCCCTGTCTGGTCCATCTTCAACCAGGCAACCCACTCATCTGGGTGCCTTGTTACAGGGTTCTATTAGCTTGATGACCTGCCCTGGTTCCCTTCCAGGGAAGGTTGGGATTTGTATGTTTGGTGAGGGCAAGAAAAACGGCCAGAGAACTCTAGTGCCCTCCCCTGAACGGCATGAGAGCGTTTGAAATATCTCACCCGACTACAAACCCCAGCATTCTCTAGGACGGAGTTAAAGTGGAATCAAACTGCTATAGCTGCACAGTGTAGATCCCACACATATCCCTAATCCTGAAAGGAATGAGGCAGTTGGTAGCTGTATGTCCCCTAACCCCTTCAGTTCTAATAGCATCTTCAAAGAGTACAATAGGACCCCCGTATTCATGGGGGATCGGTTCAAACCTCCCCCCACCCGTGGATGCCGAAAAACACAGATTACAGAGAATGTTATACATAGCGTGTTCTCTGGCTCCCTCTAATGGCCCGTTCTGGTAATGCCGTTGTAGAAATATATTTCTCCTGCAAATGCTATACAGTGGTACCTCGACTTACGAACTTAATCCGTATTGGAACGGCGTTCGTACCACGAAAAGTTCGTAAGTCGAGGCAAGATTTCCCATAGGAATGCATTGAAAACCATTTAATCCGTTCAGGCTGTTTTTCGTTCGTATGTCGAGGCGCTGTTCGTAGGTAGAGGCATTAGTTCTCATAGGAACTAATGCAAAGCCGGTTAATCCGTACTCTACCACTAGGGGGAGAATTTTTTTTTATTTTTTCTTCTTTTGACCTAAGATGAACTTAGGTCAAAAAAAGGGCAGGAAAGGTTTTTTTTCGTCTTGTTTTTTTTCGTTCGCAAGTCGAGGCTCCGTTCGCAAGTCGAAGCAACTTTTTGCGGCCGGAGCCGTTCGTAACTCGAAATGTTCGCAAGTGGAGACGTTCGTAAGTCGAGGTACCACTGTACATGGCCTGCTCTCTGGCTCCCTCTCATGGCCCATTCTGGTAACGTCACCTTTAGAAATAATACCTTTCTAGGATTTTTCTTTTTAATATTTTTAATATTTTCAGAGCATGGATCAGCGAATCAGTGGATCCCGATCCCGCGGATAAGGGGGTTCCTACTGTCTTTCAGCAAGAGGAAATGGTGGAAGGGGGAAGGAGTCACACATAGCACAACCTCAACTGCTGTTTTAACATTACAAAAACCTATCAGGAGGTCTGATTAAGAATCACTGCATCCTATCCACCATTTCTGCAACACCGTCTTGGGTTCAGATGTGGTTTTGCAGTGGAGGGGGGGGATGTTTCCCCTTTAAAGAACTTGCTGACTTGTAAGCAAAGCACAGATTGCCTACCGCCAACCGTCACAGAACGGACAAGCTGGAGGAAACGGATTGCTCAGTGGCCCACGGCTGAAGCTGCCTAGGACTTATCGTGTGGGAACAGAAGGCTGTCTGTGCTGTCTTCAGGCCTACCGAGACTGAATATACATAACGTTCAGGCCAGGGGTTGATAAGCAGTGCATTTTTATTCGTTTTTTGGAAGAGAGTCAGCCTCCGTCCTGCCAGACAGAAGCTGGAATCATGTGCAAAGCAGATGTAAGAAGAACCGGAGGAGGAATGGAAAATTGAGGCGAGGAAAAACACATACACAGAGAGAGAGAGTATATCCAGAGAACAGATCTTCGCTTTGCGGGATGTTCCAGTGGGTCTTAAAACCGCCCTTGCCAATTACGATGGAATCAGCTCTTTCTCTCTGCCTCTGGAATCACTCCTTTTTTTTTTGTCTCCTTGCCAGGGGATTCTGGGTCTTGTAGTCCAAAAAAGAGGGACATGGCCCGGATCTTCTCCTTTCCAAAGTGGTGCATACGAAGCCAAGCCATTGGCGAGTCATCAAACGGAACACGCTCCGCCACTCCGGGTTGTCTTTTTTTCTCATTGCTGGCCTGGAATGGCAGGTTTGGGGGGAGAGGGTTCAGCAACCCACCGATGGGGAGCATTGCATTTTCCTGGGAGGAGGGCGCAGACGGTGCAGCCCAGATCATTAAAACGTCCTTTAGGGCTGTCATCTTTTCATCAATGGTCATCACAGCCGTCTTGGTCCTTTCCCAGCTCCGCATGATGGCCCTTTTCTCTGCTACCATTTTAAAGTGGGGAAGAATTAGGTCAATAATATCCAGAATTTGTACCAAGTTTTATCCCCGGGGACAGCCCAAAACTGTGGGTTCGTAAGATCTTCAGGGGAAGCCCGTCTTCTCAGTCCCATGGCCTTCTCGGGCAAATCTGGAGGGGCCGTCTCTGTGGCTGTTCCTAAGTTGTGGAATCAAAGAATCACAGAATCATGGAGTTGGAAGGGGGCCCGTGAGGCCATCAAGTCCAACCCCCTTGCTCAAGGCAGGAGTCCAAGTCGAAGCAGATCTGACAGAGGGTAGTCCAAGTTTCTCTTGAAGGCCTCCAACACTGGAGCATTCATCACGTCCTGAGGCTATTGGTTCCATCGTCGTACTGCTCTAACAGTTGGGAAATTTTTTCCTGATATTCAGCCTAAATCTGGTTTCCTGTGGCTTGAGCTCATTGTTACGTATCCTGCGCTCTGGGATGACTTGAGGACAGATCCTGCCCCTCCTCTGTAGGACTTCCTTTCAAGGATTTGGAAAGGGCTATCCTATCGCTCCTCAGTCTTCTTTTTTCAAGGCTAAACAGGCCTGGTTCTTTCAGCCACATCTTTCCAGCAACAGGGAAAGACATTTCTTTTTAAACAGGCTTTCAAACCCCATTGGGCATTTATGCTTGGACACTTCTGTCTGAAGTGTCTGATATTTTAAAGAATGTTTCTGAAGTTGTTTTTTTTAAAAAAAAATTAGAAGGTTATTTAATCCTGTTTTACATTTAAATGTTTTTCGATTGAACCATTTCTTGTGCTTTTCTTTCTACTTGGATTTTAATTATTGTGAGCTCTCTTGAGTCCCTTTACAAGAGAAAGAGGGCATATATACGAGAGGGCAGGAAGATAGTTTAAGGCACAATATCCCGCCCAGTCTTTTTTTTTTTTAAACAAACCCATCTCGACTGCCCTTCACCATCTTCATTATTGATTTTGTTGCATCAACAAAGGGGATAATAAAAAGATGCCTTCTCCAGGGTAACTCCCCTCACAGCGTGTTTCCAGTTAAAAACAGGGATTTCCCATTTAAAACAAGGCGCGCACCCTCTTCACACGTCAAAACGTGCTTCTGGAGGAAGCCAGATGATTTGTACATGAGAGCCTCCTGGCACAGTGGTTAAACTGCAGTACTGCAGTGAAGGCTCTGCTCATGACCTAAATTTGATCCCAGGCTCAATTTTAGTTGGCTTGAGGTTGAGTCCGCCTTCCATCCTTCTAAGGTCGGTAAATTGAGTACCCAGCTCATTGGGGGGGGGGGGGGGAGTGTTGTTTGCTGCAGAACAGACTGTGTGGTAACAATAAGGTGTTATCCAAGAGGAGAAAGGCTATGCATGGCCAGATGGCTCCTAGAGGTAACCCTTGGCATTTACCACTTAAGGCAGTTGACTTACTCTGTCCAATGGCAGGACTGGCCCTAGCATTTCCCCAGAACCTGCCCTCAAAGGGTTTGGCTTTCTCTCTCTGTTTCACACAGAACTCTGAGGCACCACACAGGTATGAGACAGCTTCCTTCCAACTTTCGCCCTCACACCACCTCAGCAAACACGCACAAAACAGCGCTTCTCTGTTATGAAACCGTTTCAAGGCTATTCTCGTTCTATCGTCAACAGTATTGCTTCTACTGCTTTCGTTCCACGTTGCAGACGCTTTAATTTTGGTTAAATCCCGCTAGTTGCGCCGCAGAAGTGCAGGGATTCACACCGCAGAATTAGCTTCAAGTTCCCCAGTTAGGCCATTCCTTTTTCTCATCCGCTGGCACTTACGGTCTCAAATAACCCCTTCTGAAACATTCATCGGAGAAATAATAAAAAGTGTTTCATTTACTTACAGTGACCAGATCACAGCAAACCAACAGAACGTGAATGCTTTGAGCAACAGGCCTCAACAGACCAACCGACTGCTTCGGATAGACAAAAAAAGAGGGGAAACAAGACTTCAGCAGGGAAGCGTGGCCCTCTGAGAATTCAGAGGCAGGGAAGGAACAACTGGGTTACTGCTGGATTGATTGACAGTCACCGCAGCCCAGAAAGGTCCCTCCCAGCGAAAGGTACTAAAAGCAGCATGCAAGGTTGCAAAAAAAAAAAAAAAAAAAAACCTAATAGAACACAAAAGTGTGCTTTTTCCTAAAACAAGGTGCAGGGAAAGCCACACTGTCTTCCAGAGGCAATGCCAACCTCCAGCCATCCCGTGATAAAATTATCCGGGGGTGTGGTTCTTCCCTCTGTATCGAACAACGTTCTTCATGGGACACCACAATGAACACACACAGAGTGGCAGTCCAAAGGGACCACATTTGACAGCGTTCAGCTTCCAGCGGAAGTTCTAAATCTGGCATTATAATAGGGCCTTTTGACACCAATCGCTTTCCGTGTGGGTCCCAACGGCCTGGAAAGGAAGCACTAATTCAGATGGCCGAAGCGCCGAAGGACTCCTGCCCAGTGTGGGAAATGCATCAATCTTCAGGAAAGATTGATGCATTTCTGACAAGAAGTGCGTGAGAAATTTCCTCTCCTGCCACGGAGGGGCTCGACGGGAAGGCTTGCGCACTGCAAACGAGTCTTAAGCCGCCGGTAGCCAGAGGGGAAACCTGACACATTCAGGGGGGTGTCCCAGGTTGCGGGGGGTGGTGGTGGTGGCATTCACCCCAGGAAGCAGAGTTCAGGAGAGTGGCATCCTGGACTACAAACCCCAGAATCCCCCAAAGTCCTTTTCCCCCAAACTTGCAAGGAAGGAACTAGCTTGTCCTGAATCAGAGCATGAATCAAAGGAGTCCCCGTGCTGGGGCATTTGGGGTGTTGTACTTCCCCCCCCAAAAAAAACATTTTTCAAAGCTCTGTAATGACTCAGAGAAGCGCTCCCTGAAACCAACAGAACAGCCAAAATCCTGCTGGAAAAATGATTCTGAACGAGAGCACTGCACGCTGCAACATTTTGTTACAGGTCCCGCCGGTGTGCTTAATTCTCAGCACTGCAGGCTGGTCCAGGAGAGCAACCGGCGGGCTGCCCTGCCTCAGCCTCCACCGGGGCCGAGCAAACCAAACTCCTGCTTTCCTCCTTCCCTTCCTGTCAAACACTAAGCGTCAGAATCCGTGGAGGACAGAGAAAGAAGGGAGAAAGTGGGAGGGACGAGCAGGGAGCCACAGAGTGTCCCCCTGTCTCTCTTTGTGATTACCTTCCACCCTGCCAGCTACCACTACTTAAAAAAAAAAATCATCCTCATCGGAGCTGGGAGGGACCCCATGGATCATCATCCATCCCCTGTAAAGCAGGCACAGGGGAGATTTGAACTCCCAACCAGATACCTAATTCACTGAGCTATCCAGCAGTTCATAAGAGAAGGCAGTACAATGAAACCAGATCCACAGCAATATTATTAACCTTAAAAAAAAAAACAAAAAAGGCTGGCCGGATGGCTCACTGGTTTAGGTATCTGGCTGTGGGGCCCCGAGGTTGGGAGTTTGATTCCACCGCTGGGCATCCAGGAAGGGCCAGCCTGGGTGGCCTCGGGCAAGCTGCAAGGAAGGAAGGAAGGAAGGAAGGAAGGAAGGAAGGAAGGAAGGAAGGAAGGAAGGAAGGAAGGAAGGAAGGAAGGAAGGAAGGAAGGAAGGAAGGAAGGAAGAATACTTATACCTAGATTTCTATGAAAAGCTTCCGGATATCTAAAAAAACCCAGACCCTTTGGAGGCCCCGACACCCCTTGGGTTTCAAACAAAGCAGAATGCCCTGTGAGGGTTTGTCAAGCAGGCCAGCCCCCCAAAGAGGTGGGTGAGCCGGCCAGGGGTTTGGCGCAGGCGCCCTTTTCTCCATTCCTGCCCTCTTCCCTTTTCTCCTTGCCCCTCCTTTCATCTCCATCCTCCGCTCCAGCCTGCCAGATGCCAAGTGTGTGTGTGTGTGTGTGTGTGTGTGTGTGTGTGTGTGAGAGAGAGAGAGAGAGAGAGAGAGAGAGAGAGAGAGAGAGAGAGAGAGAGAGAGAGAGAGTGCAGGACGGGTTGGAGTCGTCCCCCTCCGAACGGAGTCGTCCCCTCCGAACGCAGTGTTTCCAGGCGGAGGGAGATGTAACATCCCCACTCAAAGGCTGGAAAAGCAACTTGTCAGATCGGCAAAGCAGCCCGGGGCGGGGTGGGGTGGGGGGGCTGGACCCCCACCTCAGGCCCTGCAGAGAGACACTCAGAAGGGCTCAACCCTGCCCCTCCCGAGCCCCTGGACCTGGGCTTCCTAAAAGGATCTGTGATGTCCGGGGCGGCCTTGATAAATCGGCCTCTTGAGATTTTGATATGAAAATGTATTAAATATGTATCAATGTTGTCTAGTTAAATGTAAAATGGCTGATTTTACCTGAGTCACTGTACGGATTGTATTCAGGGGTGGGTATCAAGGATTAAGACTTAATGTTGGACAGCTGTGTACATGATGAAACGTGGTGTAACAGAAAATGAATTAATGTATTTTCTGATGGGTCCCAGAACTGTACATAAGTCATGTGTAAAATGAACGTCTTTATCTGCTGTAAGTCAGATCACTTTTTTCCTCTGCTGTGTGTTGCTTCATGTCATGTTATGCTGCCAGAGGAATGTCTATTCTCTATGTATATATGTAAATAGACTAAGTTGTTGGTTTTACTCTCTCAGTGTCATAGTGTCATAAGTATCTCTGCTAACCCATATCTCCTTACTCTGCTGATGTTATGAGAATACACGTTATAATCAAAATTCTCAATTCTGGGCCACACAGAGAGCATTCCCCGTGGAAATCTGCACAGATGCAGGTGGAGAACGGTGGCCGACTCGGAGGGAAAGAAGGGAGGGGGAAACACAGACGCCTCCCTGCACGAGCCCAAGGCCAAACTCTGCGCAGAGCGTGCGCCGGGTTCAACAGAAAGAAAGCACATGCACAGAAACCTGCTTTTTTCCCCTCAAGTTCAGCCTTCCTCAGATGGACACAGGCGGGCTGGATGACAACTCCTATCATTTCGAGACACAGGGGAGGATGGGAACTGTAGTCCTGCCCATCTGGGGGGTGCTGGTTCGAGGAAAACTACTCCAGTTCCTATCTCAGCAATTCTGATATCTCAGCTGCCCCTTTCTCAGGGTTGTCAACCAAAGAGGTGGCTCGTGGTTTGAATTTGAATAAGTACACAATTTAAAACACAGTTTCTTACAGATGGGAAAACATCTGCGCCGAATGAGCACAGTTCCTCCCACAGGAGAAAACGGCTCATTGGTACATCCGTGTCTACATTGCACAGCAAACGCCTCGTTTTTGGAAAACAGATTGGCTAGGAAAATATATCCTTACAAGTTCTTACATATCTAACTTCCCCGCTGAGCTTTTGCTTCTGGAGTCCTCCGCCGTCCACCTTTAAAGCTAATTAAACACTGATTCAAGGTTTCTGACTGGGGACCTTTTGATTCAGGAATGAACTCTCTTTAGCGCTGTAGCGCTAAACTCCCCAGAATTCCTGTTGGGTGCCCTCCACCCTGGTTGCAAGCCATCTATGGACTCTACCACACCACACTAAAAGTACAAGAGGAGACAGAGTCACATCAGTAAATGGCTCTGCATTCAACGAAATGCCATGCACAGTTTTTGCAAGGAAATGTTAGAGGTGCCACAAACTGGAACATGTCGGAGAGGCCGGACTAATTTGGCTACAGAGAACTCACTAACGGACATTAGGCCATGTGTCATTGCTTAGCCCAAGCTTGTTGTGAATATAAAATGCGACAAGAATCAAACCGTGGACTGCTACCCTGGCGAGACTTCCTTAGACGAGAATCCCTTTCTAAACCTGGGGAATTTTCTCACAGCCCCCTGCTCACAGGTTTAGGAGATTTTCCTAAAGACCAAATATTTTTATCACTGTGATAGGCATTGTCGATGGAGATAAGGATCTCTCAAGAAGAACGATGCGTGCTTGGTTTTTAAAACCCCCATTATCGGGCCTATTTCGTGGCAATACGGCTGGCGAAACAGCAATATTTCTCCAGCCGTATTGCTTCCTCAGAATGTCGTCCAGCAGAGCTGTTTTGGGTGGTCCGGGATCTTCTTCAACCGGGAAATCCGGTGGAGGTCCCGGACTGCTCATCAGCTCGCTGTGATGAGTTTGCCATTCATTTTGAGGGAAAAATCGCTCAGATTCGCAGTGGGTTGGACTCCACCGTTACTGGAGAATCAGAGGATGTGTCCAGTGTGCCGTGCTTAGGTCAAGTATTAATGGATGAGTTTCAATTGTTGAGACCTGAGGATGTGGACAGGGTGCTTGGATCTGTCCATTCTACCACCACTCCGCTCGACCCTTGCCCATCTTGGCTAATTGGAAGATCTGCCAGAGGGGTTCGCACCTGGGTCCTGGAGGCCGTGAATGCCTCTTTGAGAGAGGGAGTGGTCCCTTGAAAGAGGCGGTAATTTGTCCACTCCTTAAAAAGCCTAACCTGGACCCAAGGCTGGTGGGTAACTACCGACCAGTGGTGAACCTCCCTTATTTGGGCAAAGTGTTGGAGCGGGTTGTGGCCGGGCAACTCCAGGCGCTGCTGGATGAAACGGATTTTCTGGATCCATTTCAATCGGGTTTCAGGCCGGGTTTTGGTACGGAGACTGCCTTGGTCGCCCTGTACAATGACCTTTGCCGGGAGAGAGACAGGGGGAGTGTGACCCTGTTGATACTCCTGGACCTCTCAGCGGCTTTCGACACCATCGACCATGGTGTCCTTCTGGATAGGCTGGCTGGGTTGGGAGTTGGGGGCACCGCTTTACGGTGGTTCCGCTCTTTCCTGGCTGACCGTGTCCAGAGGGTGGTGCTGGGGGACAGTTGCTCTGTCCCATGGCGTTTATGTCATGGGGTTCCTCAGGGCTCGATACTCTCCCCCATGCTGTTTAACATCTACATGAAACCACTGGGAGAGGTCATCAGGAGGTTTGGGCTGAGGAGTCAGCAATATGCTGACGATACTCAGCAATACCTCTCGTTTTCCACCAATCCAGGTGAGGCGGTTTCTGTGCTGAACTCGTGTCTGGACCTGATAATGGACTGGATGAGGGTTAATAAATTGAAACTCAATCCAGACAAGACGGAAGTGCTGTTAATAGGTGCTTCGCTGGACAGGCTGGAGGGCCATTTCCCTGCCCTGAATGGGGTTACACTCCCCCTAAGGGACAGGGTCCGCAGCTTGGGGGTGCTCCTGGACCCCAGTCTAACACTGGAAGCCCAGGTGGACTCGGTGGCCAGGGGCGCCTTCCTTCAGCTGCGGAAATTATACCAGCTACGGCCCTACCTGGACGAGCGGAGTCTCATGACAGTTACACATGCACTGGTAACATCTCGCATAGATTACTGCAATGCGCTCTACGTGGGGCTGCCTTTGAAGACGGTCCGGCGACTGCAACTGGTCCAGAATCGAGCTGCGCGGCTGGTGAGTGGTGGGGCCACTAGGGGACACATCAAGCCGATTCTGTTTAAATTACATTGGCTACCAGTGGCTGACCGGGCCCAATTCAAAGTGCTTGTTTTGACCTGTAAAGCCCTAAACGGCTTGGGCCCTGGATACCTGAAGGACCGCCTCGTTCCATATGAACCTACCCGGCAGTTAAGATCTAGCCAGGGGGCCCTTTGGAAAGAGCCGTCCCTCAAGGAGGTAAGAGGGACGGCTTGTAGACAAAGGGCCTTTTCGGCAGCTGCCCCCAGACTATGGAAGGCCCTCCCGACTGAGATTCGTCTGGCGCTGACGCTGATGACATTTCGGCGCCAGGTCAAAACCTTCCTGTTCCAGAAGGCTTTTAATTGAAATAATATCAACTGTGGGTCTTGATGGCAATTTTTAGAGTATATATTTTAATTGCATTTTAATTGTTTTGTCTTTTTATTGTATTTTAACTGTTGTAAGCCGCCCAGAGACCTTTGGGTAGTGTGGGCGGCATATAAGTTAAATAAATAAATAAATAAATAAATAAATAAATAAATAAATAAATGTCAGTGGATCTTTATTATACTTTCAGGTTAATGAATTAATTTTAAATGTATTTGTCACTGTTGCGGTTCAAAGGGCCTTGGACCGTGAACGAGATGGAGGAACACGTCCGGGTTTCTTAAAAATCAAACCAGGGTCTTGCTGCTGCTTTCAAGTGACCACCATTCTCTGTGAAAACAAGCCATCTCAGACAGTCTGAGGTCCATTTTTAAATTTCTAACAGAAATCCGCACTCAGATCAAGAGAGATCCACTAAAGGGGCTCTTCATGTAGGCCATGAAGTCAATGATCCCAGATCCAATACTGTGATTGGCTCTCATCTTAAATCAGAACTTAGGAAAGTAATGTTTTTGTACTACAACTTCCAAAATTCCCTAGCCAGCCTGGCTGCCGAAGCCTAAAGTTTAGTTTTCCAAGTTTTTCTTGGAGCTTCAAAAGGCGAACCATTCCCACCCTCGTTTCTGCGGGTCTCGGGTAGCTTAACCCTTGATCTGATCATCTTTACGCTCTTGTACTGAAAAATGGCCCATAATAGGGGTGGGAGAGAAATCCACCTTTATTCTTCCACCGAACGAAGTGAAACCACCTGCTCTGAAAAAGGCTAGTGTGTTCTTTCTTTGACACATTGGAGTTTGGAAAGATGTCAAACCCCAGCCGCCGAGGTGTGATCGATGTGGCCTGCTTAGGAAGCAGGGGAAAAAGCTTTACAGGTTTCCGAAGCCCTCAAAGCGGTGCTCTGGTTTTGAGATTAAAAGCCTCGCTTGAGTTTCAGCTATTCCCCCAAAGCACAATATCACAGTTTTTAGTCAACCGTCAACCTGTTGAGTTTCCCAACATTTTACCAAGGTGGAATGCAGGGTGGCTCGGCCTATTTTGTAAAAAAAAGGAGAAACGAAAAAACGGAAGTGTCGTGTGCAGGCAATAATTTCCTTCTGATACTACTTGGTGACAGAGAACCAAGTGCATTTAAAAAAATTTTTAATTCATTTTCAATAAGGGTAAGGGTTAGGATGTGGGTACAAGGGAATAAGGAAGGAAGGAATAAGGGTGGGGAAAGGGTAAAATTCCAGAGAGTGAAAGAGTATTCTTACATCCACTTACTTAATTATGTTAAAAAGGGAAGTCACATAAGTAAACGATCTAACAATTTTTCCAGACTATTGTTACTACTCTCTCCATTCCTTTGGACCTTCTCATGCTTCTTTTATCCATACTCCATATTTTGGATCTAATTGTAAGACGTATGAGAAATTATGAGAAATTATGAGAAAAGAAGACTGAGGGGAGACAGGAGAGCACTCTTCAAAGACTTGAAAGGCTGTCCTACAGAGGAGGGGCAGGATCTGTTCTCGATCATCCCCAAGTGCAGGACACGCAACCATGGGCTCAAGTTATAGGAAGCCAGATTTCGGTTGAATATCAGGTAAAACGTCCTAACTGTTAGAGCAGTACGACAATGGAACCGGTGACCTCGGGATTTGGTGAGTGCTCCAACACTGGAGGCATTCAAGAAAAACTTAGATCATCACCTGGCAGATATGCTTTGATTGTATTCCTGTCTTGAGCAGGGGGTTGGACTTGATGGCCTTGTAGGCCCCTTCCAACTTCACATTTCTATGATTCTATGAAAACCGTTCCCATTTTTTTGAGTCCGTTTTGAGATGATCTTTCATTTAATGCTTCTGTTAGAAAATCCATCTCCACCACTTCCCGTATCTTTTCTATCAGTTCCTCCAGAGACAGTACCTCATCTTTCTTCCAATATTTTCCATATAGTATTCTCACTACCGTAATCACATGTATTATCAAATATCTCATCACATTGTGCATTTAAATGTACCTTTAGGGGATCGTGCACAACAGCCCTTCAGGAGAGACGTCAACATCAATAGCAAAACTACAAATCTCAGGATTATAAACTTTAACCTTTGAACTGCAGAACTGGAAGGGACCTTATGGATCATCCAGTCCAGCCCCCGTCAGGGAGGCCCAATGGGGAATCAAACCCCCAACCTCTGGCTCTGCAGCCAAATACCGAAACCATTGACCTATCCAGAGACATTACATGTTTTTTTAAAACTAATGATGAGACTGTATCATCATATACTGTATACTGTATGATGATAATAAAACCTTCTCTGAGCCCAAAGTCAAACAAACAAATGAACAAGAAGAGCCATGAATAATCAGTCAAATTTTACTGAAGAAGTCTACGGACCATGTCATCAGTCATTCACCATATACAATAATATTATCGAATATTATAGACTTACAAAAGATCGGCTCTTACATGAAAAAAGGAAATTGAATCATGTGTATCTCATGTATAGACCAAATACTCCAAATTATATCAATCAGGTCCTCAATCTAAGATAAATTACTATTAATCCCGCAAAACCTTGATTTAAAATCCTTATAGAACTCTGCTATAATAATTAAAAAACAACACATTTCTTTTCATCCTCTTTCTTTCTAAGGGAGGGTGCCTTTACCGCATAAAGAGCAACCCTCTGTGTTATGAACGTGTTGGATCCACACAAGAAGTAGTCTATTTTTCTCTCGTCCTCCGATGTCCTCATCCTATTAAAGAGCGGAGCAAAGTAATGTTTTCTAATATTAGCATATAACTGACCGTGCAACAAATAGTGGGCAAGATCTTCTACTTCATCATTCTCACAGGGGCAATGTCTATTTTGTACAAAAAACGACCGCCTCTGCATCATTGTACCCATTTATTCGAAACGGAGTCGTGTAAAGGCCGCACGCAAATCTCTTTTCATCGTAAAGGACGAATATTTTCCTTCCTGAAACTGGGCATTAGCCCCAGCCAGCCATTTCATAGATTTTAGACATGCTAGTGCAGCTAAGGTCCACCTGAGCTCTAATATCTAAAACTCTTTGTTTAAAAAACATTTTTTATATTGCAGTTAAGAACATTTACAGCTTCAAGGATATAACCATCGTTTGTGAGTAATTTCGTAAAATTTGAGAACCAAGATTTTTGAGAGGGGGTAATCATTTGCTCATTGAGGCATGCCTTAGGGAGCCTAGAGTCATTCATTTGAGCTAACTTAATCCAATAATTAAATATCCTAAGGTGGCCATGAATAGTTTAAGGTTGTATCAAACCACCATAATTATCAGCAGCTCCGTGTACCGTCAAGTCAGTTCTGACTTATGATTAGAGATGGGGGTATTCGTATTTGTATACGAATATCCCCACACAGGTGGCGTTAACGAGGGTCCAGCCCCATGTGGCCGGATGGTCCACTTACCGATCCGACGTGGACACAGACAGCGTGATTCTACGAATGGCTCTGCAATGTGCCATCTGCTCGCCACTCCTGGCAGGAGGTGGGAGGACAAGACTCGCTGCAAGGTCGAAGAGTGGCGAGCGGATCGCGTGCTGCGGCGCCATTGGTAGAATCGAGCCGTCCATGTCCGCATCGGATCGGTGAGTGGACCGTCCGGCCCCATGGGGCTGGACCCTCGTTAACGCCACCTGTGCGGGGATATTTGTATACGAATACCACCATCTCTACTTATGATGACTCTTTTTCAGGGTTTTCCAGGTAGAAAATATTCATAAGTGCTTCACCATTCCCTTCCTCTAGGGGTGCTCTGGGACTGTGCAGCTTGCCCAAGGCCACCCAGGCTGGCTCTACTCTAAGGAGGCACGGTGGGGGGAATTGAACTCCCAACCTCCACATTATCTGGATTCACTTGGGTTAGCATGGAAAACAATGGTGCCAAAACCAACATGCTCTCAACCAAAGAGGGGCCTGCACAGATGTTATCTTTCCCAAGGGCTCCCTAAGACCAAAATCTCTTTGCTGCATCCTAAATTATGGCTACCCTAGTTGGACTGGATGGATCAATTGGCTTTAGCTTGCTCGTAAGTAGGATTCTGGCCCATGTATCTCTCAGCCAGTGGGTCCCAACTTTGGGTTCTCAGATGTTCTTCAACGACAACTCCCCAAAATCCTCGCCAGCGCAGCTAGTGCCTTCTGGGAGTTTTAGTCCAAGAGCATCTGGGACCCCGAGAGTGGGAATCACGGGTCTAAGCACTCATCTAAGGCAGTGGTCCCTGACCTTGGGCCTCCAGATGTTCTTGGACTACAACTCCCAGAAGCCTTCACCACCACCTCTGCTGGCCAGGATTTCTGGGAGTTGAAGTCCAAGAACGTCTAGAGGCCCAAGGTTGGGGACCACTGATCTAAGGCACACCGTTGAGTTCGTTCCAGGTTCCCTCCACAGAGGGCAGGAACACCTGCAAAGTCCGAGTTATTATTGACTGCGTTTGGGCGTTCTATAAATCCCAAGCCCGGCTTTCAGACCACGAGATCTGTTTGGTTTTTAAGGAATGTTTTACAGTTCCTGAGTCAATAGGTTTCACTTCAGCTATCCTGGAAAACTTTGTTCTTCCATTAGCAGGAGGGAGGGGAGGAAAGAAAGAAAGAAAGATGAAAGCTGAGATTCCGTCACGTAATCATAGGCCTGTAAGGGTTTTCAAACAAGAGAAGGGTGGCATGAGAGCATTGTTTTGAACACCGGAGCGCTTGATCCTCATCAAACGCTTATAAGGCCTCTGTGCAAAGCTGCTCAGACAGAACTCTGCAAAGCTACAGGGCGGGAAAGATTTGCCCGGACCATCATCTGGAGGCTTAAGCGATTGAAATTTAACTAGGACTTCCCTCCATGAGACCAAACTGATCAGAGTGTGGGCGAACCTCCACGCCAGCCCCTTGTGATAGCAACCCTTCTTGAAGAGACCTCCAGACTTTGTATGGGGGAAAAAAACACCAAAAACCAAATAGAATCACTTTCTGGCAGGATCTGCCTTTGATGGTCTTATCAGGAATAGTTAACATATTCGGGCTGGCTGTAGGCATTCCCCGTTGGCTCCCTGGTCCGTGTGTATGGATGTTTCTCCGCAGAATCAGACATTTCTTTAAAGTTGGAAGACATTCCACAGCAAGACAGCATCCCTGAGCAAAGCTTGGCACGAATGACTTGCATTACATTTGAAGTAACACAGGGAATAATTTATAAAAAGTAATAGCCAAGTTTGTACTTTAAGTATACAAAGCAACACTTCCTAGTTTTATTCGAAAGTTACTTATAAAGTGCAATTGAAGGCACTGATAGAGGCATTTTGGATAGGAATTTTTTGGGCTCCTCTTCTCATTCCTAGGTGATGAGGGAAATATTGTTTTCATTCCACTTTTTGTATATATTTTTAAAATGTGGATCATGCGATATCAAAATTAGCCACTAGAGGGAACTCATCCAGATCTACCTTTTCCTTGTTCATGCCCCTGAAGAACTTTGTGCTGCTTCGTGATGCAGTTGTTAAACTGCAGTACTGCAGACAAGACTCTGCTCACAGCCTAAATTCAATCCTGACCAGCTCAGGTAGCTGGCTCAAGACTGACTCAGCCTTCCATTCTTCTGAGGTTGGTAAAATGAGTACCCAGCTCACTGGAGGGGTGCAATGTGTAGCCGGCATCATTAAAATGTAAACCACCTAGAAAGTGCTTTAGCGCTATGGGGAGGAATATAAGCAGAACACTTTGCTTTTGCCCCACAAAGCATGTCTAGCACAAATCAATCTTTATGCATTTAGAAATTAGCTTTATAGATAGGACAACCCAACATCTGGCTTTAAAATTTGCTATTTCCAGAGATCCTCTGTTTGAAGGGCTGTCCAGTCCAAAATCTAAAGAGTTAGCTCAAGCCAGGGAAATCCACTGGGAACCGAAGCTGCTCATCCACCGGTAGAAACACTCGGACAACAGAAGAACCAGCTTTCACCTGATCGGTCTTCCCCATGATGGTGAGATGTATAACGTGGGCAGCCTTAGGCACCTATCTGAATCGTGATAACTCCTATTCCAGGAGCCAACCCGTCAAGATCAAGGCGAAAGGTCACATCCTGTTGACTTCCTGGAGGAAATAACATGTTCGAGAAAATCCCCTCGCGCTTGCCCGTGAACTTTGACAGCCTCGCTGGAGTGTGTGCTTTGCAGGACGTAGAAGAAAACAATAAAAGGGAATATACGTGATGCCCCCTCGGAGGGTTTGCTGAGGAGAAAGGGCATGGGGAGGGGCTACAGATGACGTTGTGTCATTCCACCCACTTTGACCTGCAACCCCGTCTCGTCTCGGTTATAACAAAAGTACGCAAGAACAAAAAAAAAATTTTTTTAAAAAAATATGGAATTTGGACTGCTAAGAAGTTCCTCGTGCCCCATCATTCCAAGATGAATTGGCATTCTAGCCTCTGAGAAGGTAACCGTTGCAAAACCGGTTGGCCTGTATATGTCAAACTACCATTCCCATTATCCCCGGCCAGACTGAGGATGATAAGACTTCGAGTGCAAAACATCTGGAAGCCATCAGGTCGGGGAAGACCGAAAGGAGGTTTTGAGCAGGAACAAGAGAGCCCCACGTTGGCAGGCAAGGTGACGGGTCCCCAGCTGGCAAGTCTGTCTGAGAACCATTTTTTGATCCCTCGAGTTGTTCTGCCCTGATTCTCGTAGCCATCCAGCGTGTGCAAAGGCAAACGCTTGAAAAGTGAGGCTTAAAAAAGTTTGTTAATCCATTTAAGACTTGGCATTGTTCTTTTAAACGTGGGAAATCTCAACAGAGCCGTGCGGGGAAAAAATATTCCCTGGTTTTCAGATCTATAGGGAAGGCTGTGGAACTCCCTTCCACAAGATGCTCAGCTGAATCCTTCCAAGCTTTCCTTCTACCGCCAGGCAAAGATCTTCCTCTTCAGATCAGTTGTTAGCAACTTAACTGCCGAGAAAGGGGCTTTTCATAAGGGAACTTATACTTTTTCAACTTCTTCTAATGAGCTTCTAAATACTTATATAACTCAGTGGTTGCTTCAACAGGATCATATGCTTCATAATCACAGTTTTCATTGGCTGCATGTCAGCTGCATTTGTTTTTTAAATATTTTGAAAACCACTTTTACTGGTCGGAAATCAGGATATATAAAAACCAATGACTGCCCGGGGCCCATTGGAGGGATGTGTATATACTATGTATATGTGAAAAGAATATATGCTGTAAATAAATGTCTTAGGATCTCTTTTGGAAGACTTGTTTGCTGTATCTGAAGACAGGAGCACCAGTCTAAGGCTCTGGGGAGCATACTGATAACAAGAAGAAGATGATGATGATGAACAACCACAGAGTAGTGCCTATGACAGGTTGAGAGTTGGAAATTGTGGCTGATCAAATAACTGTGGAGGTCAGTGCCAAACTCAACACACACACACACACACACCACTGAACTATCCAATAAGCCAGCACAAGGGAGAGTGATCAGAGCGAGGGAAACAGACCTTTTAGTTTTCTACCTCAATTGATTGGGATTTTTATCTCAAATAGCAGACATTATAAGATAGGCAAAAAAGCTTCAGATAAGGAAGAAGAGGGAGGCAATCTTGAATCCAGATCAGAAGGGCTCAGGGAGGGGAAGCAGGGTGTGTGCGCGTGTCTATTTGTTCAAACTCCTGCCTCCGATCAATGAAAGAGGCCTGGCATCCTCCCCTGGCCAGCTTTGTGTTGTATCTGAAACACTGCTAAAGTTGGATGAACTTTGAGACTTTCCGAGTTTATTTTGTGATTATGATTAACTTGGTCAGGGAGTCCCCTACGGATCAAGCCTCAGATTGGAAGGGACAGAGTTTAAATACAGGGTTTGGAGGAAAATGAGATGGAGATGGGATGGGTTGGGGGGGGGGGGGGGAGAGAGATGGACCTGGGAATATTCTCGTCTGGAGTCCAACTTCCAGCATCCCCACCATCACAGTCACCAGCAAAATTCTGACAATCACATGGCTTTCCTCAAGCTGTTGGCATTTCTCTCACGAATGCACTTCATTTTACGCGTGCTTAGGTTGAATCTTGTTGGCTATTATACTGCTGAGTTCCACATTTCAAGAGATCCTCATGAAGCGCTTTGCAATCCTTTTATGCTCTCATTGCCAAAAATGATTTGGTCCCATCAACAAACATGGACACCTGACAACTTCACCCCACGTTCACTGTGAGATGGCATTAAGTATTTTGCATTAAGGTTCCACTTCCGTGCAGACCCGTCCACCTTTCGATCACGTTCGACACAACTGTAAACCCAGAGCTCTCTCTGGGTACGGCCCAAAGATGAGAGAAGTTACCTTTTTGGACTATAACTCCCAAAATTCCACACTCTCGGGACCAAATCCCGACACACCCTTGCTATTCTGTGATGCACCCAGAAGAATAACAACAGATAAACGTTTTATTTTGCCTAGAATCTGGAAATGTTGTCTTCTTTTTGGATTACAACTTCCATAATCCAAAGTGGCCAGGATGAGTAGGGATTCTGGGAGTCATAGTCCAAAAAAAGGCAAACTTTCCAAATTCTGGCTTTTGATTAAGGAAGTGAGGAAAGAGGTGGATAAACACAAAAGAGATGTTTTGGAAAAAAGCAAATCCCTTTTACAGAATGGTCTTTCCAGGAATTCTGCTGGTCAACACATACCAAGCACAAAGAATGTTTCCTCCGCAGGGGGAATGTTGCTCGGAAAGCTACGTGGGCCCTTCAAATTTTTCCATCTTGTCCTGATCCACTTCATCTGGCTTTTTAATAGCAGTGAGACTCAGGCTAGTGGGAGGGTGGAAACGTGTTGCAGAACTTTGAATTTGAGGTTAAATTCCTCTAGCTGTGCAACAGAAGTGCAGGGATTCACAGAGCAAAATAGCTTCAAGTTCCCCCCCCCCCCGATTAGTCCACCCCTTGAAACCGATTACTGATACCGCAGTCCTACAGTAGAGCCCTGGAGCAAAGCCTTACATGCCCTGTCCTAGTTAGGGCCCAAAGGTACATCTGGCTGCGGAGCTGGAGGTTGGGAGTTCGATTCCCCACTGTGCCTCCCAGGAGACGGAGCCAGCCTGTGCAGCTTACCTTGGGTAAACTACACACTGTCCCAGGTAACCCCCTCCCCAGAAGAATGGAAGGGTCAACCACATCAGAACTGACCTGAGGGCACATGGTGATGATTATTAAGGGATTTGGTCATCATCTTCAAATCTGACTATATCCAGCTGATCCTGAACCTCTTCACTCATCACTCCATTCCTCCAGGAACCAATCAAATTGCACTGATTACAATGCTAATTTCCTCTGAAATGCTAATTTCCCCGTCTCCTTTCTGCTTTGTGTTCCTTGTCTACTGAGATGGCCTCCTGATAGCTCTCTGGGGTGGTTCCAAGCAGCTCCACTCAAGTTTCCCAGATCTCTTCACCATGGTTGGGGGGCACTGGGAGAAGAATGAGGAATGGGTAGGGTGGGGTGGGAAAGGACATTACCTGGACAGCACCCTGGAAGTAGCCACAGAAGACTTTGAGGGCCAGATTATCCTCCTTCTTGAATTGCAAATGGGGCTTGTCTGCTTTGGGGGCACAAGAAACACCCAACTAGATCAGAACAAAGAGGATTCAAGATCTGAAAACATGGGAACATGCCCAACTTAACATCCAACTCCCAGCCAGAATACTGACTGAAGAACAGCTGGATGTGTCATAGAAACATAGAATCATGGAACTGGAAGGGGCCTCTAAGGCCATCAAGTCCAACCCCCTGCTCAAGGCAGGAATCCAAGACAAAGCAGATTTTTTCAGAAGGTTGTCCAATGTTCTCTTGATGGCCTCCAGTGTTGGAGCGTTCACCACCTTCCAAGGCCATGGGTTCCATTGTCATACTGCTCTAACAGTTAAGAAGTTTTTCCTGATAATGAGCCTAAATCTGGCTTCCTGTAAGTTGAGCCCACTATGGTGTGTCCTCCACTCTGGGATGATTGAGAACAGATCCTGCCCCTCCTCTGTACGGACTGCCTTTCAGTATTTGAAAAGTGTCATTCCAACACAGGGCTCTTCAGGTTCTGCTCATCACATTATTCCAACGTGGGTATGGGTACAGCTTTCAAGCTCCTTGTCAGGGTTTGGTTGCCTGGGAAAACCAAGACCTAGCTTAAAATCAAGCAAAAACTGTGCCTGAGCATGTACAGAGTGCTTTTTTCTTTAACACAAAGAAACCCCAACGTAGGAAGAGCAGAAGTCCTAGCTGCTGCCTCTCTCCGGTTACAAATGGAAGCCTCTTGTACCGAGCCAAAATTAGGGTGAGGTAAGCAGGGTTTTGAGACTCTTGAGAGAACCCTGGACTGCAAGGAGAACAAACCTATCCATTTTGAAGGAAATCAACCCGGAGTGCTCACTGGAAGGACAGATCCTGAAGCTGAGGCTCCAAGACTTTGGCCATCTCATGAGAAGAGAAGACTCCCTGGAAAAGACCCTGATGTTGGGAAAGTGTGAAGGCAAGAGGAGAAGGGGACGACAGAGGATGAGATGGTTGGACAGTGTCATCGAAGCAACCAACATGAATTTGACCCAACTCCGGGAGGCAGTGGAAGACAGGAGGGCCTGGCGTGCTCTGGTCCATGGGGTCATGAAGAGTCGGACACGACTTAACGACTAAACAACAACAACAAGCAGGGTTTTGTCCCAGAAGAAAGAGATCAAGAGGGAACAATAATCCATAAAGGTGTAACTCTTTCCCCCTTCCCGCTGATATTTCTTTTCATGATGGGAACCCACCCAGTCTGAGCATGTATACTGCCTCCAGCCTCTTCTGCCCGGGGCCAAAATGGCTAATTATATGGCTCTGGGACTATGACCTCATTAACTATTTACATTTGAGATGCCACCCCCCCCATGGATCTAAACCTCCACATTGGTTCAACAGACCTGAGAAGTTTATGCTGGTTATCAGCACCTTGGAGATTCAACCAATACCTTATTAACACTATGTCCAAATCTCTTCCCACCCCATGCTGGTTGAAAGCAAAAGGCTAAGGAAATTTAAATTTCATGGGCATGGGTGTGGGTGGGAAGACGGAATGAATTGAATTTATTTACCTGCCTTTATTAGGTGTGAGGAGGCTGCTAAGCTGCCCTGAGCACAACCTACTAGAGGAAACCCTCGTGATGAGGAGAGGCCAAAACAAGAGAAAAACTAAAATAAACCGAACAAATAAAAATGACAAAATGTTGCGGCATCTTAAAGACTCACTGTTATATTTTAATGTGAGCTTTCGTGGACAAATTCCACTTCCTCAGACACAAGAGAGAGAGATAACATGGACAATATGTATATATGGCATCCACTGCATCACACGGGGCATCTTCCAGTCTCTTATTAACAAGCAGCAACTTGCCACCACGGTCTATACAAACATGCAAGAATAAATTGGAAATAGGATTCTAGCCAATAACAGCAACAATAATCAAGTTACTGTTGAGATCATCTGTAGAGCAGCCAGAAACCCTACTCCGGTAGTAGTAGCACAGCAAGAGAAACAGATGCATTACCGAATTTAGAGAGAGAGAGAGAACCCGTGTTTAATGGCTGTGAAGAGGACATGCATGGGGAAATGGGAACTTTGCGGTATTTTGCCACCTGAAGCAGAAAAATGTCACAAACATTTCACTCCTTGCCTGGCAGTCAAATGATGAAAATAACACTTTGCAGTCCGGTCACAGCGTTAAAACTCAGCTGCTGGAGATAGCTATCAAGGCAGTTCTTATCTTCTTTAAAAGTTCCAATAATATCACGGGCACCAAGAATTCCTTTAATGAGCCCCATCTAACGTCCAAAATTGGGCACCATCGATCCTAAAGTCAATTTTGTACAACACCTGTACATAACCCCTGTACTTTGAAACCTTAGCCACCAGTCCTAGATTTTTTTTTTTTTCATTTGCTGTCTTCATGTACATACACAGTAATATCATTGATCCATCTCTCTCTCTCGACTGTCTGGGCAATTTACAATAAAATTAAGCAAGGACCACTTGGCCCTCCTCCCAGCGACCTAGGTACTCATTTTACCAACCTCAGAGGCTGAGTCAACCCCGACCTGGTTACCTGAGCTCATCGGGATAAAACTCAGGTCCTGAGTAGAGGCTTGACTGCAGAACTGCAGTTTAACCACAGCACCAGGGGGCTTGCCTAAGGGGTGACCCGCTCTTCCAGTATCTCACTTGCTTTGGGATCCCAATGCAAGACGTTTGAAGTATTTATTTAGCAGGAAACTCACACCTCACATTTACACGGTGCCTTTTGAAAAATAAGAACTGTTTTTTAAAAAATCAACTACTTGACTAAGATATGAGTTCATGTCCCCCCCCACACCCTATCCCTCTTGCGCTCTTCTCCTCATGTCTTTCCTACTGCAGGCTCAACATCATTGCATCTGTTCTGACCTTGGATAGGGCCATTCTCAACAATGATGTGGCAGTTTCCGGGGTTCTTTAGCCAGTAAGATCTCTTCCTTCTCTTCCTTCCCGCACAACTTTCCCCACTTATTTTGCCTTGAACGCTCAGCTGGAAACATCTGTACCAGTCTTTTCTGGTGATATGATGAAGACAATACTCTCACTTTTTCTTTTTCTTTTTTTGTCTTTTATGACTTCTGGTTCTTCATTAGCTTTTGTCCATTTGGCCATCCTCTCCAGTGACAGATTTTACTTTCCTGGGCTCCATGATCACTGCAGATGGTGACAGCAGCCACGAAATTAAAAGACACCTGCTTCTTGGGAGGAAAGCGATGACAAACCTCGACAGCATCTTAAAAAGCAGAGACCTCACCTTGCCGACAAAGGTCCGCATCGTCAAAGCTATGGTTTTTCCAGTAGCGATGTATGGAAGTGAGAGCTGGACCATAAAGAAGGCTGACCGCCGAAGAATTGATGCTTTTGAATTGTGGTGCTGGAGGAGACTCTTGAGAGTCCCCTGGACTTCAAGGAGAACAAACCTATCCATTCTGAAGGAAATCAACCCTGAGTGCTCACTGGAAGGACAGATCCTGAAGCTGAGGCTCCAAGACTTTGGCCATCTCATGAGAAGAGAAGACTCCCTGGAAAAGACCCTGATGTTGGGAAAGTGTGAAGGCAAGAGGAGAAGGGGACGACAGAGGACGAGATGGTTGGACAGTGTCATCGAAGCGACCAACGTGAATTTGACCAAACTCCGGGAGGCAGTGGAAGACAGGAGGGCCTGGCGTGCTCTGGTCCATGGGGTCACGAAGAGTCGGACACGACTAAACAACAAATCCTCTCCACCCGAAAGCAAATTCTTACCACATTCCAAATGTTTCTACCTTTTGTATGAAACAACCACCACAAAGCAAACCCCAAACCCTGATGGCGGCTCGAAGGTGAGGGCTTGCAGTCCACTTTTTCAGATACAGAGAAATCTGTCTCAAGACCCTGACCCGCGATCGCTCGCTCTGAAATAAATGTGTTCCTCTGAAAAATGTCTTAAGGGTGACACAAGGCATTCTTGTTTTAGTTGCATGTGGTTTTCGTCTCCTCGTTCTTCTTCTAAAAACCATCTTATTTCCACAGTGGCCAGCGTGGATGTCCTGAATTCATTCAAGGGAGCTTTTTGGAGAAGGGTCTGTACACCCTTCATTGTAAACAGCTGCTCCTTTTTTTCTCCCCTGTAGCTCCGGTCCTCTTTCTCCCCACACGGCATGTTTCACGCCAACACCTTGAGAAATCTGTGGAAAAGTCCCCTCCAGGCTGAAAATTGCAGCCAAGCTTGCAAGCAGTTCAAGAGTATGAACCTACAGCCCCCCCCCCCCCCCCGGCGACATCCTGGTGGACTCGGCTCAAGTCTGGGGCAGTTGTTTTTCCTGATGTTTACAAGGCTCATTGGCAAAGTTTGGTTTAAGGATATGTTCGAAGCTCAGAAGATTTGGTGTTCTTCGTAATTTGGGGTGGGGGTGGGAGCGGCCATCTGGATTCACTTCTTAAGTAAAAGAAGCACATCCATTTTTGGGGGGTCATTCATTCACACGGTGGCCACAATTCGGAAGTAACTTGACGGCACAAAACAACAGCAAAGGTCTTCAACCTTGCCCCTAACTAACGTCTTCTATCCCTCTTCTATCAAGGTTCATGACCAGCGTCTTAACACATGACCGAAGCATCCTCTGAACTTCCTGTTGTTGTTGTTGCTCTTATGTGCTCTCAAGTTGCCTCCGAGTAACGGTGACCCGGTGAATGAGTTTATCTCCAACATGTCCTGTCCTCAACAGCCCTGCCAACTCAAGCCTGTGGCTTCCTTTAGGGAGCCAATCCGTCTCATATTGGGCTTCCTCTTTTCCTGCTGCTTTCCACCTTTCCCAGCATTATGGTCTTTATGTTTTATTTGTAATGTCCTCCTCCACTGGCTTCGGAACAGAGCTCGGCTACATTACAAATCCAGTCCCCGAAACTGGAGCTAGGAGCTCAGAAATCCCTGATTCTTAGGCTGGAGTCCTCAACACACTTTTTAGTAGGAACAGTGAACACACTGCAGTTTGCATCCAAATAAACAGCCATGGCATCTGTCAGTCTGCTGGATGGGGCATTATTTTGCATCCCACGTTTGTAATGCCAAAAATTGTGGCTGCCCCCAGCCTGTGGAACTCCCTCCCACTGGAAGCCAGCCTGGCCCCATCTTTGCTGTCCTTCCACAAGCAGGCAAAGACCTTTCTCTTCAGGCAAGCTTCCCCTTAAGGACAGGCTGCCTGAGTGAGGTTTGTTAAATGTATTGCTGTATTTTACTAATTGGAATATGTTTTGGTTCTGCTTTTGTTTACTGTCTTTTTGTGTGGCATTTGTGTGACCCTTTTGGGGTATTTGAATACTTACTGTTTTTTAGCTTCTACTGTTGTCTTTTAATGATGTAAACTGCCTTGGGTCCTTTTAAAGGAGAAAAGTAAATAAATAAATATATTTATTGGCCGTACAGGACATGTTAATCATGTTTGGGAGGGAGTAGCCATAAAGTCGGGAGTGAGAGCTGGACCATAAAGAAGGCTGACCGCCGAAGAATTGATGCTTTTGAATTGTGGTGCTGGAGGAGACTCTTGAGACTGTAAGGAGAACAAACCTATCTATTCTGAAGGACATCAACCCTGAGTGCTCACTGGAAGGACAGATCCTGAAGCTGAGGCTCCAATACTTTGGCCATCTCTTGAGAAGAGAAGACTCCCTGGAAAAGACCCTGATGTTGGGAAAGTGTGAAGGCAAGAGGAGAAGGGGACGACAGAGGACGAGATGGTTGGACAGGGTCATCGAAGCGACCAGCATGAATTTGACCCAACTCCGGGAGGCAGTGGAAGACAGGAGGGCCTGGCATGCTCTGGTCCATGGGGTCACGAAGAGTCGGACACGACTTAACGACTAAACAATAACAACCAAGCCATAAAGTCAGAAGAGCCTAAAAATTATCTTTTTTTAAAAAATTATCTCTTCTATTCTTGGTCCATTTTGTTTTCAGATTGCAAACATTGTTCTCTCTAAAAAAAATTTTTTTTTAATGCAACATGAACATAAGCTTCATTGTCACTGTATCTCTAGGAATGAACTTTTCAAAAAGAAACAGGTGATGGCTTACAGATCTCTTTTTAAAAAAAAGCTCACTTAGAAAAAAACACCAATGTCTTTATAACATACAGAGACCCCATGGAACTGACAGAAAACAAAGTGGGCTGGAAATACATAGAGGAGAAATATGGAAACATGTGTCCTGTGTTTCAGATTGTGGACTTAAGAGGGAAATTGTCGTTTTGTCCCTGTGCCGCGCGGAGTCCTTGACATCTTGGGAGAAATTACAGATGTTTCTGGACGACGTCACCTTATAGGACTGGACTGCTTCTCCAGGGAACAGAACAAACACTTTGGTATATGTTGAAATAGAATATTTTTAGTCAAAGGTTCAATTCACTTTACTTCTTCACGCAAATGGATGGGTGGTCAGAAGGCTTAAGACCGCCCAGGTTTGCAAAAGTATATTTGAACCCCCCCCTTTTTTTTTTTTTGGCAGGACACCCAAAACGGAATTGCTGAATTATTTGTGTTATATCTAAAAGTCACCCAGAGTCGTGGCCTGCCCATTAAATGAGTGGGGTGTTAGTCTAAACAAGTAAATTAAATCTATTTTCAATTTTTTTATATGAAACCCGTTTGTGCTGTGTTGCACCCCGATTTGAAGACTCCATCTTGGTGTCTTAAAAAAAAAAAGAACACATGCTGTATCAAATGGAGACAATTGGTATAATTTATAGAATATTGATTGATTCAATATTTATACAATACTGATTGAGGAGAATCAACAGGAGGCCCTCAAAATAGTAAAGGAAACAGATTTGGGAGAAAAAAATTAAAAAGGAAGTATGGAGGAATATATGGTGTAAGAGAATTTTAAAGAGTCTGTTAAGAATAAAGGGAAACTATTACAAAATGGTTTGGAGATGATATTTAACACTGGCAAAATTACACTGTATAGATAATAAATACTCCAAATTATGTTGGAGATACAATCAAATTATGGGTACGTATATGCATACGTGTAACAATCTTGAAATGCTGAGAGCTGGTTTTTAATGAGCTAAGTGTAATATTGGATTGAAATATAGACACTTGCCCAAAAGTAGTGTTATTTTCTATGCTAGGCGATGTGCGATGTGAAGGGTCGAAGAAAGAATTAATCTCCATTTTACTAAGAGCAGCAAGATTAATGATAGCCCCCCCCCCCCCAAAAGCAAAGTAAAACACAATTTTCAGATAACTGAATGGTAAAATGAGACATGGCATATAGCAATTAATTATAAGTTAACATGTGATATTAAGTTAAAGAGAGGATGGCCAACTAAGAACATATTGAAGGATATATGCGGAATTTTAATAGAGTTTGTATTAATTAAAGGGAAAGCCAACTACCTATGCAAGAAACATTCTAATTCTGCAAGAAATAAGAGTCTGACAAATAATAACCACACTGAAAGTATCTTTATTGGTCCCAGAGTGGAAGGATGCACTAAGTTTTTTATTCATATAATTAAATTTATTATGAATATTATGTTAAAAAGATACTGTTTATTTGTTAATTGTTGTGTTTTGTTTTTTTCTGTTTTATAGGTTATATATTGTTTAGTCATATGGCTTTTGTTATTGCTGTTTATTTTGTTTAAAAATTAGAAGAATAAGAAGAATTAAGAGCCTATGCTAGCTCTGAGTTGATGCCTGAATGGTTGAAGGCCAGCGTTTGCACAGGAATGTCGATGATCCCAGATGGGTCATTCTGGCATTCAGAGAGACACTGGTGAATGTTATAGCCGCTCTCTGAGTCTGATGGCCAACATTCGCCGCCGGTGTGCTTCCAAAGTGCGTAAAAGTAGATATATTCACACTTTCGTGAAAGCCACCCGGGACTATTTGCATCCCCATGCGAACACATGCCAAATGTCAGGTCATTTAACATACCATCTGTGTAACAACCAACCATAACAGGTATATGTGTCAGACCAAAAGTCAGCAGGGGGCGAAATCTCCACCTTGACTTGATTCTCTCACGAAAGTTGAAACTGGTCTGGTGTCATTTTAAAATCTACTGACTAGAAAACCAGCAGGACTTTGAGGGAGAAAGCTAGCTCAGAACACCTTTTCCTGAGAAGCTACTCTTCCATGAGCAGAGAATTGCTCCTAGCTCAGAACACCTTTCCCTGAGAAGCTACTCTTCCATGAGCAGAGAATTGCTCCTAGCTCAGAACACCTTTCCCTGAGAAGCTACTCTTCCATGAGCAGAGAATTGCTCCTAGCTCAGAACGCCTTTCCCTGAGAAGCTACTCTTCCATGAGCAGAGAATTGCTCCTAGCTCAGAACACCTTTCCCTGAGGAGCTACTCTTCCATGAGCAGAGAATTGCTCCTAGCTCAGAATGCCTTTCCCTGAGAAGCTACTCTTCCATGAGCAGAGAATTGTTCAATATGCCTCCATTTTAAGAATCTGTACATATAAAGCTATATTTCTCAAAGAGAACTCTAGGACAGAACCCATCTCCTTGGAACAGAAATAAGACTTTGAATACTGCTTTTAAGCAGCCGGGAAGGTTAGTCTGAAAGAGTAATGCTTCTCGTCTCCGCCTTAAACTATGAGGTTGTTGTCCACCCTGTGGCACGGTGCCCCTTCCAGGTGTCAAGTCTTATATGCCAACGCTGTGCCACCTCAGTTATGATCTTAATCTAGGTGCTTGACCTGGAAAACTCCATAACTGGTCTGACTGCAGCTTGGAAAAATTCATCTCCAAGGTGACATATGGATCCCAGAATCTCCCAGCTGGCATAGCCGGTGGCCCTATGGACTGGGGAATTCTGGAAGTGCCCGTCCCAAAGAGCAACGTCTCGAATCTTCAAAGAGCATTTCATTGTTTCGGTTCGGTTTTCTTTATGGCTTTAGGCGGGCGATTCCCAGCTGCTTTTACCAAACTGGTTTTGCTTTCCTGTGTGTGTGCAGGCTGTTTATTATTGTCATTTTTATTTTGGTGGTTTTTGTTTATTCATCTGAGCTGCTGTGTCTGATCCTGCGTCGGATTCCGACGTACAGATCCAAATCCGGTAACCTTGATCGGCGGTACAGCTGGTCCCCTTCGGAGTGTTATGAAATGACTCATCATCATAGCCATTCCAAGCCCTAGTTTTAAACTGCGCTTTTCTCTTGGGGTTTTTTTCCCAGCTCCCCACGCACAAAATACAACATTTCAAATATTGACAGCTGGGCAAGGCTTGTTCTAAGTCCCACTTATTTCAACAGGAGGTAGGAAGCAAACATTGGGTGCGACTGGACGGTTGCAAAGGCTTGTTATGCCCGATGGGACGGTTTACAGGGAGCAACCTCCCGAAAAGTAACCCTTCTGTCTGCCAGGGGATCACTCCAGCTCTGGCCCAAAAAGTAGAAGTCCTGCCAGTGCCAAAAAAGGGTCCGGTTTGGGCCCGGATCGGGATCAGGCTGGAGTGCATTTTCCTGTGCATTGTGTGATCACTGGGAAATGTATCACACTGGGCCACTCCAGAAGGAGTCCAAATTGCAATCTATTTACCCGTGTGAACACCCCCTCACTCAAGCCCCAGGCCCGGAGCCATGGGGCAGAGGGGTGGGGAGAGACTGGGGCAACACAAACACACACCCCCCCCCGGCCCTTTCTCCTAAGGGCAGAGACAGAAAGACAGAGCAGCGATACCAGACTGCGCTTGCCCTATAGTTAGTTATGTGCCGTCAAGTCGGAGCTGAGTTATAGCAACCTTAATAGGGCTTTCAAGGTAAGTGAGATATTTAAGGTGTGGTTTTACCCATAGTATTCATCATCATGAAATGGTGGATGAAGGGACCCTATGGATCATCGAGTCCTGCCCATATTAAGGCGACCCAGTGTGGAATCGAACTCCCAGCCTCTTGGCTCTGCAGCCAGAGACCTAACCATAGATGAACTGCAACGTTACAGTTCATCTACACTGCAGGAAAGGATGAGTAGACTTCGGTCTAGATGGGCGGGGTATAAATTTAATAATAATAAATAAAAATAAATGATTAAGAAACTCAGTCACTAGAGCAATATTTGTTAAAAAAAATCGCAGCAACCTCATCCATACTGAATTCAATCGGGATTTGCAATGACCGATTCTACTCTGAATTATGTATCATGATACATAATATAAATATGCCGACACCCATCTTCTTAGGGGGAAAAGGGTTAAAAATCACTCTTCAGTTCGGCATCGGCTCATTCTTGATATTTAGAGTACCTCTTTTTAAGATGAATTACCAATCCAGCTATTGGTGGCCACCAGTAGAGCAAAATTAGTTCGGCTCATTAAAGGTGTAATTGCAACCGTAGCATAATCATGTTTTGATTTTGAAATATGAAGTCGGAGGTGTTTCCATTCTCCGACTCTAATAATAGCCGCCAGGTATTTCATAAGGCACTTTTAATAGGCAGTCACATCTCCCAGTACTGTATTATTTTGTTCTGCCAATCGATAGAACCGCTCCAGACTTTAATAATGTAGTCAATAATTTAATCAACTACAGTTTTATCTCCTGCGGGGCAATTTAACAGATGGAGGTGAAAGGTAAATGAATGTTTATTTTAAATGATCCGGTACATTATTGCGATATAGAATTAGAAAGAAAATAAAGATTGCTTTTCCTTTGATTGAAGGGTGCTGGCTTTTTCTTATTCAGTTGTAAATTCCCTTATGTTATCTCCCCTTACTGTAAAAAGCTTATAATGAGGTGTTGGTAATATGCAAATATATTTCAACAGAGTAAATTAATTAATTAATTGGTCTAAGAGGCAGGTTCGTAACCGCTTCCTGGCTGTTGAGGAGCAGACTTTTCTGATGTGTTTTTAAACTGATCTTAATTCCACTGCTCTTTCGGTGTGATAAATTGTTTAATTCTGCTTTAATATGGCTACTTAACTGTGTCTTTAGTTATACCTGTTTTTGCAATCAAACTATGACTCACCTTGGATCCTGGTGTTAACAGAAGGGCAGGAGTCCAATCAATCAATAAAATAAAGCTTTATATCCTGGTTTCTTCCTTCAAAACAACACAACAACAACAAAGTCTAGTTCCCTCTACGGCTCCATCCTGCTTCTCAAGTCCAGCCATCAATGTTCGGACCATTTACTGACGTATAATTTCGGAAACAACCAAAAAGCTCTTGGTTGACTTCCATGACGCAAGTTTAAAGAGAAGTAGCTATGTTAAGCCTTTCTCAGCATGGTGGCAAAATGGACAGAAAAGGCCATCCCCATCTTACTTTTTTCCTCCTTAATTTTGCAGAGAAAAAAATATATATAAAAGACCTGGATACCTCACCAAATTAGTTTTCTGGATATGAATGGCAGTTCTTTTGAAATGCGAAGATCCATAAACACTGCCAAGAGGCCGTAACTCTTTCAAAATAAACCAGGGTTAAGGTGTAAGGCGTGCACAACCCATAACCCGGGGCTTCCATTGAAAAAGCAAACCAAAGCTTCAAACCTCATTTCCTCCCGCTCCCCCTTCGAACCTCTGTTAAAGAGTCTTTTCCAACTGACACCCCTAACCCCTCCTGTCTGGAATGAGGGTCTCCTGGGGTTTTTATTTAAATTGATCTAATTATGGAACAAAGGGGGGGGGGTGCAGAGGAACTTTAGCTGCCCCCAGCCCTTATTCTACTTCCCAGCTTGCAAAAGCAAACAGAGACCTGTTAACTTTGCAAAGGTTCCTCTCGTTGGCATGCTCTTGCTTCCAACAGGAGTTTGCATCCGTCACAGGGAAGGACAAAGTGACCCCGTGCCAGCGGCTGATTCCAGGCCAACCCCAGAAAGAAACCACTGCCTAAAAACTTTAAGAATCCCAAACGTGAACCTCGTCAGAACTCAAGCCGAACTGACTAGCTGTGACGGCTGGGAATTTTTGGGAATTGTGGTCCCAAAAAATGATCCCATGTACTGTGGCTGTTAAAGTCTTTCTTTCTTTCTTTCTTTCTTTCTTTCTTTCTTTCTTTCTTTCTTTCTTTCTTTCTATCTATCTATTCATTTATTCATTCATTCATATCTATCTATCTATCTATCTATCTATCTATCTATCTATCTATCTATCTATCTATCTAAAATATTTTTACCCCGCCATCTCCTTAAGAAGGATCCAAGGCTTACATCATTAAAAGACCATATTTAAAGCTAAAAACAGTAAGTATGCAAATACTAAAAAGGATCAAACAAATATAGTAAATAAAATCAACACCAAAACCATATTCAAAGCAGTAACGCACAACCATCCATTAAAAAACCTTTTTTCAGGCTGCCAGTTGCTAAGCTAAATCCTGCCCAAAGAGAAAGGTCTTTGCCTGCTTGCGGAAGGACAGCAAAGACGGGGCCAGGCTGGCCTCCCGTGGGAGGGAGTTCCAACGGCTGGGAGCAGCCACAGAGGAGGCCCTCTCCCGTGTCCCCATCAGATGCATCTGTGAAGGTGGTGGGCCTCTCCTGATGATCTTAACACCCAAGCTGGCTCATAAAGGGAGACGCGGTCTTTGAGATAGCTTGGACCCAAACCGTTTAGGGCTTCGCAGGTTAGAGGCGGCACTTTGAATTGGGCCCGGAAACGGACCCCCGGCCAGTGGAGCTGCCGTAAGAGTAGAGTTACATGGTCCCTGTAACCAGCCCCAGTTAGCAATCTGGCTGCAGCGTTTGGGACCTGCTGGTTTCCAGACATTTTCCAGAGGCAGCCCCACGTGTTGGACTGATAGTGTCGGGAGAAAAAGGGCCAGTCCCGCTTTCTCGCCTCGGCCTCCCTCCCAGGGTTGCTGCGAAGAGAATGTGAGGGGAAAAGATGTCGTTTTGCTGCTTTGAGACTACCGGAGGAAGCAGGCAGGAAACAAACGCCACCTTTGAATCGATTATTAAATATTCCAAGATCTGGACCCTACGTCTGATTTAAATACACCACCTCAGCAAATGCAACCCTGCTGGTCCATTTTCAGGCCAAATTCAAAATATTCCTGTCATTCCTCAAGGTCTGCCTTCTCCTATTTCAGACTCAAAATCTTGCATTCTTCATGTTAGGTCGTCTCTGGATTCAGCTCACTTGCAACCCTTGATCTATTTGTCTTTTCTTTTTGGCCCGAAGAGATCAGAGCACCAAAGATCTTTACCAAAAAAAAAAAAAAACACTTTGGAAAAATTACCTTTTTATCATCATCATCATCAGACCATCAGAGCTACAAAAAACTGCAATATTATTAGGAACAGCGTACATACTGCGCTGATATTTAACAGATACTTAGGTTTTTGCTTAAAACTTGTATCTGTTATATAATACCAGTCAATGTTTTTATAATTTTGACTGTGCCTGTTATTTTTTAACCATCATCATCAGTCAATGTTTTTGTAATTTTGATCGACTGTGCCTGGTGTTTTTCAATCATCATCATCCAGAATTTTCCCAGCCAACGTGACCAGCTTGAAAAAGTTACACGTTGGACTACAATCCCCATATTCCCCCTAATCAATATGGCCCATGGCCCTGCTGCCTGGGGGAACGCTAGGAATCGTAGTCTGTGAGAAGCAGTTTGACCAAGTCCAGTATTTTTGTTTCATTTAAATACTCTCTTTTCGTTTTAAGAGCAAAAAGGCGCTCAAAACAGATTTTGAACAAACGAATGGAATCAGCTCAACGTGACCACGAGGGCACCCGGGGATTGCTTGTGAATGGAAAAAGCTGAAAGACAGCTTGGGGAAGTTACTCTTTTTTTGGGGGGGCGGACTCGGGTTCCCATGGATCTGAAGTCTGATCAGCATGAAAAAAGGCACCATTCAGTGAGGAGGGCTAAATTGCACATACCCGTTCTCTTCCCCAGCGAATCATCAAGGCACAGGGGGAGAAACAAACGATGGGGGGAACTGGTGAGGGGAGGCTGATGTGAAAGGGGAACCCTCAACTGAGCTGCATTCATCCCCTCGGGAAGAGGGAATGAGCAGTGTTGCCTAATGGTAAGAGTATCCGATTAAGGTGTTGGAAGCTAAAGCAGATAGGCCCATTGGGAACTATGGTTAAATGGGGGGTATTTTAACTCATTCCCTCTGCTTCTCTCACCTGCCTCATCCCACTGTCTTTCCTTCCTCGCAGGGTTGTTATGATGATCACATCCAGGGAGGAGAAATGAGAGAAATGTAAACGAAATGCAGAATCCTGGGCCTGCTTACTTAGAAGCGAGTCCTGCTGCATTCGGTGGAACGTGATGCCCAGAGAAATATAAATACTTTTGCACCCTAAGTACACCTTCCTTTTCTTGCTTTTTATGCATGAAACCGGCCAGATGCACAATGAAATGTTGCAGATTGGATTCCAAACCCCAGAATCCTCCAACTGACCAGGGGATTGCCACAGTTCTTCTAGTCTAGAGAACGAGGTTTTCTAAGTTGTACAAATCAGCAAACATGGCTACACTCATCACCACTGGTTAACTCTGTGGTCTAGGTATCTGGCTGCAGAGCCAGAGGCTGGGGGTTCTGTTCCCCATCGGGCATCCCAGAAGAGCCAGCCTGGGTAGCCTTGGGCAAGCTGCACAGCCCCCGAAGAAGGGAATGGGAAACCACTTCTGAGTATAGGAGTCCTTTTAAGGAGGGATAAAAATATTTTAAATAAATTAAAGAAAGAACGAAATATGCTCTCCCTGATTTTGTAATGGTTCAATAAAGGTATCAACTGACTTTTGCATTTCTATAATCCTTTCCCTAATTCTTTCTCTACCTGGAAAACCCTGGAAAGGGTCGCCATAAACAAGAATGGACTTGACGGCATGCAATTCTTACGATTGCTGTGCTGGCAAACTGAAACATGAAATAAATTCTGTGTTCGTCCGGGAGCTGAAGTCCAAAAGCATCCATCGGCACACCTCTCGTCTGTACCCTGGTAAGGGCATGGATGAGGTTGTAAAACCAATCTCCTGTGGGATTTTTACTTTTCTTAAAAAGAAAACCCCACAAATCCGTGTAAGGGTCTCAAACCTGGAAAAGGTCTGCCAAGCAGAAAGCAGAATTGAAGGGGAAAGGTCTCCCCTGGTCTAAATTACACGAAAATGGTACAAGCAAAAAACATGTTGCAGATATATCATCTGCAATCTAATCATCCTCATGGCTTGCATATGTCCTTGCACCTAATCATCCTCATGGCTTGCACTCCAGGGCTGCAGTCAACCACGGTCGTGAACCAGACCCCCCTTGCAGCTCTCACCTGCAAACTGGAACCAAGGCCGTTCCAGCCCTGTGCCGATTCATTGACCAAACCTCCCTTTGCTTTGAGCAGAAATCAGACTGAAACCACTTGAAATTCCTCAGTGTCTCCACCCCATCTTGGTCACCTCCACTCTTGTCTGATTTTGGAAGCTCAGCAGGGTCAGGTCTGTTTCACACTTGGATGGGAGACTCCCGGGAAATGACTCAGGTTATTAAAAAAAAAAAGAAAACAGCCCAACCCTGCCTAAAATTTAGCAGAACTGTTGTTAGCCAGAGTCCTCAAAACCTCTGGTCTTGGTGGACCTTGGCTTGGGACTGATCTGATCTCTCTGGCGCACATAACACACGCCCCGCATGAATGTGCAAATATCAGGCTCAACTTGTCAAGCATTTCTGCTCACGTCTACGGCACAGAATAACCAACTTTGTCGACGCAGAGGGGTGTCTGCCAGATGGGCTGCAGGGTAACTTTTGTGCCTTTATTATGTAAGAATGTAGCTCCTTATTTCTCAAGAGCAGAGCCCGAGAAAGGATTTCACACCCCCCCAAGGGAACTACAACTCCCAGAATCCCCAACCAGAACAGCCACTGCCCACGTGGGCTCAAGAGTTTCCGTGACCTGTCGTTTCCAAGCTCTGCTTCTTTCTGATGAGCACCTAGGTCTCCAGCCAGCGTCCTACCGTCCCGCAACACTGCCTTTCCACAGTCCTCATTCAGTGCCTCAGGCCATGTGCAAAGTGCCCCTCAGTTATGTTCACAGCAAGGTTAGTTTCTCCTCTACCCAAAGTACATACACGATTCCATGATTCTATCAAGCATTTTAAAGCACCACATAAAAAGTACAAAATGCTATTTATTCCTTTTCTGGTTCAATAAATTAAATGCGAACTCCTCTAATTTTAGAGTGGTGGAAACTGAACATACCGTGACGGATATGTGAGTAATGTGATGTTATGAGACAATTCTCACTATAGGCTGTGCCTATTCTTGTGCAGAAAGCACCCTGATATATATATATTTTTAATCCTTTAATTTTAAACTGCTGGATAGCTCAGTGGTTTAGGTCTCTGGCTGCGGGAAAGTTTTTTAACACTTTCCTGCTAGGTCTCTAGCTGCAGAGCCAGAGGTTGGGAGTTCGATTCTTCACGGTGCCTCCTTGATACAGGCTGATCCAGAGGGTCCCCTTCCAGCTTCTGCAGTTCTTAGACGATTATTAAGTTTGGATTTCTTGAACAATCTGAACATGTATGTCATGCTAACCAAATCTTTGGTGCAAAGACCATGATTTTTTTTTTTAATTGACTACTTATTTTTCAGGATCTCAGAGCCAGTATAACTACAGGATTCCCGGCTCTGATTTGGAGATGGGCTGTGGAAAACATGGATTGTTCAAGTGAACTAAATTTTTGAATTTACGATTGGAAAAACAAAAGCAAAACAGTTGGAGATTAAAAATGTCCAAATGCCATGGAAGCCTCAAAGCACATCAATAACTTACGCTGAGCATAGCGCCTAAACAATGACTTCATTTTCCTATTTGAATCCCAAACTTTACAGAAAAGTTTCTTTCCAACCGACTCCGTATGAAATGCATGAGTTGAGGTCCTGGTTGTGTGTTTCATGCAGGGTTCGATGGAAACTAATCCCGTATGAGGCTGGCTGTGCCTTGAACGGCATGTGGATCACTGGGCCTACATGGAAGCACATCATCCCCTGGTGTTCAAGAAGGCTCACTCACAGGTTTACGTGAACAGGAACGCAGCCTGTGAAACGTTGCAGCCGTCTTACAAAATCAAGATAAGACAAAAGCAACTCCTACTCAAGATTTTAACATTAAAGCACCTTTAGAGTGGTCTTTTCTCAATGCAACTGAGCATTCTCCTGCACTGATGGCTCATGACTAAGGCAGCCCCCCCTAAAGTTTTCGGGCAAGGTCCCCCCACCCTTGTTCACGTCCATGAGCCTGAACTCGAACTCAGTGTCAATCACATTTTCAAAAGGTAGATCTATCACAATACGGAGAGTTCATAAACTTGTTTAGACAGACAGACAGAGAGACTGAAGAATAGATACATGTGTACATATGTCTACAGACACATATAAGTTATATATGCCAACGCATGCACACTTTTATATATTTCTCTGCATAACCCTGTTTATTTTCCTGGGTCCACAGTCAATACGCTGAACTCCCAAACCTGAGAATAACACATCATTTTACTGTAAAATAGCAGCCTTTTTGTGTTATTAAGTGTTAAATAAAATACACATCTCTATGTTCTCTCTCTTTTTTCTTTTTTGAAAGGATCCTCTGAAAGGGTATGCAACCGATACATTTCTTGAAGCATAACTGCTTAATTAATTCGTTAAGAGACTGCCTGCAGTTCCTCCATGAAAACAGAAATGATTGCATTTCACCGGTTTTATTTTGAAAAAGGGACCTCCTGAATCAGAGCTGGGAAAAGTAACGGAGTTTTCCAGCATCTTAAAAATTCACAATAGATAGACATTTAAACAAATACGGAGAGGAAGGGAATATAAGAACTTGGGAACATTACTTTTTTTAGACGGAGGCAAATTCCAGCAGTTGTAGTCCAAAAAAAGTCCTTTCCCAGTTCTAACGGGAAGACTTACTTCTAGAAGAGCCTGAACACACAGAAAAATCACTTACCGAGGTTGTTGTGTCTGGCGACTCCCGGGGTTCCACGGTTTTGAAGGTTGTGGAGAACGGGGCTGTCAAAAGGAGATGAAGTCCAGGTGGTGCCCAGTTCTGGGCTCATATAGGTGGCCGGATAGGGGCTGGAGTAGGACCCCCCGAAATTTCGGGCATACTGTTCTCTGCTGTTGGCCGAAATGCTGAGCGAGCTGCTATAAGCAGCCACCTCTCTGGAGGTGGTGGCCGTGATGGGGGAACTGGTGGCAAAGGAGAATCTGGGGGACACCGAGGGGTGAGAAGACCCCGGGTTGTAAGTCACGCTCTCAGCCCCCGGTTGAGTCCAAATGGAGTGACTGGAGACTGGGCTGCCTTGCTGGGATGAACCGCTCCCTTGGAGGTAAGGCAAGCTGGGGATCATGCTGGTGACCCTGGTTGTGGGGATGTAGACAGGAGAGGCGGTGGCTGCACTGTGCATAAAACCTCCGGCCCCTTCGTAGGCCGGGGGGCCATGATTGGCTGCCATGGCTAAGCTCTGGTACATCTCGGAAGCCACAGGCTGGGCCTTGGACCGTAGCCCAACCGAGGTCGGGAGCTCCCTCTCTCTCCTACAAAGCTGAGGTCCCAAATCTGGAAGGCGAGCTCAGGAGGCCCTTCATCCAACGGAGGATCAGGAGAGACCGCGCCGTTCCCAATCAGGTCCAGTCAGAGGATGGTTCGGTTTCCACACAATCCAGTTAGCTCCAAGCAGAGGGGCGTTGTGTGTCGGTCTTGACTTCTTTCTCCCCAGCTGCAAAGGTCTGGAGATGTTCTTCAGCCTTGCTTGCTCCTCGGGCCGGTGGGATCAGCTCACACCTAGGAAAGCAGTTAGAACCCAATGAGGCCGGGGATAAGAGGAAGACGGGAGAGGAGCATCTCAGGAGAGAAAGAAAGATCTCCTGGGAGCGCAGATAAGGTTAGGAAAGGTCCTGGGAGGGGGTGGGGGTGGGGAGGAATCCAAGGTGCCAGACAGCTGTCCCTGCCCGCCCACCCACCTCAGCCAAACCTTTGCCCCCAGGTACAAGTTGCCCCCTTTTTGTGTTGCTAATTAAACCGCAGGCGGTTGTTTGATCTGAAATCACATCATCCCAGGAGAAAGAGAGGTGGCGTCTGCAGTAGGGGGAAGGGGAGAGAAATTCAATTAAAAAAGCCAACTGGAGGTGGGGGGGGGGGGAAGAGAGTAAGGTGAGGCTGTGGGGCCAAGCAGGCGGCCGGCCGGCCACTCTTGTCCTTGTCCGCACCTGATTGCAGCTGATTCACGCAGGGCTTGGCGTTCCCGCTGGACAAGGAGAAGTGGGGTGGGGGGGGGGAGAAGGAAAGGTGGGGCAGGGTCTCCTCCCAAACACCCATGCAACCTCTGATGCCAGCCGCCTCCGGTTCTTTCTCAGGAGAAAGGCAGGGCACAAAAACATTTTAAATAAGATCAAAGAAGATCAATCCATCTCACAGAAGGAGCACTCAGCACCACCCAGCTTGTGACCCATGGAGGACAGACTTCTGCCTGGAGCTGAGAACCTTTAGTTTCAGGGGGCTACAACTCCCAGAATCCCCCAACCCGCAGGGCCACGGGCATCATGTCACTCCTGAATGCCGGGACCGCAGTTCCTCCTGACAGTTGTGCCCACACAGAAGGCCAGGTGTGTAGAACACAGAGGGAGGCATGCTGCAAAGCCACTGACTCATAAAAGACGTGTGTCGTGTGCATTCACGCACAATTTGCACGCTTGTCTACAAGTCTACCCATGATGTTCTTAAAATGCAATGTAGGAGGTGTCGAAGGCCACAAGAACGCTCCGTTGCAAAAACAACAACAACAAAAATCCAGCGAGCCCAGAAACTTAATCTTAGATGCATGATATATTTACAGTTTTCGCAACATGAGAAGGACAGCCTGTACACATGGTTTTGTTAAAGACTCAGCAATGGAGGGCTGGAGGCCACGGCTGGCATTGTATCCACACAAAATATGGGAAAGAAAGACCTAGGATGGAGGTATTAGGATAGAGGTTCAGCACCCACACCTAAGAACCCAAATATAAATTCCTCACCCCTTCCCTTAACTGCAGAAATCCAGACTCAGGAGGGCTGTGCCACTTTGCATTGGGGAGGCCATATGAAAAATAAATTTTTTTTTTTTAAAAAAAATCCTTGCTTATAGAAAAGCAGAATGTCAGGACATGAGTGTGAGACAATGCTAGATCTTCTTCTTGGAGTGGTAGCTGTCTTTAGAACGGGTGTCAAACTCCTATTTTCCACTGGGCCTGGTTCAAATACTTTTGTTTGTTATCATGCTTTTAATGGTTTTAGGGATTTCCCCATTTCATGCAGCTTCTCATGGCATTTTTAGCCACTCTATGTGCTGTTTTTAGTGAAAAGGTAAAATAAAAAATTAATCAGTCCATCAAATATCTTTCTACATCCAGGGAATATGGCTGCATGGAGGGGAACTGAGGTTTAGAGGGTCCCCATTTCCAGCCAAAAATGATACAATTCAGACACAAGAAGCATGCCAAAAATCATACAGCGCGGGACAGTCTCCCACAGCAGATCAACCAGATTCATCAGACCATACTTCAAGAGGTGTACAGCCAAAAATGTACAATTGTGTGTGGTGTTCATTACATGCCGTACTTGGCGATATTTACTGCCACCTGGGCATACATGACCACGTGGCTACCCACAGAGTCAAGGATTCTATGATTCTGTACTAACACAATGCACACATCCATAAAACACCCAAAACACACACACTTTTGGCGTGCCAAAACCAAGGGCCTGAAATGCAGAGCTGGTGAACAAGTAACACGCGGTATTGCTCTTATTTATAAATATTGATACAATATCTGTTTAATTATTTTTTAACATTATAATAATGTATTATTCTAGCTTTCAACTTTGTTTTAATTTATGCCGTAAGCTGCCTCGGATCTTCCAAGACCGTGGCTTCCCACCTTTTTCGAGTCGCAGCCCCCTTTTATAAGAGCCAAGTAACCGGCAACCGCCCACCTCTCGGTGGCACAAAAAGCTTTTTTAATGGGGCAAAATCATCCCTTCCTGGAAACTAAAGGGCCCGTTTCTCATACATACACAGACACACTAACTTTAATATCCCGTTCCAAAAGGTCAAGGAAGAAATGATTTAAAAGGGGCTAGGACGCGACTTAACGACTAAACAACAACAACAAAATGACACATACAGTATATGGTGAGCCACAAACCCCACCCCACCCCGAACACACTTTGACCCTTCCCTTGGTGGGGGTAACACGGCCCCCCAGGTTGGGAAACACTGCTTTAGGAGAAGGGCAGCATATATAAAAATAAATAAATAAATAAATAAATAGTGCTTGGTGTTCAAACTTTTACGCATGGAGTGCCATGTGGCCGTCTGGCTAGGACTTAGAAGCCCTGCTTAAAAACCCAAAGACACTCAAATCCTTGGTCAAATGTCACAAAGTAGCCCTCAAAGAGAGAAGGTTGCTGTGATTGTGTTTTCATACCATTCTGATCGTGTGAGGGCCTCTGTGTGGGGTGTGTATGTGTGTGTGTATGCACTGCAAATGCTCAGGTGCATTGACTTCCCTGGGGGCTCTCCCCCCCCCCCCCGCAGAGAGACACATATGTGCCCAGGCTGATGCAAAACCCTATGGTATTCTGCAGAACTTTGCACTTCTTTCTAGCAATAGTGTGTGTGTGTGTGTGTGTGTGTGTGTGTGTGTCCCTCTCTCGGCCTACACAAATGAACGGGGAGGTTGCCTTCTGAGAGGTCGGGACAGAAGGTTAAAGTTTGCTCTGTTGTGTTCACGGTGACTACATTGGGTTGCGACGCTTGAAGAAGAGGCTGGAGAAGACTCTGGGGTGGACGTGATCCCCGACACTGTTTCCTGGTCGCTCCACTGGGGGATGGTCCTATCTACAGCTTGAATTATGATTTTTTTTACAAAAAATGTTGTTACTTCTTAGTAAAATTATGGGAGGAAGGCTGAAAAAGAAAAAACCCACTGTGCTGGGGAGTTTTTTCCAGATGAGCCGAAATCCTGCAGGGTTTTCCAGAGCAGCTGAAATCCTGCAGGCTTTCCGATCCAGAGAAACATCCAGGACATCCAAGCGTCGCTGTCATCCAACTTACCCAGACCCCCCACCCCCACCCCTGTTTCCAACCAAGGGTTGACTCTTACACATTATTTGAAGCCATTGGAAGGAGAAGAACCATCTCTGCCCACCTAGGTGGAGCGCCAGACCCCTTTCTCCAGGCTGATTTTCCAGGACTGAAAAATGGAGGGGGCCCTTTGGAATTTTGTTTTTCATCATCAAACCAGAGGCGGGCCTGCAGGATTGGAAAAGTCCCCTTCCCAAAATAAGCAACAGGATCGGGCTCACGGGAACCTGTCGTGGAGCGCAAGCGCAGGAGAAGGGGGGGGGACACACACCTTTATTAGACCACTAAAACAATAACAATCAAACAAGCGCTGCGATCCACTTCACCCAGCGTGCCTGGGTGTCTCGTGGACGAGGCAGAAAAATGGCAAAGGCCCAAAATTCATGGCAGAATTTTCCCAAAATTCATGGCAGAATTTCCCCAAAATTCATGGCAGAATTTCCCCAAAATTCATGGCAGAATTTTCACTCTGACTTCCTCAGGCCCTCAAGCGGGCTTTTCGGGGCTGGCTTTTATTCCACGAAGTGGATTTCACTCACTCCACAGAAGCTTGCATTGATTGCTCGATTTTTTTTTAAATTATATATTTTTAGTGGTCTGATGAATAAAAGGATCATCTTCTCCTGCCTTTGGTATTGTGTAAGGAAGGACCCTTTGCTTTTTTCACGAAGCATGTCATGTGGATGGAAAGAAGACGGGTTTGCTGACCTTACATTGGGGGGGGGGGCGTGCATGTGCGTGTCTATCTATATACATAATGCATATACATATATAAAAAAATTAAAAATATATTTAAAAAAAATCAAAATATATATCTTTATATCTATCTGTCTATATGATATTTTTAAGAGCCAACTTAAGACCTGGCTCTTCAGGCAGGCCTTCCCCCCTGTCACTACTTGAGCTTTACTTTTCAATTTCAATTTTCTCTTTTTACTTTTCCATTTTGACGGTTTTCCCATCTTGAGCTACATTATTATTACAGTATGTTTAAATCCTGGTGTAAAGTGTGTATGAATTGTTTTTATGCTACTTTGTTGTAAAGCCGCCCAGAGTAGACGCTGTCTAGATGGGCGGGGTATAAGTTTAATCAATAAAATAAATAAAAATAAATGATACAGTAAATAGATACAATGACCATACACACACACACACGTATGCATGTATGCAAACATGTATATATTTATATGCATATACACATATGCATATACACACACACATATAGACAGATATTGAAAGAGATGTGTGTGTATCCATATATGCACACACACATACCTATAATGCACACGCACTCCTCACGCACACACAAATAAGGCACAGAGAAAGACCGACAGAAAGCTTCGCCTGTTTTTTCCACCACCACGTCCCCCACCCGCCCGTGAACGTCTGCGGCTTGGCGGCTGATCCCAAGCACGGCAGAGCCCTAGGGACGCGTGGATTCGGATCTCCTCCGGGCCCCGCTCCTGCAGGTGGGAACCGGATCAGGCCGTCCGGGAGGCGACTCCCGAGGCGCTCGCCCTCTGCGTGGGGGGGGGGGGCACCACTCCAGGTGGAGGTCCCCAGAAGGCCATTGGGAGAGACGGTGCCGATTCCCTGCCAGGGTCCCCCGAAAGCAAACCGACACCGTCCTACCCTAATATCAACCGATTCTTAATAAATCGTCACCACCAACAATCAGGGTGAACCAAACCACTCACTGCTCCTGATGTTGTTCTTCATGCTGAATTTCACACGGATCAAACATATTTTCTCACGCTTCTACCGACTTTAAAAACTAGGGGGGGAGAAAAAAAAAACCCTTCTGTCTATAAACAGACAAACTGCTTCTCAACAGATGAACGGATCTAAAGAGAGGCGCGAGTGAATTTAAAGCCGGCGCGGCATCTGTCCTACAACATGGAAACTCTGCGCCCAGAGTTTATTATCTACAGGGCAGTGATCACACGACGCAACGATCATCCTTCGAACAGGGCTGGAGATTTGCACGGCATAGGAACGCTTTTAAATTAAGACACAGTGCAATTTATTGCCTAGGTCAAGCGCAGGGGGAAAAGAGTATATATTTTTCTTTCATTGAAACCAATCGGACTTAAGAAGTGGTTAAGTTTTTGTTGACTAGTGCAATTCAGCAAACTCCGGGCCGATTTAATGAATGGATTATAAGTGAGAGTCTATATATATCGACGGGGGTATACACTCACATATAATCCGTGCATTATATCGCTGTATAACACACACATACGCGCGCACAGATTCAAAATTACATATTATGTATTTATATATAAATAAATATATTATGCATACATACATACATACACCAGGAAATATTTAATTAGTAATTACTACAACAAACAGAATCAGAAATATATATATAGTTGCATTACTTAATTACTAATTAAATGTTTGGTGGGAAAACTAGGATTGTTTCAAAACAAAGCTTTCCCAAATTTCCGAACAGCAAAAACGTAATAGAAGTATCCCCAATAATTAGATCATTCCCGTTTTCTCTTTGGAAGACGTATTATTTTTTGCCCAATACGAAGTGGTCTGGTTATCATGTTTTCGAATTACACTTGAGGAGGCGGTAACAGAAAAACCAAGCAGGGCTTTTTTTATTTTCTGAGTCCGTTTTATGTTGAACTACTCTAGAGAAACAGAAGGAACGTTTCATCGTAGGGAATATATTGTAGTATATAGATACAGTTTGCCTCCCTCGTAGTTTAGAAAAAAAGGATCATAAGAAGACAGGAAAGAATGAAGACGAAACAAAACCACGGAGGGATAATAATAACGTCGGTTTCGAACAAAGTTAATAAGAAGAAATAATAAGAAAAAATAATAACGTCGATTTAGAAAGAATATATATATATATATTCCCATATATATATATGGGAAATATATGGTGTGTGTGTGTGTGTGTGTGTGTGTGTGTATACACACACACACACAGAGAGACAGACTTACATACATACACACACACAAATATATACATATATGTATGTATACAAATATAAATATACATATATATGTATGTACACAATAAATATATGTATATATATATATATATATTTCTATACATACATATATATCCCCCCCTTCGTTTCTTTTTGATCAAGATTCAAGAATATCGGCTACAAACGCTGGATTCGGAAAGAGCCCAGGAAAACGGCCCCTAAGCCGGCCGTCCTAAAGAGGCCTGAGCTTCCTTTAGAAGCAGCGAAAGAGACCGAGAGAGACCAAAGCAGATTAAAGAGGGCAACCCTCTTCCAAATTGCACACAATTCTTGTTGCTGGTTTTTATTCATATTAAGGCTCACACGAGCCAAGCCAGCCCCCCCAAACTATCACCGTTCCAACCAAAAAGGAACTTTAGGGCATCTTTGAAGAATAACGCATTTTATGCGGCAAGAACTTAGCCAAAACTACTCAAAAAGGAACGAAGGCTCACGAAAACCTACCCCAAATAAAAATGGTTGAGAGACACCCCCCTCTTATTTTTGCCAGAAGGAGGTCACCCCCCACCCCTGATGATGGGAAGCATCGCTATCCGGATGAGGTTAAGCAGGTTTACGTTCCGTCGGGTTCCCTGAAGCCAACGGCGTGGTCGCTGAGAGGGGACTAACGGAATTTAAGACGCGTTTTCCCCCTCCGGCCCACCGTGAGGAATGGGGTCGAAACAGCGAACCACGAATTTTTTTAAAGAGCCCAAACGAGTACTGACGGTAGGGGATTCCCAGCCAGAAACTATGGGGGAAAGTGCTCTCTTTTCCCCTAACTGGATTGTTTTCTTTCAAAACGGGGGTTCATGATTTTTAGAAAGTTCCTCATCCCTAGGAGAAGAATCTTTCTTTCTGCCTATTTCCAGGCGATGACTTCTTCTTCTGGAGGAGAGAAAGAAAGAAAGAAGAAAGAAAGAAAGAAAGAAGAGAAAGAAAGAAAGAAAGAAAGAAAGAAAGAAAGAAAGAAAGAAAGAAAGAAAGCAGGCAGGCAGGCAGGCAGGCAGGCAGGAAAGAAAGAAAGGAAAGAAAGAAGGCAGGCAGGCAGGCAGGCAGGCAGGAAGGAAAGAAAGAAAGAAAGAAAGAAAGAAAGAAAGAAAGAAAGAAAGAAAGGAAAGAAAGAAAGAAGGCAGGCAGGCAGGCAGGGCAGGAAAGAAAGAAAGAAAGAAAGAAAGAAAGAAAGAAAGAAAGAAAAGAAAGCAGGCAAGCAAGCAAGCAAGCAAGCAGGCAGCAGAAGGAAAGAAAGAAAGAAAGAAAGAAAGAAAGAAAGAAAGAAAGAAAGAAAGAAAGAAAGAAAGAAAGAAAGAAGAAAGAAAGAAAGAAAGCAGGCAGGCAGGCAGGCAGGCAGGAAAGAAAGAAAGAAAGAAAGAAAGAAAGCAAGCAAGCAAGCAAGCAAGCAAGCAAGATGATTCAAAAATAAGTAAGCGAGACAAGCACCAGGGTGAAAATTGAAAATTGCTGTTTTAGAAATCAAAGGGGAGTGAGGGAAAGTTCTGTTGCCTCGAGGAAAGAAAGTAAAAGTAAGAAAGGAAGAGTGTGCAATGAACAGAGGGAAGAGATGGAGCCAGGATCCCAAAGGGCCAGGGTCTGCGCGCCTTCCCTGGGACGTCAGGGTGTCCTCGTCCGGGGACCCCCGGGCGCTTACTCGCAGGCAAGGGAAGCGAGCCTGAATCGGGCCCAGCAGGAATCGGAAGGAACGGGCGCGCAGAGCCGAGAGAGCGGCGCAACCCGGATCGCTTGGGGGGTGCTGGTGGGGTGGTGGGGGTGGAAGGCTCCGCGAGGATCGCGGGCCAGGCCCGGCGCGCGCCTCACCGGACCTGCGCTTGCCCTTCTTTGGGTGCGGATCCCTCGCGCCCTCCGCCTTCGCGCTCCGCTGCCACGCCGGCGCCCGGCTCTGCCGTGTGAACGCCAACCAGGGCGGGCGACCGAAGCACCCGCCAACCGAACGCCTGCCTGGCCGACTGGGACCGATCCCGGACTCAGGATCGGGAGGAAGAGGAGGAGGAGGAGGCGAGCCGGCCCCTGCGGGGGATCGGGAGCCCTCCGGCGCTCGGGGCTTCAGCCTGGCGAAGAGCCCTCCGGGCGGCGCGCGGCTCGCCCCCGGGCGCGCTCCTCCCCGGCCCTTCCCAGCTTTCTCTCGCCGCCCCCCCCCCCCCCGGCTCCCCGCTTTCCCAGTTCTGGCTGTCCAGCCTCCTGCCCGGTGACTGGTCTTCCCCCCCATCACGTGGAAGGAGGGAAAGGGGGGGGGGGAAGGAAAAAGAGAGAGAGGGATCCGTTGCACCATCAGCCGGCGCCGAGCTTCGGGCTTGACGGAGGGGGGGGGGGGGTAGGGAGGTCTAGCGCGGAGGAATGAGATGATATATATGTATGTGGAGCATCTATGGTGCTGTATATATATATATATATATTATATATATAGGAATAAGATCACATGCATGTATAGTGCTGTATGCATGTATATATAGTACACGATCTCACTGATAAATATATGAGATCATATATATATATATATATGAGATCGTATGCATGTACTGTATCTCCCCTTCACGGATTGCTGCCTTGTCGTGGCGAAGGGGCTTGAGTAACTCAGAGAAGCTATGGGCTAGGCCGTGCAGGGACACCCAAGTTGGACAGGTCCTAGTGGAGAGTTCTGACTCAACGTGATCCACCTGGAGCAGGAACTGGCAAGCCACGCCAGGATCTTTGCCAAGAAAACCCCATGAACAGAAACAAAAGGCTAAAAGATCTGACGCTGGAAGATGAGCCCCTCAGGTCGGAAGGCATCCAACATGCTACTGAGGAAGAGCGGAGGACAAGTACAAGAAGCTCCAGAGCTCATGAAGTGGTTGGGCCAAAGCCAAAAGGACGCTCAGCTGCGGAGGTGCCTGGGAGTGAAAGGAAAGTCCGATGCTGCAAAGAAAAATACTGCATAGGAACCTGGAATCCCTGGAAAAGACCCTGATGTTGGGAAAGAGTGAAGGCAAGAGGAGAAGGGGACGACAGAGGATGAGATGGTTGGACAGTGTCATCGAAGCGACCAACGTGAATTTGACCCAACTCCGGGAGGCAGTGGAAGACAGGAGGGCCTGGCGTGCTCTGGTCCATGGGGTCACGAAGAGTCGGACACGACTCAACGACTAAACAACATGCATGTATCTGCAGATGCATACACAGTGCATACATATATATGCACGCACAGACACTCAGATAGATAGATAGATAGATAGATAGATAGATAGATAGATAGATAGATAGATAGATAGATAGATAGACACCCTCTTTTCCTTCCGAAAACAGGTTCAAACCGCACTGTTCAAAATCACCTTTGGAAGCATCTTACCCCTGTAACCTTTTCCTGGCCCGTGTACTGAGTTGGTCTTGATTTCCATTTGCCGTCTTTTTTTTTTTAGGGCACCCCGGTTTTTTAATGTTTCTGGGTTCCCTGTTTATGTCTTTGTGGGTGGTGTCGGGTTGTGGGCATTTATTTTAATTGTTGTTAGCTGCCGGGAGTCGCGTCCCAGCCCTAGTTGGGTGGACTGTCAATCAATCAATCAATCAATCAATCAATCAATCAATCAAAGGGCCCGTGTGCACTGTTCTGGGTCACCAAGTTGCCTCCAACTCAGAGCCAGCTTAGTTGCCTTTTCCAAGTGTGACAGAGGGAGCTCGCCTGGAGAGCCATTGGTGGGGATCCCTTCCCTTTCCAGGGGAGGGCATACGACCCCCAGGAAAAGGAAGGGCTGTGTGTGATATCCCCCCCCCCCCCTTTAAACTTTAAGCTTTAAGCAAAAAGGAATGAAAATAAGACCAAGAGAAGTTCCCAGGTAGTTTCCTAACACTTAGGGGTTGATTCACCTCCAGATTGATTTATTTTTTGGGTGGTGGTGGTTAATTTTAGGGGCCCTGGACCAAAGCCCCAACTGCCTACATCATCCTTACAGCCCTGCTGTAAGTTCATGGAATGGTTTATTATGGTCATCCAGCCATCCCAGGAGTTTCCAGACCTTGAGAGGATTTGAACCCAGATCCCTTGTGCCTAGTCCAATACTCTACCCACTACACCCCACGTGTTTGTATCTAGAGAGAGAGACAGTAGATATATGGAAATGTATACAGTACTATAGTATCTATACTTTATAGCGTGTAAGGCATATGGATGTATCATGGGTGGGAAAGGGTGGGGGTGGGTGTATACATACTGTGTATACACAGTTTCCCCCATCTCTGCCATCCTGGAGGGATAGAGGGAGAAGAAACTATACAGTAGTTTCTCTCCTGGACTTTGCCTGCTGCATCAGCTTAAACTGTGCCAATATATACATAAAGCAGAAGCCTACACACACACACATGCATACAGTATAGGGTTCTGCTTTATGTATATGTTGGCACAATTTATGTAGATGCAGCTAGAAGGAGGCAGGCAAAGTCCAGGAGAGAAAACGATAGTCTCTTAGCCCTCGATGGTGGCAGGGATGGGGGAAACTGGTCTCATTAATACCTGAACCTTCCTTCCCCAAACTGAGTGGCTTCTGGATGTAGTGGGCTCTGAGCTTTCGGGTGTGTGTGTGTGTGTGTACACTCGCGTGCGTGCACGTGCGTGCAAGTGGGTGAATATTTTAAAGGGAGGACAACTCCCAAGTTGTGGCAGCCAGCATGGCCACTGAAAGTAGGGGGCTTTTTTTTTTTTTTAAAGGATGTTTTCTGATTGGCCTCCAGGGCACATCCTCCTCCTCCCTGTCCAACAAGCTGGGAGTGATGGATCTTGTAGTCCCAACACGTGAAGAGGAAGTTGGGTTACCGGAGATTGTAAAGGCAGGAGGTGTTCGGAAAAGCAGATTCTGAGAAAAAGCTTTCCATAAAACCCACCATGAATTTATTTTCCTTCCTCAAATGGTCTTTCTTTCTTTCTTTCTTTCTTTCTTTCTTTCTTTCTTTCTTTCTTTCTTTCTTTCTTTCTTTCTTTCTTTCTTTCTTTCTTTCTTTCTTTCTTTCTAGATTTATTGCATTCCCAACCACCATGGATGGGTGTGAGAGCTGGACAGTTAAGAAAGCTGACAGGGCAAAATAGTTTTATTCATTTGAAATGTGGTGCTGGAGGAGAGAAGGCAGCAGGAAAAGAGGAAGACTAAATATGAGATGGACTGACTCTGTAAAGGAACCCACAGGCTTGAGTCTACAAGAGCTGAGTAGGGCAGTTGAGGACAGGACATATTGGATATCACACATTTGTAGGGCCGCCATAAGTTGGAGGCGACCTGACACCATCTAATAGCAACATTTATAACTTGTCTTTCCTTCAATAAAGACACATATATGGCTGTTGTCTTCCTTCTTTTATCCTCCACCGCTGCCCTATCAGATAGCTGGTTCGTTAGTCTTACACTAATCTCCTGGAATCTCCTGATGATTCATCAGGTCCTATCACTGGGGAGAACAAGGAAGCTTGGCTCAGGTGGCAGAGGCCGGGGGGGCAGCACCAGAGCATTGGAAGCCCAGGTACCACACAGATAGAGTGTGTGGTCCTTAAGCCAACTGGTTGCCTTCAGGTATGTCAGAAGATGATGTCCCACAGCCAGCATTGAAGCCAGCGTACTTCAATGTTGGTCCAAGGTCCAAGATGGCGACCGCACCCATGCCATGAAGAAAAGCCAACTGGGCAAGGCCAGTTGGCTTTTGTTCATGAAATAGGCATGGTTGCCATCTTGAACTTTGGACCAGCCTTGTAGTCCGTTCAATTGACCTCTGAAAGGATGCATCTCCTCTGCTTCTGAATCTGAGATTTAATCTCCACAGGACCCCCGAGGCCATGGGTTGGCAGCTGCTGGTTCGGAGCCATGACTGGCCATTTGGCCACCTTGGGCCATCAGTGGCCCAGGAGCAGTGAACACAAAATCTCTCCCCCTCCAAAAAAGGAGGCAAAAGAGATGTTTTCCAGCATAAGGGTTGAAATCCTGCTGCTTCACATAGCAAGTCAGACTAGAGTAGGCCCATGGAATCAGTGAAGACTTGGAGAATCAACTCCTCTCTAAGTTACATTGATTCCGTTGGGTCTACTCCAGTCATGACATTGATGTCGTCAGTCCCAACTGGAGTAGGTTTATATGAATCAATGGCACCGAAAGAGGGGTTCACTCACCAAATCCACACCGATTCAGTGGGCCTACTCTAGTGTAACTTTACCATGATGTTAGGGGTTCTGAAAGTTCACCCTGTGTAGATTCATGATTCGGAGCTCCTCTTGATTTCCGTGTTCCTAGATGATGTAAATGTCTGCATAAACCCTTCCTGTAGATGTTGCCCTCTGGGATGATCTAATAGAATGCTTTCCAACCTTGGCTCCCCAGATGTTCTTGGATTAAACTCCCAGAAGCCTTCACCACCAGCTGGGCTGGCCAGGATTTCTGGGAGTTGTAGTCCGAGACCTGGGAAGCCAAGGTTGGGAAGCACTGATGGATTCCAGGGGGGAAAAAGGAACGGATTTGAGTCGGACATTAGGAGAAACATCATGACACAGCGGTTTGAGGATGGAATGAGTCATAACCCAGAAGGTTATGGTGGGCTCTCTCTCACTGTTGTTGTTGTTGTTTAGTCGTTAAGTCGTGTCCGACTCTTCGTGACCCCAGGGACCAGAGCACGCCAGGCCCTCCTGTCTTCCACTGCCTCCCGGGAGTTTGGTCAAAGTCATGTTGGTCGCTTCGATGACACTGTCCATCCATCTCGTCCTCTGTCGTCCCCTTCTCCTCTTGCCTTCACACTTTCCCAACATCAGGGTCTTTTCCAAGGAGTCTTCTCTTCTCATCTCCCTCACTAGAGCTTTTCAAACAGAGGTTGGACGGCTAAGTTAGAGGCCCATGCCTAGCCCCGGGTTCCATTGACCAGCTGATTGAATGGGATGGTTTATGAGACTCCCTCCGATGTGAGGACTCTCGCCCATGAAGTCAGATCCGATTTAGACAGCCGTGAACTCTCTGGAAGAAGAACACTCTTTGTCCAGAGAGTTCATGGCTGTGCACTTGGCTTTCTTCCTCTCCCTGTATCTTCACAACAATCTGTGAGGTAGGCTGGATGGAGGGATAGCGATTGGCTCAAGGTTATAGATGGATGGGGAATCTGAACCAGGACCAACCTAACTTACATCCAACAAGCTAAGCACGACCCCACTTAGTCGATCTGCAAATGATATTTATAACCACAGCCAGGAAAAGATTCTTTTTCTGCTACAAATCCCAATATTTCCAATGCACCATGGCTAGTTGCTGGTTAGGGTGTTTTTCAACTTTTTCAAGCTTCCTAAATATGCTTCCTAAATAAGTTTCCTAAATACGCTTGAAGCTTCCTTATCAGCTTCCTAAAACTTTTCTGCATAAAAGTGTTCAAGTTTTGTTTAACCCTTTCAAACCTCTGCATAATCTTGGGCAACAAGCTAATTTTTCAAGTTCTCTTTAACCTCCTGAACGCTCACTGTAATACATCTGGTCCTTGTTTCCATTTTATCTTCCTAACAGCCCTGTCAGGTAGGTCAGGGTGAAATACGCTTCAAGGTAATCCACTGGGGATTTTAACCCAGGGTCTGCTCTAGTTCTTGTGATCACGATGATTGTCCCTGACTCTTGCCTCCAAAATGTGGCTTGGCTCTCTTGCTCGAGTTATCCAGATCCATTTTCTGTGCAATTTTTTGTCCTCTTATCCCTTGCAGAGAACTATACCAGCTCAGTCCCATGGTATAGGAACCTGCCCAATGATTCAAAATGAACTGGGCCAGATTCTCAGGGTGGAAGGTGGCAGACATAATTCCTTTCTGCACCTCGAGTCCACCACATGTTATGGACTCCAACTCCCATCGGTCTCAGTCAATGTGGCCATTGGTTTCAGAAAAGGAAAGTGTAGACCAAAACATCTAGAGAGCATGTACAGTTCCTCTCTCTGTACAAGTTTAATGGAGCCTAAGTCTCCCTACTGTTCATTCCATTTCTTTCAACAGAATGGAGGAAAAAGGCTGTCATAAGGCTGTAATCATTGTCTGGCTTCCATGTAGAAATAGTTGCAGCGCTGCTGAAGATTAGGGCAGACAATTAATCCCTACAGCACAGCAAGAAGTTGGTAGTTCAGTTCCCCACTCGTGAGTCCCAGAAGAAGAGCCAGCCTGGGTAGCCTTGGGCCAGCTGCACAATAGTCCCAGGATGACCCCAGAAGAAGGGAATGGTGAACCACTTCTGAGTAATCTCTACCTGGAAAACCCTGGAAAGGGTCGCCATGAGTCAGAGTTGACTTGACAACACTATTATTATTATTATTATTATTATTATTATTATTATTATTATTATTATTATTATTATTATTATTATTATTATTATTATTATTATTAATCGTCATCATCATCATCATCATCATCAGAACAGTAAAAGGACAAAAGCTGGTTGAATTTACAGCTTTTGCTTACCACCTTCCATATAAGTCAGGCTGTCATTTCTGACACCCCTAGTGAACAGGGCCTGGTTGTCTGTGCTAACTGGGCATGATGGGAGCTGTAGTCCTGCATATCTGCAGAGCACTAGGTTGGGAATGCTAACTCTGAGGCATGCTGTGGGTCAGGCTAGGTGGGTGGTGGGTGATCTTCAGAGGGCCGGTGGCCACCCCTGGGCTTTAGAGAGCCACACTTGCTCCAGAAATCTGTACCGTCTCCCCTGCCTGCAAAATTATTATATGAGTTCTTTCACTGAAAAATTTCTTTAAAAGAATGAGGGCGTAGGGGCCAAGAAGTGATGCAAAACACACACACACACACAAACACACACAAACACACACACACACACCAGAATTCTTGCACACAATCTCAAAAGAGATACAAAGGGATTTACTACACCAAAACAATTTAAAAAAAAAAGAAATAAAAGTGCTAGCGTTCTCAAGGGTGCAAAGAGGCCCATTTGGGCCACGCGCACATGCGCACGCACACACTTCTGTGCTCAGCCCATTCGGAGGGCTCACTCCGTAAGCATTAGCCAATCAAGGCCCTGTGCAGAAACTCTCGTCATATTGTTGAGATTTTCTGCAGCATTTATGATGCTGCTGCCCGGTTGAATCGGCGTTCGTTCCTCTTACCCAGGAAAGGCGAAAAAACCTTCTGGAGGCCCATGAAACCCTGGGCAGAGAGAGCTACTCCGGGTGTTTCAGTATCAAAAGTCATCTTATGAAGCTGGGTTGCTTTAGAAACCTGGGCCTCCTTCTCCCGGTTTCCCGTCTTCAGGCTTCGAGTGCCATCGCTTATGCAGCCCAAACACCTGCACCCGTGCAGAAGGAGGGAGGCGTCAGTAGCGTTGGTAGCTACCTCCATGTACCCCGAAACAAATCCTTTAGGAAAAGAGGTCTCTATGGGCAGTGGCGACTAAGCATGCTTAGTGTCAAAGGAAATGGATGGGATGGAGGGTATGGGGGAAAGGGCAGAGTGGGCTGGCAAGAATCCTGAACAGCAGCACCCCGGCATGAACTACTTGGAGACAAGTCCCAGTTGTCAAGTTCAGAGGAGGACAACGAACAGGATCAGGGGACTGGAAACCAAGCCCTGTGAGGAAAGACAGTACGAACTGGGCAGGTTTAGCCTTGAGAAAAGAAGACTGAGGGGAGATAGGATAGCATTTTTCAAAGACTTGGAAGGCTGTTATACAGAGGAGGAGCAGGATTTGTTCTCAATCATCCCAGAGTGCAGGACACACAACAATGGGCTCAAGTTACTGGAATACAGATTTTGGCTGACTATCAGGAGAAACGTCTTAACTGTTAGAGCAGTACGACAATGGAACCCATGACCTCAAGAGGTGGTGAGCGATCCAGTGCTGGAGGCATTCAAGAGAACATTGGGCAACCCTCTGTCAGATGTGCTTTGACTTGGACTCCTGCACTGAGCAGGGGGTTGGACTTGATGGCCTTACAGGGCCCTTCCAACACCATTATTCTATGATTCTGTTGTAAATGCCTAAAAGATAGTCATACAGAAGGTGCCATGATGAGGGTTGGATTTTCGGGGACAGACACCCCAGAACAAGCCCGGGGTGCTCCACTGGTTTGAGTGGTGCCTGTTGTTAGATTATTTATTCAAATGCACGTTTTGTAGATTAAAGAAATCATTTATCGCTATATGACGTGCCTGGCAATACTGATTTGACATGGCAAAACACCTCAGTACTTGCTTCATCTTTTAAAACAAAGACTCAAATCCTGTTGCTTAGCATAAGCCAAATTGTTGCTTGCAGTCCGTTCCTTCCTGGTAAACAATCTGTCCTTGCCACAACTCTTGGGACTCAGTGCACATGCGCCAAGCTAGTGTGAGCACTCAAACTGCCCTCCTTGAGAATCACATCAGGGATGGTGTGTTTACTGGGAGGAACAGACTGAGAGCAATGATGTGGCTTATGCTAAACAACACAATTTTGCTGTTACGTTATTATTTTGGAGAACCTTGACAACTTTGGCTTCCATTCAGCAACTCATGAACACGTGTGTTTGGGCTCTCTCTATGCTCATGTGTGCCTTATGGGCACATGTGCAAGCAGCCTGTAGCACTCAGCAGGGAAAGGAAAGCAGGGCCGTTCCACCACTCTGCCAAAACACAGTTACTTTTCTTCTTTTTTTCCTCTTCCCTCTTCATCTCTTTTTCCTTTTGTGTTGTTCCTTTTTAAAACTTGTTAAGCCTGCAGGCGTGCTCTTGAAAGCCTCTGTTGGCTAAAGAGGCAAGGCAAAAATAAAATAAAATATGGTGCACAGGAGCTCTGCATCACAGTTATGATATGGGGGCTGGATGCAACTCTAAAATGCAAAATCTGGATGGGGAGGACCTGGAACCGCAATGCCACCGGAAAGATTAAGCAAGCTCTCGAGTTCTCTGGATCGCTTCACGACGAAGAGTCAAGCAGGGGAGGGTGGGCGAAGGGAGGGGGCAAGTTCCACAATCAGGGCAGATCCTGTGACCATGAGATCTGTGGGATAGGCTGGGTTTCAAAATGGAGAAGGGCATGGAAAGGATTAGTCACCCGTCAGGCGTTGAAAGATGGTGCTTAACATGGCGAGATTTGTCCCTTGCTTAGATTTTGGCTTCATTGCTCATAGACAAGCAGGTAGCTGTGTGTGTCTTTTCTCATATGCAAACACACACACACAGAGAGAGAGAGAGAGAGAGAGAGAGAGAAGGCCAGTTTTTCCAACCAAATCCAACGAGAGAAGCAACTCTCACAGAGAGAGCCTCCTTACTTTATTTCTGCAATGCACATCCTTTTGATTAATTATACTACTTTTAAGTTAAAAAACCAAAGCTGGATTTGTTTGAAATGTGGTGCTGGAGGAGAGCTTTGCCAATAACCCTGGACCGCCAGAACGACAAACTAGTGGGTTCTAGATCAAATCAAGCCTGAACTCTCTCTGGAGGCAAAAATATTGAAACTGAGGCTGTCCTGCTTTGGGCACATCCTGAGAAGGCAAAGGAGTCTCTGGAAAAGGCCGTCATGCTGGGCAAGGGGGAAGGCAGCAGGAAAAGAGGAAGACCCAATACGAGATGGACTGACTCCCTAAAGGAACCCCTAGGTTTGAGCTTGCAAGAGCTGAGCAGGGCTGCTGAGGACAGCCCATTTTGGAGGTTGCTCATTCATTGAGTTGAAGGTGACTTGACGGTACATAGAAAGTAAAAAGGGGATAAACTGCAAGAGGTAAATTGCCACAAGTTGACATAGCGGTTGTGATATGCCTTGTTGTGTAGTGATATCCCATTTTTCAACTTTGAGTTGGTGTGCCACAAGGATTACCCGTGAACTATCAGTGGTGGGATAGCAAAATTGAGTTCTTGTAGACGACCTTCCATTTCTATCCCATTCTATGGATCTATGTTAGTCTTAAAAGTGCCATGATACTTTGGTTGTCATGCTCTCCAATAGAACAGATCTGTTCTATCCGTGGGGTTTTGCTGAGCCTTCGGGGATGGAAGCCCCCTAGATTCAGTGGGTTTGCTCTACTGGGGACTCCAAGCTGGACCTGGCTGATCCAAGCAAAGTTTTGGAAAAGCTGCAGAAATGAAGGAAGGAAGGAGACACCAAGAAGTCTTCATGCCCGGGGCGCCGTTTGGTCTAGGACTCGCCCTGGGCGTGATGATTATGTTTGCTTCATCAGTGAGTAGATCAAAAGCAGGATACATTGACTACCCCCAATGCTAATGACTTTTGGGAAGTCTGGAGGAGATAATCTAGGCTGGATCGGTTGAGAAGGACCACCACGTGGCCCCAAGCTCCTCAGCCGTGGCACATGATGGGGCCAAGGATTGCACCATTTCCAAGCGGCTGGGTTTCTTCACTCCAGTCTTGGTCCGTCCTTCCATGCTCCTCTAAAGATGGCTGTCAAAGTCTACTGGACCGCCCTGGCTCTGGTCTTCACTTCTCTTAGAAGCTCAGAGCAGCTTTCAAGGCGGAGTTCCAAAACTTTAACAAACTCATTACAAGAAGGGAGAGCAGCGATAAGATCTTGTGGTGCAATCCTCTTTATTTTCCAGGCTTCCAACCAGCCATGCCTTCTTCCATTCGGTTCCCACCAGACCACTTCCTTTCTCCATTTGGATTAGGTTCTGCCCATGTAGTTTTCTCTGGAAAGACTACATTCAAGATAGGGGGAGGTAGAGGGGTCTGGAAATCTGGGGGTTCACCCATTCCTGGCTATTCTCCTTTCGGTTCTGCAGGGGTGGGGTTTCAGTGTGTGCCAGAGTTCACATGATCACTTCATAGGATAGAGGAAAGGGGGGGGGGGGGATTGAACATTTGGTTGGCATTTACTGATTTACTTATTTATTTAAAATATTTGTACCACACCTTCCTCTTAAAAAGGACCCAAGACAGAGCATGAGAGCGTTAAAAAAATTAAACAGTGTTAAAAAGCGTAGAACAATACATTATTACAATATTTAAGAAGAATTAAACAAATATTAAAAGCCAGTAGATCCGAACTGTGCTAAAACACATTAAAAGTCACAGAAACACAACAGTCCTGTTTCAACACACACACACACACACACACACACCCTTAGACAAGGGGGCATGGCAGGAATAGAAACTTAAAGCTCCTTCCACCAGATCTCTCAGAAAAACTGGAAGAGAACAAGGTTCTGAAACCAGAGCCTGAGAAAGATATATTTCAGACAACAACTCCCAGAATCCCCCAGCTGGTTGGGGGGATAATGGGAGTTGTAATTTTTTTTTTTTTAATGAACCTTTTCAAGCTATTTTTCAAACAAGGATCTGTGTCCTATGGTTCTTGGATGGCCTTCGATTGAAACGAGGCATGTGATTATACAGCAGTGTGGGAGGAAGGTCTAAAGGTTAACATGGCAATAAGAGAGCAATATTGCTGAGTCAAAAGGAATAATCATCCATTACCGTGCAGACTTCAAAGCTGGTAACGGGAAAGCCACCATAGATTCTCCCAACCTCAAAGACTGATCATTTCCAAAACAGGAAGAATTAAACACAACAACATGAACAGCATTAAAAAAAAAGAAGTCAGCTCTCTATGGGCTTTATCTGTTTTGACCCCAGGCCCTCCAGCGGGCACCACGTTTGAGCCCCCAGGGGTTTCATGCAATGCCAGCTCTTAGAAGGAGTGGAAAAAAGGGAGGATGCTGCAGTGCACAAATATTATATTTTTGGACTCTGTTTCCCATTATCCCCCCCCCCCCGGCAGAATTGGGTCTTGAAAAGCAACCAAGCTGTGCACCAACAACAGCAGCCCTGGTAGGCAGATGTAGACAACGGACCTCACTGAACCAGAGTGCCTTTTAAGTCAACCAGATGCATCGCTTTCCTTTTGAGACATGTAATGGGCACTTAAAAGGCAGAGCTCTGTTCTATCTGGACTATAAGAATAACATGGAATTTGCTTCTGCTGAGCACGTTGACCTGGGAATCAGCACCATGTTGTCATTGTTATGTGCCATCGAGTCACCTGCTTGGTGACCCTATGAATGAGTGATCTCTAAAATGTCCCGTCTTTCGCAGCCCTGCTCAGCTCTTGCAAACTGGAGCCTGTGGCTTCCTTTAGGGAGTCAGTGCATTTCACATGTGGTCTTCCTCTTTTCCTGCTGCCTTCCTTCCACCTTTCCCAGCCTGATGGTCTTCTCCAGAGAACCCTGTCTTCTCGTGAGTGCCCAAAGTAGGACAGCCTGAGTCTCGTCATTGTTATCTCCAGAGATAGTTCATCCTTGATTTGCTCCAGGACTCACTTGTTCATCTTTCTGGCAGTCCAGGGGGTGTCCCCAAAGCTCTCCCCCGGCACCACTTTTCAAACAAATCCATTTTTTCCCCATCATCTTTCTGAAGGGTCCAGCTTTCACAAAAGATAATCAGTTCTGAGAATTAAAACAACAAAACGAGCATTTCTAATTGTCAAGGGGAACTTTTACCTTTACCTTACCATGCAGGCCTGACTGAGCAGGCGTGGTGTATAGTTTTTTTTTTATTAGCTGTTAGCCACTTTGTGCGTTGTTTGTTCAGTGGAAGCGTGGGGTAGAAAAGTCAATAAACAAGCAGGCGAGCAAACCAATATGGCTTTTGCAAAGCAAGAATAAAGAAAAGATGCTACCATGAACAATATCGGCTCTGGCAGTCCCTAGCATGGCTTGGTTGATCTCTTTGATGGAGCTGCTTTCTGACTGGCCCTGTGTGTGTGTAGGGGGGATCTCTCGGGCTATAGACTTCTGGATCCTATTCCCTATCACTCAGCCACTGATGAACAACTGTGCACCGATATACACTCACAAATACACCCATACTTTGCATAAGCCCACCTTATACCTGTGAGCCCACTTAAAATTATCTCCATCTTTCGTCGCTGGTGGCGGCAGTAGGATAAGAGTGATCAAAATCCAATATTTGTAGGAGAAAACCAGGGTGGCACCCATGGGGTGGCTATAGTTAAGGCTTGGGGAGGCTGCATGTGGCCCCTGGACAGTGGGTGGCATCATTCCGAGATACGTGTTTGGACTACGACTCCCAGAATTCCCAGCAGATGGATGTCACACATCTCTGCAGGTCTACTTTGATAGAAGTCTGAATGTCTTTTTGCTACCAACTTAGACTGCCAGCAACATGTGACCCTCCAGATGCTTTTGTACTACACAACCCATCAGCCCTAACTGGCATAAGTGATGGGAAAGGAATGTGGGAGTTTTTTAAAATGTAGAAGGATCAGAGATAGGAATGAATTCTGATCTCAAAACTTCTTGCTTTTAAGACACAACGCCAGCAAATAAACTCTGCTTTGTTTAGATCTCTGGCTTGGGTTCAGAATATTTAAAGGACACCTTCTCTCTGTTTGGGATTGCTGAACCTGTTGAGATCTTAGGTGGGAGGTCCACCTAACGGCTGGATAGCTCAGGGGTTTAGGTCTCTGGCTGCAGAGCCAGAGGTTGGGAGTTCGATTCCCCAGTGAAGTTTCCTTGACAGGGGCTGGACTTGATGATCCTTAGGGGTCCCTTCCAGCTCTGCAGTTCTATGATGATGATTTGACTTTTTGACTCTCTCTGAAATCATGCTGGGTTTTAGAAAGGACAGGGCCTTTTCTGCTGTGGCGCCAGGGCTGTGGAATTCACGCTCTTTCTCTGTGTGTGGACTCTTCAGTCTCATTCAGATGAATGGTGAAGACCTTGTACATTCACTTCTTCCGGTTCGATTCATTTCTATACCACTTCCCCTACGAGGGCAGAAAGGGAGGTCTGTGTGAACATTAATCTTCACTAGTTTTATATATGTAAAAACAAGAGTCCCTGCCTCAAGGAGCTTCCAGTCTAAGCCTGGGGAAAAACCGTGGCTTTAGAAAGAGATCAACGCGATTCAGAAGGACCTTCACTTTTCATTTCTTCTTCCTGGTTTGTGTGCTTATTTATTACATTTAGACTCCGGCTTTCTTTCAAGGAGCTTAAGACGATGTCCGTGGGCCCTCCTCCACTTTAGTCTCACAACAAACCTGCCAGGTAGGAGACATTGAGAGATTATAGATTTAGCCCAAATTATCCCACTGAGTGACATGGCTCAGTGGGGAACATGAAACTGGCTCTGGCATTCAAATCCAGTATCCCCTGACTGGCCTACCACGGATATCTTGGACTGCAATTCCCATCACCCTCCTGATTGGCGGTGGATGATGGGGGCTGTACCTCCACAGCAACAGACAGTGCCAGGTTGGGGAGCTGCTTTAAATCTCTGCGCCAGGGCTAGAGCACTTCCATACTTAGTTCAAAGGTAGGCAGCCAGAGGTCATAACCCCCCCTCAAGTCCACAGACAACCCCAAGTGGAATCAAGGTCATAGCCAAAGATCCAGAGGTCCACGGTCCATGCCAGATGCCCCCAAAGCTACAGAGGAAAGCATAGCTTCACTGTTGTCTCTGGTCAAGCAGGTTTGGTAGGGTTTTTTTCGAAACCATGTTAAAACCTACCAAACCAGTTTACCAAAAAAAAAAAAAAAAAAAAAAAAAAAGGAACAAAATAGGGTCTCTATATCACAAGAGTGCTTAGAAAAGTTCCCCTCTTTAGTGGGAGGGTAGACTATAAGTGAGTAGGTACTTTCGAAGACAGTTTTCCAAGCTCTGCTCCTCAAGCTAACTGTTTTGTAAACAACCAACTTCGTCCCCTTTGGATTTAACGGAGGACAAACTGGTGTAAAATAACAGCTAAGAAAGTGAAATGCTGTGCAAACTCTTGGTATATATCTTAGATCTTCTCCTTTCCTGCACCCCACCCAGCCCTTCAAGTATGAGTTCATGGGAAGATGAACAAAATAATGTTTTTTCCATGCTTAGATGCCCTCATAAAAGGGCATATAAGTGCAAAGTATTTTTCTTACATAACCTTGGATCTGGACTTTCCCGACTGGGGGCAAAAGATCTCATTGGAAGGCAAACGTGCTGAAGATCACAGTGGGAAGGCTGCCGTCCTGCACACCCTTGATCAGGGAGGGAGCCTGGATGGAATTACAGTGTGGCTTACTCCTGAGTAAACAGACATGGGGTGGGGAGCCCATGCCACTGGTTTCTCTCCTCTTGCAAAAGCTTCCAGCAGGGGAGGAGGGGGGAGTCATTTGTGGTTATATTTCTTTGAAGTTTTTATATATTTTTATATATTTCTGATATATACTTTCTTTGAAGCGGAAACGACAAAGAGGCCAGTGACCACCCCTGAAAGCAACACAGTTCAGTGGTTGGCCCCAGAGTCCAACAAAAAACTTGTCTTAGTCTTGGAAGGCACTTGGGGGCTTCTCTCTCTGTGTGTGTCACCTTCATGAAATGCCGAAATCCTCCACGTTTATTATCCAGTGGCCCACTCCAGGCAGTAGAAATTGGCTCGGGAGGATGGGTGTCAGCAGCCAGGGGTACTCTGCGCTTCTTTGAAGATGATGGTTTTTTAAAAAGTGCCCAGCTTTAGCTATATCGTGTGGCCTTTTCAACTTAAGAAAGTAGAAACCCTTTGCTATGGATGATGCCTTGATCTTCCTCTTCACATATTCACCGAGAATAACCCTTTTCTCAACAAATGGGGTTTACCTCCAAGTAAATTTATTTATGCTTGAGGTCTAAAAGTTCATCAGTGCTGAAATTAAACATAAACGGTGCCTGGATACGTGTACGGCTCACATGGGTTACTAAGCCTGCTCCTAGGAGTGCTTTTAGTTTGTCCCTGGTTTTATTTATTTTTTATTTCTTTGTTAGTCTTAGGGAAAAATTGACCTGCTGTTTAGTTTTAAGACATTTGTAACTGAATAAATAGATGTTGTCGTTTTTTACTGTTTACCCTTGCCTTTAAATTATTTATAACTGATGAAAATCTTAAACCTTTCAAATGACAAAAGGTCTCTCAATATATTTGGTTGTAATCCAAATATATACTATTGGAACTTAATCCTTAAAAAAAAAAAAAAAGCCCTGCTAGCAGCGCCTTATTTAATTGGGATAAATCATCACTGCTAACTCCAGGTTTCCTGCCTGTGGAATGGAAACCACTGTGGTCACCTCCATGCAACAAAATTGTGATTTTAAAACATAGTCATTTTTTGTATAAATTGTGGATAATACGAGAAGGCTACAGGACGATATACTTTTATTTAGCAATATTACCAACCCTATGGATATTCTGGGATACCTTATCAACAATGTGTGTTTTGGAGGGGGGGGGTTGGATCTGGAGAGAGAGAGAGATAATTAAATGTCTCCTTAATTATCATTTCTCTCTTTTCTGTTTTTTACATCTTAAGACCTGGCAGAATTCCTTTTTTAAATTTGCTGGCTGGAGATAGGGGTGGCCTGTTCCTCTTATTTATGAAGTTTAGTATGTTGTTTTTTTCCTTTACTTTTTTTTTTAAAGTGTTACAATCTTTTCGAGATAAACGGCAGTCCTGAAAAAGGGAGAAGGGAGCTGAGCTGAGCGAGAGATTCTTTCTGGCAGCCAAAAAATGTGGACATGGATTACAATTAGCTTCATATCCCCAGCGAAAGGGACAAGAATGTCTGGGTGGGAATCTATGTATTTGTATCATATTTTCAATATATTTCATTGCTAAAATCCTGGTAGGGCAAGAGGTTTCTAAAAGAAATTGAATTTATTTGAAATGCTGTAAACGATCAAGGTAATTGACCACCCAATTCTACATCCAGGAAATTAAGAGGATTTCTATAAAACTGTGAGATAATTTTCTTTCTTCTTCTCTTTCTTTCTTTCTTTCTTTCTTTTCTTTCTTCTTCTTTCTTTCTTTCTTCTTCTGGGAAATGTACTTCTTTCGTCAGAGGGAGGTTATTATGAAACGAGTGGAACGAAAAGAAAGGAACGTAAAATAGAGGTTCCTAATTAAAATAAAGCTTGTAATAACGAATTAGGAAATACAGCTGCCGGCTTGAATCAACGAATCTTCGGAAATCCGTTCCACTGAGTTGATCGGAAATTTATCCCGTGGAAAAGTGAACAAGGTAAGGTGAAAAAAGCACAGCCTAAAAATTATATTCCGGCAGCCTGGTTCTATGTTTTCACCCAAGTTATATCCAACTGATGCTATGAGATCTTATAAGTAAAGAGGGACTGTATTTTCCTGGAACTAAGTCACGCAGCTGGGGAATCAGGCATATTGATCAGTAATATTAGGAAGAAGAGAATTTTTAAAATAATACTGAATATGATCAATTACCTTTTACCAGCATGGGACATTAATTAGAAGAAGCACTGAAAACAAACTAGAGATGGCAATTTTTTCTTTCTGAGCATGCCAACATAAAATTAAGCTGTTGGTGAAATATGAAATGCCTTCAGAGAACAGGCTCGGTGTGAAGTATAAAATACGGTTTTCTTAGGTATGCGATGTAACGCAGACCAAATATGTCCGCCGTACCTGCGTTTTTAAAAGAAAATTTCTCTGCTTTTCCACGTGAGCGTAATGGAAAACGACGGCCGATAACCCGACCACATTCGCCTCCCTCGAAAACTATTCCCAAACTTTCTTGGTATCATTTAAGAAGTAACGATGTCCAAGTAATTCGCCTTGTTGCAGCGAAACCCGGGTAGAATTCTGTACCACGTCAAAGGCTGGCCCAGTTAGTACGGCATAAACGTTTCTGATCCTAAAAGCTTCACAAAAGCTTATGCCATAATAAATCGGTTTGTGTTTAAGGTGTCACAGAATTCTTCGTAATTTGTGAAGGAAGCACACTTCATTTGGGAGTTCGTTTTTAAAGGTTGGTGTGTGTGTTTTTTTTTTCCAAAGCGCAACAGAAAACTGTTAACATCGGAAATCTTCGCGGAAAAAGGAAACGGTTGGAATTTACTGAATACGGTTAAGAAAACTCCCCACATGCAGTTCTGGGGGGGAAAAACTGTGCTACACCATGTATAGAAGATGGGAGTTTAAATTTTAGCTAGTAAGAAAGGAATCGAAGAAATAGATATAAAACCGGAAGAAGGGAGCCGAAGGCGCTGATCAGAAGGACAGAAACGAAACAGGGCAGAAATCCTGATTTTGTGTCTTATTTTTTTTTTTTCCTGGAGCAAAATCGAATTGAATTTTGGAGTTAAACGGGGCGCGGCTCAGAATCGGGACCTTTGATTCCCAAGGGAAAATTAACCACCCCCTTGGTTTTCTAACGTCTTCCCTCCTTCCCTCTTTCCGCCCCAGGAATAAAATTCCAGACGGCCTTGGTTAAATATATATATTTATTTCTACCGTGGATTTTGTGTTGACCGATCAGAGGAAGAAAGAACGGGCGAATCATTTCTCAGAGAGAGGTGATGATAAAGATAATAAGCTTTTACTGTATTTTATTTTTTTTTTCGCACCGAGAAAGAAAGCCCAGGTCGCTTAAAGCAAGCCGTTTTGGGACCGACGCCCGCGTAACGTGGGAATAGGTCTGCTTGCAAACACGTGTACTTCAGAGAAAAAACCGCCCACGGGGGTGGATAAGGGCGGTCAATCTTCTTCGGAAGAAATGGGAACGCCAGGGTTTGCTCCCTCTTCGATGCCCATCCGCTCCTCGCGAGTAAGGCGGTGCCCTCTTAAGCAGCTTTAGGAGCGGCTCAGCGCCAGGGGTGAATCCAGAGGGATCACCCCGTGGTGCAGGATCTGTCCCAGCGAATTCCACGGGATTTCCTTTTGCTGGGGAAGCAAAATCCCAAACTTTGGCTGGCAGCTTTTTGTTTGAACGCCCACCGGCTTCTCAAAAAATCAAATATTTAGCATCAGGGTGTCAACATGTTTTCTCTGTCCTAATGCTTTTCTTAAAAAGAAAAGAAAAAGAATACAGTAAACCTAGACAAAGCACCAAATCAGATCTTATCCGGAGCGACTCAGTTTCCGGTTTCACAATCTAGCTGTGCTTTGTTTATTTTATTTTTTTTAACTAATCCCTAGTTTATTATGCGTGCTTTGTGAGTGTCACGTGTATCCTAATAAAGTGGATTATTAAGAAGACGGAGAAAAGTTTCCTTCCTTAAAATAACGTTTTCGGCAAGGGTAGCAAAGCGATTCTCTGAAGACACACGGAACGGGTTGCGACTTGATTCTCAGTCAAAGTGCATCAGATTACAGCGCACGTAGGCGGGAGTCCCATACCTTGGGAAAATTTACTTTTTTGGACCAGAACTTACTAGAATCCCATAACCAGAGTATCATTTTCTGTTCTGAGGTCTCCAATCTTTTTCCCCCCCATTTATGGTAAAAAAAAAAAATGATGCAAACATCTGGTATATAATATCTGTGTAATCAGGCAACTCTCCATGCATCTGAAGAAGCGTGCTGTAGCTCACCAAAGCTTACACCAAATGAAATAGTTTTCAGAAGATGCCACAAGAATCTTCCTTGTAACCACCACCCAGGCAAAATAAGAGTAAATAATACTTTTATTAATAATAACTAATTATGAGCCGTCAGGTCAATTCTAATAGCAGGAAAAAGCTAGATTTGGAGTCTGGTCTTCAACACTGGACATTTGCAGGTGGAGAGACAGAAAACAGCATGATCTCCTGGCCGAAGGTTGAGGCTTCAGGATCTTCAAAATAAATTCCCAGATCGGAGGCTACAGGACTCTAGAGCCAGTTCCAGGTATCAGGAATCTTGGCTTCTTAACATACAATAATGGAGTTGGAGGCCATTGAGTCCACACACACCCCTACCCTCATCCCTCAATGCAAGGATCCAAATCAAAGCAGATCTGACAGAGGGTTACCCAATGTTCTCTTGAATGCCTCCAGCCCTGGAGCGCTCATCACCTCCCCCTTGAGGTCATGGGTTCCATTGTCGTACTACTCTAACAGTTAAGAAGTTTTTCCTGATATTCAGCTTAAATCTGGCTCCCTGTAGCTTGAGCCCATTATGATGTGTCCTGCACTCAGGGATGATGGAGAACAGATCCTGCTCCTCTTCTGTTTGACAGCCTTTCAAGGTCTTTGAAAAGCACTATCCTATCTCCCCTCTGTCCTTCTTTTCTCAAGGGCTAAAAACATGCCCGGTTTCTTTCAGTCTTTCCTCCTAGGGCTTGGCTTCCAGTCCCCTGATCAATCCTTGTTGCCCTCCTGTGAACATTATCTTTCACAGGAAATCAAAGCATCCCCTTTCTTTCTATCTCCCATCCCATAATATATTCTGGGGTGGTTTTTTCCTTTGTTTGTTTGCAGGTTGTACAAACAACTTTTCCATACCGGCTCTTGAGGCAATATGCGAGAAAAGTAACTATACACATTTTAAAAACTGTTAATCTGCGCTAGCGACTAACAGCGAATGGAATCTCAGTAGAACTTAATTGCTTAAACCTTTGTTTTTATGACATTTCTACATTTCCTGAATAGCCAGCCCAAAAACACAGCAGGATTGCGTTTTGTAATGACCACACAATCCAATCTGTGTCTACTCAGAAACACGAGCAAGGGGAGTCCAGGGAGACTTACTCGCAGGCTGAGATCCTTTAATAATTTTCTAGGAGTAAGTCCCATGAAACTTAGAAACTGAACTGTAAATCAAATTTCAAATGTAGGAAAGGCTTAAATTGACAATTTTACATGTTGTTATGTTGTATCAAGTCACTTCTTGACTTAAAATAACTCAATGAATTAATGACTTTACCAGGATCTATACTTAACAGCTCTACTCAGGTTTCACAACCTCAAGCCCATGGCTTCCATTACTAAGTTGATCCATCTCATAGTAGGTCTCCCTCTTTTTCTTCTACTTATCCCAGCATTATTTTCTATTCCAGCGAATTTTGCCTTCTCATGACATACCAAACATCATGATATTGGGTATATCGTGATATTATAGCCTTAGATTAGTCATTTTAGCTTTTGATCATGAACTAAATTATTTGTCTTTGTGGTGTTCCATGGTATCTATAAAGCTCTTCTCCAAAACCACATTTTGAATAAATAAATTTTTCCCCTTCAGCTTTCTTTACTGTTCGACTTTCACACCCATAGATAGCAACTGGGAATAATATACCATGGATAACATTTGTTCATCTTTACACCTGAGGGTTAATAGCTGCCCTTCCAAGTCTCAATTATCTTTCGTTTGCTATGCTGCAGTCTTCATTTAGATAGACATCATACATGGCTTTACCATTATGAAATAAACTGTATCCATCACTTTGCTTCCATGTGAAAGTCCAGTGGGCACTACGAACCTTGGTGTTTCTTATCTTTGAGATATGAATGTTGGATATTTTCAGTCTGTGGGCCATGATTTCATTTTCCCATATTGGTTGGCATAAGCTTGTTGGAATTCTGATAAAGTCAATCTCTATAGCTTGAAATAACTCTATCGGTACCCCATCTGTTGCTGGCGATTTTTTCCTTCCAATTGTTCTAACAGCAACTTTCATTTCACTTTCTCAAATTGCATGTTTTTCACCAAAGGAAGAGGAAGGAATCTGACATCTTTCCATCTTTTCTGTCTAGTTCTTCAGTACATTGTTTCAATCTTCCCTTGAATTTATCTTGATATGATAATGTATCCCATTGGGGAACTTGCAACATTCCGAGCCCTAATGTTTCAAATTTCCTTTGATTTATTGGATTTTACAGAAGACATTTTGTTTTGTTTTTCCCCTTTTTCCCCCTTTCCCTTCTTTTTCCTTGCAAACATTAGCATAACATTTCTTTTTAACCCTCTGTACAAGTCACTGGAAAGTTGCCTTTATGATTCTGACCCTATTTTATTGCACTTCACTTCTGCTTTTTGCCGATCACTGGCGAAAGATTTACACAATCTGAAGAGAAACAAGAGTAGCAATTGTAAGAGTTTCATCAGTCATCCACTGAGGCTTTTTTGTTCTTTTGACTCCAGGGCTATTCTTTTTGCAAATGTTTAACTAAATGCTGCCATGCAGATGTTTAAATAAAAGTTATCTGCCACATATAAGGCAGTTCTTACAGTCAGCATTTATATGAATACTGGCAAAAAACATGTAAAAACTGTCAAAAATGCCAGAGGCACCACATTAAAAATCTATCTCAGCATTAAACTGGATACTTTCCCATTCTTAGCCATCACTCTATTAAACCTAAAGTCTTTGGTTCTAAATTAGAAATTTTGACACATTTTTTTGTGTGTGTGGGGGGGGGAGGACTACCAATCCCAGAATGCTACAGGCAACACGGCTCTACTGGTTGAAAGATTCTGGGACTTGTAATCCAAATCAAAAAAACAAAAAACCAGTAACTACTGTATTCCACAAACTGCTTCTGAACAATAAGTTTTTCCACACCTTACAAGTCTCTTCCAGGTAAACATGGTGAAGATTTGGGTGGCAACCAGATTTTCATGGGACACCCAAACAAATTTAAAGCTCTTGTGACTAAATGGACTGGAGAGAACACAAGAGGAGGCTTGGTGAAGTATTCAGACCATCTTTTTTCTATGCTCAAATCAAGGGGCCACTTCAGAAGACTTGATCTGATCTATATTCGGAAGCTGCAGGACACTGCTTAACCATCTCTGCCTTTGCCTTCAATTTGAACTCAGGTTCATGATCATCCATCAGCAGGGATCTCAACAGAGTTTTGCTGAGGTGTTCTGGCCATTCCCCGGTTCTACCTTCCTCACAATCCTCAAAGCTAAAAGAAAGGCATGTCAAACCGAGTTCTGAGTTCTTTCATTCCCAACCACCCAGGTCTTAATGGAGCTTCTTTTTAACAACAAATCTTTGAATAGATAAAATAGAAATATCTAAACCACCATGCTTTCATACATCCTTGTTTTATTCTTTTCCTACTTTTTTCCCTTGTTCTTCAGCTCATATTAGTGATTTTCCTTCCTTCCTTCCTTCCTTCCTTCCTTCCTTCCTTCCTTCCTTCCTTCCTTCCTTCCTTCCTTCCTTCCTTCCTTCCTTCCTTCCTTCCTTCCTTCCTTCCTTCCTTCCTTCCTTCCTTCCTTCCTTCCTTCCTTCCTTCCTTCCTTCCTTCCTTCCTTCCTTCCTTCCTTCCTTCCTTCCTTCCTTCCTTCCTTCCTTACTTCCTTCCCTTCCTTCCTTCCTTCCTTCCTTCCTTCCTTCCTTCCTTCCTTCCTTCCTTCCTTCCTTCCTTCCTTCCTTCCTTCCTTCCTTCCTTCCTTCCTTCCTTCCTTCCTTCCTTCCTTCCTTCCTTCCTTCGCTTTGGATCTTCACCAGCAGTTGCTGAGTACAGGCAGGATTTCAAGGACTTCTCTGCATGGAATTTTATCTCCCAACTTTTCCCAAGACTTGTGTAAGTTCTCAGCTAACCATTAAAAGTAAGGCGCTAGACAGGAGTCACTTTGGAGGACAAATTCAAAGCTGGAATTCAAATGTCCTTCCTACACCGAGCTACATCTTGCAATGAACAGACTTTATGGAAGAAGGCTCACACACCAAACTGTGAGCCTACCCCCAGACCTTGCGTTTTAAGAATGACCTATACACCATTCTGCAGCAGAAGCTACTCTGGTGCTCTGGGTTCAAACACAAGGAAGGTGCCGATCCTTCGGAAAACCATGTTAGTTAGATAGAACTTGACTTACTCCATCAAGGCTTGGGGCCAGGCCCTCTGAAGGATTGTGTTACTCCATATTTGGCCTTCCCAATGGAAGACAAGATTCTCTGGAAAAGACAGTAATGCCAGGAAACATGGAAGGCAGCAGGAAGAGAGGAAAACCAAGTGTGAGATGGATTGACTCCATAAAGGAAGCCACAGCCTTGAGTTTGCAAGACCTGGGCAGGGCTGTTTTGGACAGGACATTTTGGAGATCATTCCTTCACTGGGCTGCCATAAGTCAGAAACAATCTGACATCACACAGCAACAAATCTCCCCATATTAATGTGCCCGGGCACTATGATCTTCAAGGAAGACCTTTCTGTCTGTCCCACCATCCTTAAAGGTGCATGTGGTGAGAACACAAGAGAAGGCCTTTTTAGTGGCTGCTCCCAGTCTGTCGAACTCCTTCCCAAGGAAGGGTGGTCTGGGCTCCTCCATGTTGTGACCTTCTGCAGGAAGGCAAAAACATATTTATTTAGTGAGGACGTTGGCCATTCACTAACACCTAACGGCGTCTTAATGATCTGTGCTGTACTTTTATTTCCTCTTATACTTTCCAGTAGCTTCTAAGATGCTTTGATTCACTGCTTGTTTTGAACAGGGCAGCTTATTCGTGTTTCTGTATTGCAACTCATTCTGTCTGTCGCTCCGTCTCTTTTTAATTCAGGTTTTGAGTGGCTCTGGCTCCTACACTAGAAGAAAGCCAAGGTATCAATCAACCAGTCAATGAACGGATCAAGCGTTGGTATTGTTAGATGCCACCAGATCACCTCCAACATCTGGTGACCCTGTCAATGAGCCATCTCCAAAATGTCCTGTCCTCAACTGTTTCTGGGATTTTCTTTGTGTGGGTGTCCTTTTGCAAATGTCAGTGAGCACAAGAGGGTATGTGGTAGACCAGCCATTCTCAATAGGGGCCATATGCCCCACCCCCTGGCACATCTGAAGAGGGCCACAGACCGGAAACAATTCTTCACCCACCACCTTATAAGGTTTGTTATGTGACTTATGCAATCTTGATTGGGCCTGTCTTTCTTTCATATGGCTATGTTTATGGCCATGGCTGAAAACAGGTTGAGAATGGCTGCTGTAAACCATCTTGACTGCTGCCATGGGTCTCTTCAACATTCAGGCTGCCCTTGGCTATGCAAAGCTTGGCATCCTTTTCCCCCCGCTGGCAACGCTTTTTGAATCATGGGTACAGAAGCACAATATCCTACATTCGTACAGGGCGTCTTTGTAATTGAAGAATTTAATTCTATAGAAGATGCCAACGAGAAGGCCCCCCGCATTCCCACCTTATAGCCGTGCTTCCAAAGCAAAAAAGAATTCAGAAAGAAGAGGAGCACAAGCCAAGGAACTAACTTCCCCACCCCATGCCGTTTCGTTCTGCCTATGGCAGATAGGGGGGCACAAATTCCCGTCTTTGGCAAAGTTCGGTTTTTGGACTACAACTCCCATGACCCTCGCCAAGCCAGCACCGCCAGTGGGAGTTTTACTTCGAATAACTGACTCCCCCCCCCTCCTCCTCCGGTGGCCTTGGGTCCCCAGTGCGTACTTCTGTGGATCAGCAAATGCTCCGATAAGGGAGTCAATATTTCTTGTCTCAAAATATATAAATAAACACAAATTTAAATCTTCAGAGGAGTGTGGCTCCTCTTATCTCTTGCATTGTTTTATTTCATCCTCGCCCCTGAGGTGACTTCCTGTTTTTTAAAAAATCATCCTCTGTGAGGCCTTCCGACCCAGGAGAAAAAGAAACCTGTCTCGAAGGCTTTCACGGCCAGGATCCAACGGTTGTTGTGGGTTTTTCGGGCCGTTGGGCCGTCTTCTGGAGGTTTTTCTTCCGGACGTTTCGCCAGTCTCTGTGGCTGGCATCTTCAGCCCGAAAAACCTACAACCACCAAACCTGTCTAATGTTTGTGTGTGTGTGTGTGTACAAATACACACCGGAACATGTCTCTCTCGGCTGGAAACGTCGCCCACAACACACACACCCCTGGAAGGAAACCAGAAAGCCAGCCTCTCCTGAGCAGGAAGCGGGTGTGGGGGCAAGTCTTGGGGGGCAGGAAGGGTCAGGCCAGAGGGTCTGTTTTGGGGGGGGGGGTTGGGGGGCAGGTACGTTGCATGGGAGGTGCACCAAGAAGGAAGAGGTGGGACTTGTTTCTCTTTCAGGTGTCACAAAAACACGCTTGGTGGCTCTATCAATCTGTTTTGCATCCGAGATGTCCAAGGAGGTAGCTGTGTTAGGCTGTTGCAACACAATCAACAAGTTATGTGCGGTCAAGTCACCTCCGACTTAGGGCAACCCTACGAACGAGAGATCTCCAGCATGTCCTGTCCTCAACAGCTCTGCTCAGCTCTCGTAAACCGAAGCCTGTGGTTTCCTTTAGGGAGTCAATCCATCCCTTATTTGGTCTTCCTCTTCTCCTGCTGCCTTCAACTACAACTTATAGTAATAATAATGATAATAACAGTGTGCCATCAAGTTGATTCCAGCTTAGGGTGACCCTTTCCAGGGTTTTCCAGGTAGAGAATATTCAGCAGTGGCTCACATTCCCTTCTTCTTGGGGCCAGGGTGCGGCCCAGTGGGGAATTGAACTCCATTCCCAGTGTGGTGTAGGGGGTAGAATGATGGCCTAGGACTCCGGAGAACAAGGTTCGAATCCCCGCTCAGCCATGGAAACTCACTGGGGGAGTGGAACCTGATTAAACCGCTCCTTAACTATCTCATATACCTGGAAAGTCTAATTAGAGTCACTATAAGTCGGTTCTGACTTGATGGCCCAGAACACACACCCCAGCCGGAGGATGCTTAACCCACGGAGCTATCCAGCTAGCTTACAACTTAAACGACGACGGGTTTATTGGCAACTGGCGTTCGGCTTCAGCTTTCACGGGCAGGAGTCTGCCAGCCTCACAAGTGGCCTCCCGTCCGTGAAATCTCGTGTCGTGCAAAAGTTGGCAGGCTTCAAAGGTGCCATAAGAGTTTGGGTTGAGTTCTCCTGCTGCCTTGCGTTCAGAGGGGCTGAGGCGCCTTAACTCTACGTCCTTCCAAGACCCCGGAAAATCATCAGGGACCAAAGTTCCTGTCTCAGGCCCAAGCAAGCCACCGATGGGGCCCCGCTCCCTGAAATTTTGGGGAACCCCTCTCCGGGCTCACCAACTGCCCCTGGGGGGGTTACAATGGAGGGCATGAAATAAGAGGTCATGTAAGGGGCACACAGACTCATTTCAGGAGCACACCTCCTAGTGCCTCTTACCGTCGCGGGGACTACAACTCCCAGTATCCCCCCAGCCAGATGATGGGGTTTGTTGTCCGACGGGCAACTCTGCAGAACGCGCCGACCCAGCTCCAGGCAACCGCCTCTCTCTCTCTCTCTCTCGTTCTAATAAAAATATTTCAAATACATCAATAATCCGCATTCACTTCGGCAGAGCTTGGAAGAGAGGTTATTATGGGAAAGGGAACTACAGTCCCCCAAATCCCCAGCCAGCAGAGAGAAGAAATGAATTGGAAGTGTAACGCCTCGGGGCTGCTCTCCCCTCTCCCGCCGCCGGCCGCCCCCCCCATCTCGGCATGGCTTCCGAGGCTTCTGCCCCGCGCCGCCCCCGTGTAAACGGCGCCTGCCTCACTCCGGTTTCCTTCGGGACGCTTGCGGAGTCGCGCCCCCGCCCGCCGGGATATTAATGAGGTGTCGGTGGATCGGAAGCGCCGCCGCCCGGGCCCAGACTCCCCAGCGCAGGCCGAAGGCGTGCCAGTGGGCCCGCCGGAGGGTCCCCAGCCCAGCCGGACCCGCCAGCTTCCCCCGGCCCGAGGCTGTCTCTCGGGTGCCCACTGAACATGGGCAGAGTTCCTGGCCGCTTCGGCCTTTCCGTGTCAGAGCACGTGCATAGTTCCCTGCCGCTACTGCCTTTCTGTGTCTGGGCATGTACAGAGTTCCCTGCCTTCCATTCTGGGCACCTGCAGAGTTCCCTGCCGCTACTGCCTTTCCGTGTCTGGGCATGTACAGAGTTCCCTGCCTTCCATGCTGGGCACCTGCAGAGTTCCCTGCTGCTACTGCCTTTCCGTGTCTGGGCATGTACAGAGTTCCCGGCCTTCCATACTGGGCACCTGCAGAGTTCCCTGCTGCTACTGCCTTTCTGTGTCTGGGCATGTACAGAGTTCCCGGCCTTCCATGCTGGGCACCTGCAGAGTTCCCTGCTGCTACTGCCTTTCGGTGTCTGGGCATGTACAGAGTTCCCGGCCTTCCATGCTGGGCACCTGCAGAGTTCCCTGCTGCTACTGCCTTTCCGTGTCTGGGCATGTACAGAGTTCCCTGCCTTCCATGCTGGGCACCTGCAGAGTTCCCTGCTGCTACTGCCTTTCTGTGTCTGGGCATGTACAGAGTTCCCTGCCTTCCATTCTGGGCACCTGCAGAGTTCCCTGCCGCTACTGCCTTTCTGTGTCTGGGCATGTACAGAGTTCCCTGCCTTCCATGCCGGGCACCTGCAGAGTTCCCTGCTGCTACTGCCTTTCCGTGTCTGGGCATGTACAGAGTTCCCTGCCTTCCATGCTGGGCACGTGCAGAGTTCCCTGCCGCTTCAGTCTTTCCGTGTCTGAGCATGGGCAGAGTTCCCTATGGCTTCAGCCTTTCTGTCTCTGGGCATATGCAGAGTTCTCTACCGCTTCAGCCTTTCAAGGGGACCCCCCCACACACACACACACACCATCAGAGGCTCCTGGTTCAAACCCAAGCCAACCCATGTGTGCCTTCTGAGACAGCTTTGCGCTGGCCATTAAGATTACAGACCGCTCATAAGAACCTCAGAAGATGTCCCTCTAGCCCAGCTAGAGATCCCTGGATCTCACAGCAGCCCCACCAGAGAGATGCTTCTGGGAGCACATGAGACAACGAGAGACCGGTCTCCTGATACCCCTTCCCCTGCATCCAGCATTTTTTGATCAGAAGTGTGTTACTCATGAGGAGGCCAGTGCCCAAAGGGTGTTGCCCTTAGAGCCTTGGGTTCCAGCCCCCTCTCTCAGCCACGCATCTCACTCCCAGCCTGGCCTACCTGATGGGGCTGTTGTGCAAGATTACGGGGAGGATTAGAATCTTAGATCCTGACACGAGCAGGCTGCAGGGAAGAAGAGCGGAATATGTAATCTGTTGATCTATCTTGGTTATTTTTAAAGGAAAGGGTTCTAAGTACAGTGGTATTTCTCTTCTAGTAACTGGTGGTGTGCCGCTCTGTGAGTTTAGAACTCCAGATTTCCCGTGGCAGGTGCCACGGACTCCCACCTGCCACGATCTCCAGTTTCTCCTCATATACTGAGTACTGAGCGTAAACCTCACCTCTCCGGTTTTGTGGCTATTTCCAAACCAGCATGATTGGTCTCAACCACCAGGTCTGGCAGGTGAGGGCAAGAATGCCACTGAGCATGTGCAGAGTAACTAGAAAAGAGCGGCAAAGGGACTGAATCTTGAGCTTCCCATTCTAGGTTGGCTTCATAGAATCACAGAATCATGAAGTTGGAAGGGGCCTATGAGGTCATCGAGTCTAACCCCTGCTCAAGGCAGGAATCCAAATCAAAGCAGATCTGACAAATGATGGTCCAATTGACTCTTGAATGCCTCCAGCGTTGGAGCGCTCGCCAAATTCCAACACAATTGGTTCCATCATCGTACTGCTCTAACAGTTAAGATGTTTTTGCTGATATTCAGCGGAAATCTGGCTTCCTGTAAATTGAGCCCATTGTTACATGTCCTGCTCTCGGGGATGATTGAGAACAGATCCTACCCCCCTTTTGTGTGACTGACTACCTTTCAAGGATTTGAAAAGTACTATCCTATCTCCCCTCAGTCTTCTTTTCTCAACGCTAAAGATACCCAGTTCTTTCTTTCAGAAAAATGACTTTTCCTCCCCGGCCACAATTTTCCTATCTCTGCAGGGGAGTTAATGTGAGCAACCTGGCTCTCCTCCACTCCTCTGAAACATCATCCCACAACAGCCCTCCGAGGTAGCTGAGGTAAAGAGATAGCGACTGGCCGAGCTCACCTAATGAGCGTGATAGCTGAGGAGTAATTAGAGTTTGAAAGTTATCTCTTGTTGTGACATACACTCATTGTGATGTGTGTGGGCTATTCGTAAGTAAATAATATACCCCCATCCCCGGGATAAGGGGAATTTATCATTTCAGTGTTGAATCGGTCCTGTTTACTTTGTGCTATCTTTTATAGCTGTCGTGGCAAAACCAGCGAAGAATTGTGTGGTGCCTTCGAGATGGGCAGAATTATGATGAAATCATAAACCAAATATTGGGGTGCGATCAGAAAAAGCACGTGCTGGATCGCACCGGAAAGGGTCACTCTGATGGGAGCATCAGGCGGGAGTGCATTTCCCCATCTGTCATGTGATCGCCAGGAAATAGATCATTTATTTTATTTTATTTTATTTTATTTTACACTATTAAACCGCCCGTTTGATGAACGGTCACTCTGGGCGGTGTACAGAGGAGAGCAATAAAAACATATAACAAACATCAATAACTTGAACAAGAATAACAAACAGACATAATTTTAAAAGTTACATTTTCAATGATTTCAATTAAGTGGAATTAAATCAAAATCAAATTAAAATCAACACTGAAATCAAAAGCACACACTCCACAAGCGGTCCAATTTGTGATTTACTTCCCTGTGTGATCACAGCCGTTGTTAGTCTCTAAAGTACTACATGATTTTTCAACATTTCTTTGTTATTTTGGCCCAAATCCTATCCGTTACACTCACCAGCACAACACAACCAACATAAATCTCACGTCACAAGGTTAGAGGTTAAGCGTCGGCATTTACTGTTGCAAGCTGAGTCTTATTGCAAGTCGTCCTAGCTTGTAACAATTTGTTAATGAGATTTAGGCCAGATGTGCTATGCAGGAGTAAGAACCCAGCAGGATCTGAGCCTCTGTATTATTATTATTATTATTATTATTATTATTATTATTATTATTATTATTATTATTATTATTATTATTATTATTATTATTATTATTATTATTATTATTATTATTAAGATTGGGTCCAGGTCACCCGATGGACCGTATCTCCCTATATGCGCCTTCTAGGCGTTTAAGATCATCAGAGGAGGCCCTTCTCTCGGTCCCATTGCCAGCGCAGGCACTGTTGATGGGGCCATGAGACAGGGCCTTCTCGGTGGCAGCTCCCAGGTTATGGGATGCTCTCCCTTAGTTGGTCAGGCTGCTGCCCCCTTCCCTTTTATCCTTCCACCAACAGCTGAAGACCCACCTTTTTAGGCAGGCTTTCGACCATCATGACTGAGTCCCTGAATGCCTTTTAAAAGTTAAGATAGCTTTTAATGTTGAATTGTTTTTAATTATTCAATTGTATTTTAATTAGCTTAAACTTTGTTTTTTTTAATGTTTAAGGGACGTGGTGGCGCTGCGGGTTAAACCGTAGAAGCCTCTGTGCTGCAAGGTCGGAAGACCAGCCGTCGTAAGATCGAATCCACCCGGCGGAGTGAGCTCCCGTCACTTGTCCCAGTTCCTGCCAACCTAGCCGTTTGAAAGCATGTAAAAATGCGAGTAGATAAATAGGTACCACCTCGGTGGGAAGGTCACGGCGTTCCGTGTCTAGTCACGCTGGCCATGTGACCACGGAAACTGTCTATGGACAAAACGCTGGCTCTACGGCTGGGAAACGGGGATGAGCACTCCCCCCTAGAGTCGGACACGACTGGACTAAATGTCAAGGGGAACCTTTACCTTCACCTAATCTTAGAACTGCCAAGCGGGAAGGGACGCGATGGATCACGGAGTGCAGCCCCTCTCAAGGAGGCCCCATGGGGGAATCGAACTCCCAACTTCAGAACCTCTGGCTCTGCAGCCAGAGGCCTAAACCACTGAGTGATCCAACATTTGTTTGTTTGTTTATACACATTTACTCCTAGAAATTATGAAGAGGTGCTTGTGCGTTTTTGGACCTCGGAGGCCAGAAGAACTCGCCCGGCTCCGGATCTTGGACAGCTTGACTTTGTTCAGAGGGTGGAAAGCCCTGACTGCTCTTGTGTAAACCAGGGGATCAAATGGAAGGGAAGTGTAAAAAAGGAGATTCTGTGGTCATTCTACCAAGAGCTTAAGATAAACAAACTTCACAACAGCAGTCGCTGATGATGGTTGTGAGCCGTTGGGAGGGTGTTCTGTATTGTGCCTGAATCCAACCCACCTCTTTTGAAGTTGCACAGGAAAAACCAGCCAGTGCATCGTCCTACTATTTCTTTATCCGGCCCCCCACTTTACTCCAGTGTAGACAAAAGACTCTGGACGCCAAACAGAGCAGCTGTGGGGAGACAACTCTGCGGAAAGAAACCATCGTGACTGGGATCTCCTCCATCTTCTTCCGGTGACCTCAGCTTTTCAGGAATCTGGAATATGCTGAGGATGGAGTGATGTATCCCGTCAGGGCTCTTGGGCCGCATCAGAGCCCTCGCTTTTTGGGCGCAAGGCGCACTCCCTGCTCGGGGAGGGAAGCCGCAGCTTTGCCAGCATTGAGCAAATACTTCCTCTCTTATCTTGGTCTAGAGAAGCGGCTCCTAGAAGCCCATCACCCTCTGGCGTGCGACCCTGAAAGAGGAGGCAGGGAGGGTGGGGGATTCCGACTCTGTCCACGCTACACAGCTAGGCCAACTTGACCCTACTTCAAACATCGTGGCTCCCATCACGTGGCCTCCTGGGGTTTAGTATTTAGGAAGCGCTTTCTAAGTTCAGGAGAGGGGCCCAGAGCTTCCTAGCATATGACAAGACTCCATAGGATGGGAGTTGTAGTACTTCACGTGGCATCAAACTGATGGATCAGTACACTACCCAAGGGTATATGGATTTACCCTTCAGTTCCTCACTGGCGCTGCGGGTTAAACCGCAGAAGCCTCTGTGCTGCAAGGTCAGAAGACCAGCCGTCGTAAGATCGAATCCACGCGGCGGAGTGAGCTCCCGTCGCTTGTCCCAGCTCCTGCCAACCTAGCCGTTCGAAAGCATGTAAAAATGCGAGTCGATAAATAGGTACCACCTCGGTGGGCAGGTCACGGCGTTCCGTGTCTAGTCGCGCTGGCCACGTGACCACGGAAACTGTCTTCGGACAAACGCTGGCTCTACGGCTTGGAGACGGGGATGAGCACCGCGCCCTAGTGTCGGTAGACTAAATGTCAAGGGGAACCTTTATCCTCACTGGTTCCCAGTTAATACGGAAGGACGAAAGTGAATGAACTCCAACTTGGGAATTATCTGAGAGGGGGGGAAATCTGCTTTTTCCTTCCAGGCACACCATCCTTTTGGGACAGCTTACACAGGTGATTGCCTGGCTTTGCAGCTGTCTACTCACCTGCTATATGTCATCAAGTGAAGGAGTGATCTCCCAAAGGTCCTGTCCTCAACCACAGGACATGCAAACTCAGGCCTGTGGCTTCCTTTATGGACTCAATCCATCTCATATTTGGTCTTCCTCTTTTCCTGTGGCCTTCCACCTTTCCCAGCATGGTGGTCTTTTCCAGAGAATCCTGCCTTCTCAGGAAGTGCCCAAAGGAGGACAGCCTCACTTTCAACATTTTTGCCTCCAGAGAAATTTCAGGTTTGGTTTGATCCAGGACCTGCTTGTTTGTTTGTTTGTTTTCGGCTGTCCGGAGTATCCGCAAAGCTTTCCTCCAGTACTACATTTCAAACATTTTTCCCCCTGTCAGCTTTCTTCACTGTCCAGCTTTCACTCCCATATACGGTGATCAGAAACACAAGCGTGTGGATGATTTCGGTCTTGGGTCTCCAGTGACATATCCTCACACTTGAGTCTCTTTTCTAATTCCTTCCTTGCTGCCTTTCCGAGTTTCAGTCTTCTTCTGGTTTCTTGGCTGGAGTCTCCCTTTTAATTGATGGTTGAGCCTGTCCTTCCCATAATCAAAAACACGTGGAAAAGACAAGACTTCCATTCGTAAAACAAAGGATTCTGGTAAGTCTAGTGCACGAAAGCAAATTCTAGCAATAGTAGACAAATGGTTATTTTATACCTATAAATCCAGCTATGCTTTGATCTGTATGGCTGTGTTGTATTCAGTTAATGCTGCCAATGTTGTTGTTGTTGTTGTTGTCTGATACTGCTATTGTTTATCATTGTTGTCGTCATAAAGATTTAAAACATCCGATTATATACATCCAATGTATCGTACATGGCATGTGCATGAGCAATTCAGAGTGAATGCGATGAGATCCATGGTAACCTTTTGATCACTTTATGGCAGCGATAAATCATGCATGGCAGTTGCAAAGCGGTTGAAATTCAGTTTAAACCCCTAAGGTATTCAAAAGCAGGTCAAGAGAACAGGGATGGGCGGTGGGATGCATGAAAGATCCTTATTCACCCTCCGTTTGTGGCCCAGAGTGAGGTCATGGCTAGCTTTCCAGTCCATGGGCTTACTTTTTGTGTTGTTTGCCTGGTCAAATTGTTTGGAAAGTGTTTTGTGGTGTTTGAATTGTCTTAGAGTCCTTGGATAGTTTTAGGATGATTGTGCCCCTTAACCATGATGATCAACGTTGCTGATGTCAGGTTGCCTGTAATGTATGTTCATCCTAATAGGGTTTTCGATGCATGTGAGATGTAGATGGACTGGTTTAACGTGGCCACCCAATACAAGTGAGTTTCCACAGCCAAGCAGGGATTTGAACCCAAGCCTTCGAAGTCTACCTTTGGCCCAGTCCAAAACCGCTTTGGATCTTTGGGTCCTTTAGCATGGCTGAGAGCATGGAGTGGCGGGAATGAGAGAAGAACTAAAAGATGCCCCTGTTTCCAAAAGACGAGTAGAGTTTCTTTAGGGACTAGAATACCTAGAATTCTCCAGAAAGTTACTGGAAATTTTGGGGATGGTAGTCCCAAAAAAACTGAAATTTCTCATCCCTGTCATTTCCTGGAGTTGCTCTCAGTCTCTTTTTCATCTGGGGGAAATTTTCAACAAGGTTGTTGTTTTCGCTTGTTTCAAGAAGAAAAACAACCAAGGGGATGTAGTATTTTTAAGCCTGACAGACTTAGAATCATAGAATCACAGAATAATTGAGTTGGAAGGGGCCTATAAGGCCATCAAGTCCAGCCCCTTGCTCAAGGCAGGAATCCAAGTCAAAGCAGATCTGACAGATCATGGTCTAATTGTCTCCTAAATGCTTCCAGCACTGGAGTGCTCACCACTTCCCGAGGTCATTGGTTCTGTCATCATACTGCTCTAACAGTTAAGTTTTTCCCCCCCTAATATCCAACTGAAATATGGCTTCCTGTAAATTGAGCCCATTATTACATGTCCTGCACTCTGGGATGATTGCGAACAGATCCTGCCTCTTCTCTATATGACAGCCTTTCAAGTATTTGAAAAGTGTCATATTGTTCCCTCCGGCTTCTTTTCTCAAGGCTAAGCATGCCCAGACAGCTCCTCCAGTCTTTCCTCACAGGGCTTGGTTTCCAGTCCCCTGATCATCCTTGTTGCCCTCCTCTGAATTTGTTCGTTTTCAGCATCCGTCTTCAAATGTGGTGTCCAGAACTGGACACAGTACTCAAGATGAAGCCTAATCCGTGTTGAAGAGAGGGAACCTAGTACTTCACAGGATTTGAAGGCTATAATTCTATCAATGGAGCCTAGCATGGGCTTTCGTAGACCTCGTCAGATGAACCCCAGTCCACCTCCAATATTTCCTGAAAAACCCAGTTTGGACCCACCATCCAGGTGCCTTGCCCATCCATCCATATCTCCCTGCTAACTCACCAAGACCTCAAGACATGTTTCCAGGAGTTCGCAGAGACTGTTTGGTCATCTTGAAGAGATTGCCGATAACACTCTCGACTCCTTTTGATAATCTAATCAGTACAACAACCCTAACAATCAATTAAACAACTCCCGGCTTTCTTCTTCCTCCTTTTCTTCAACTCTTGGAGCTCACCAATCACTCTCCCTGATAGAGATATCTCTGAACAAGCAAGAGAATCCCCGTAGATCCATCTTTCACATGCATCTCTAAAGATTTGCAGGGTTGGAAGCCAACCCCCCGGGATTGAAGATTTTGCAAACGATTCTGTCTAGACAAAAAGCGGGGGAGCAGGGGAGGGAAAGAATGAGATGAAGCTGGTTTGGAACAGCTATTCACCTTTCTCTGACCAAGGCCAGACTCCACAAGGTCTCGAGAAGCCACAGTTCTGGGAGAGGAGAAGGGGAGATGAATGAGTCACAGGTGGGTGAGTGGGGTAGCACACTGATTTCTGTGACTCTAATTCACTTTGGATTGGATTCAAGTGGGACCAGGATGGTGAAGGGTCTGGAAACCAATTCTGTGAGGAACAGTGGAGGGAGCTGGGTATGTCTAACCTGCAGAAGAGGAGATGGAGAGGTGATGTGATGGCCATCTTCAAATCTTTGAAGGGGTGTCACGTGGAAGATGGAGTAAGCTTGTCTTCTGTTGCCCCAGAAGGCAGGACCAAAAGTAATGGATTTAAAGCAGAGATGGGCACGAACTGCTGAAGTGGCAGTTCGTGCTGGTTCGTGCTGGATCAGCCAAGAGGGTGGGGCAGAGAAGCCAGGACTGGAAGATCAGTTGAGGAGGGGCAGGAAGCTATCCTGCTGGGTCCGGTGAGGGGCTGATTGAGCCAGAGGAGGCAGGGGAGGGGAGCATCAGCACCTGTGCTGCTGCCTTTACGAACTGGGACGAACCGATTTGTGCCCATCTCTATCCATGACATTCTGGGGAGGTCTCTTCCAGCTCTACAGTTCTATGATTCTGCAGCCATGTATGTGGACATGTGGAAATACATTTGTGGTTGCAGTTTCCTCACCCAGTTTTGTCCGACGCAGTACTTCTCCAGCGTGAGACAAGATCTCTTTCCAACTTTTCTGCCAAACGCAGATCTTTGAACTCAAGACTCCCCTTGACTTGCGGTTGAACCACAGATCTTCTGCATGCGACGCCCAGGCTGCGCCACTAAGCCATCAGCCCTCTCCTTCCATTTAGCCACGGTGGCAGCCCCCAATGTATAACAAGAGGGGTGGGGTACGGGCGAGACAGAAGGAGACCCGTATCTTTTACAAGACAAATGGTTCTCTTTATCTGCAACACTGCGGATTACACACACTGAAATAAAAATGGAAAGAGGCCGAGAAAAAGGCTCCCATTTACTTTAGGCAGCTTGGAAGAAGCCTCCTGCTTTAATTAAATACCGGGTGTGCTCCTTTTAACCTTCAGCTTCTCTTGTTTGGGCAGGGTCGGGGGGGGGGGGGGAGAGAAACACAGAGAAAGAAGAGCCGGTATGTCTGAGAGGCAAGCATTGTACAGCAAAAAGATACTATACTTGGATGGCTTCCACGAGGAAGAGAAGAACTGGAGCGGAAGGGGTTAACTTGCACCTGAACATTGATGGCCTGGACTATAGGGTGAAGTGGTAGAGTCTTCCAGTGGTGCAACAGACTGTACCATTTCAGGCTGCAGGTGGGAAAATAGCTTATTTTGAATTCTCCCCTACCTAAAAAAGCAAACAAATAATAACACCCTTAAAGCATAACATTTCATTTCTTGCAGCTAGGAAGGAAGCAAGGCCAGATCCCGTCACCCCAGTTTACTCAGGAGTAAACCCAACAAGAGCATGCCGGTATACAAAGCACAGCTCAGTTCTACGAATTTAAGAGGGAGATATTTGGAAATTATGAAGAATTCCATTACGTCCTTATCGGCAGAAAAAGATTGTGGGCTGCTTTCTGCCTAATACAACAGAATCTCATCATTCTTCTCCTAATGGGCTCATTTTTTACCGGCAGGGAAAGTTATACATTTTAATTTTCTTTAGACGCTCTGGATTCCATTTGTTACACCAGATCAGGTTTCCACCAACTCAAAAGCATACAAAAGCATATTCGAAAAAGTATACTTTTTTTCTAAAGTATATACTTTTTAAAAAGTTTAGCATCTTCCCTGAAGTTCCTTTCTTGGCCGTTCGTCAACAGCCAAGCGCCTACCTGAACAGGAAGGCCTTTGGCTAGCAGCAGAAAGATAGCAGGGAGGGGGCTGGCCCGGTTTCCCTTGGGAGGGAGTTCTGCGACATGGGAGCAGCCACCAAAAAGGCCTTGCTTCGTTTCCTCACCAGGTGTGCCTGCGAAGACAGCGGGACCACGAGAAAGACTTCTGCAGGAGATATGAAAACCTGGGCAGGCTCATATAGAGACACACAATCCTTTAGGTATCCCATGTGTTTGCATTCTGTGCTGTCAAGTCGGAAATGACTTATAGCGACCCTAATAGGGTTTCAAGGCAGCTATGCTAGACCAAAGCAAATTGGGCCTTTGTAGCTCAAAGCAAATGAGATATGGCTCCTAACTCACTCCTATATGGCCTCACTGCGGCTCCCCACCTTGGTCTTCCAGCTGCAAATGCTTCACTCTGCCTGGTTATTTCCAAACTCTGGGCCTGGATGTATGATGGAGGCTCCAGCCATGGGAGAATTAAATGTGCATAGTGAAGAATATCATAGAATCATAGAATTGTCGTAGGGTTGGAAGGGACCTCGGAGGTCTTCTAGTCCAACCCCCTGCCCAAGGCAGGAGACCTCAGACCATCCCAGACCTCAGACCATCCCGGACAGATGGCTGTCCAATCTTCTCTTGAAAATCTCCAGCGATGGGGCACCCACAACAACGGGAGGCAAGCTGGTTCTCACCATCAGGAAATTCCTCCTGATTTCCAGGTTGGATCTCCCTCTGACGAGTTTCCACCCATTGGTTCTTGTCCTACCCTCAGGCGCCATGGAGAATAAATCGATGCCCTCTTCCCTGGAAGACTGTGGTCGTGTCTCCCCTCAGTCTTCTCTTCTTGGTTTCTAGGCTTGCTCGTGCGCTCATGTCTCTGGATATAGTCTCAGGGAACTGTTATGTTTCTCTGGGTCTCCAAGCAGAAAGACCACTCAAAAGGAGAGAGGTGCTGGTGGAGGCGAGAGTCTGATTTGCCTACATACGGTTCCTTTAAACCCTTTCTCCTCTCATTCCCAGCTGGCACCAGGACACTCTGGCCGAGCATGAGGTTGTACGTATGTGGATCCAGTAAGGATGGAGTTTTCAGATTTTCTGCATTACAAATACCATAATTCTCCAACTCCTGCCTTTCAGGCACCACTGAAACACCTGAATGTGGCTCGCCTGGAGAAAAAAAAAAAGGCCTCAACTGGAAGGCTGTGAGGCTTAGCTAGGCCTAGCTCCCCCCAAGCTTCCTGTTTGGAAAGAAAAGCTCCCAGCTAGCACTGGAACAGGAACAGGAGAATTAAAGGTATTTGTAGTTCAGAAAATCCGAAAATCCCATCTCTGCTTCCCACTTTTTGCCTGCCCTGCCTTCGGGACAGGACCGGCTGCTGTGACATCACAAGGACCCACCACCTGCTCCCAGGTTTTGATCCAGAAATGATGCTGAGCCGGCAACCCTCCATCCTTTCATACAGGAATTTTCAGAAGGTGTGGAATGTTACGTTAAGACTCCCAGTCATCTATTATTATTATTATTTTTAATAGGGTGCATGCATGAATGCTGTACAAGGGACAAATCTTTTCAATCCCCAGCAAAGGTGAAACTGACGTTCAGCAGAGCTGGTGAAATGGATGGGGAGATAAGAGAGCAAAGAATAGCTAAACAGGTAACACCCAATTACAGCCGCAGCTCTGTTGACTTACACTTTTCCTTATCGCCAGGCATCAGGGTATCCGTGTAAATGGCGAAAAGCGTTTCGACGGATGCCAACTCATCGCAAGGCCTCCGACCCACAGAACCGGCGAAACCCAGTGCAACCCGCCAACCTACACTCTCCTTATCAGGAAGCTGTGACGAGGGCTATGAAATTAAAACTATAAAAGGAAGGGCCTTATCAGCCACTTCTAATTCCCGTCGTGTTCATTAAGGACGACTGCGCCATCGTGGAATGAACCTCCAGGGAACACTTTCCATGTGTGTTAAGTTTGGAAGGGTGCAGTGTGTGTGTGTGTGTGTGGGGGGGGGGAATGAATTGAAGGGGTGGAGAGGGGAAAGCGTTATCGTAAGTTGTCTTGAGCAATTAAGCAGTCTCTTGCTTAAGATGTCTGTTTAGACTAGGTCCCAAGCAGGGAGGGAAAGCAGGATTAAAAGGCACTTTCTTTCTAAGACTGACCTAGAAGTAAAAGAGGTCTTCCTAACACTCGCCTGCTGGTGCTTGGGCCTGTACATTTGGAAAGCCCAAGTCGCAAAGTGCATTTATCATGTTGGAAAAGGCATCCCTCGCCTCTGCCTCCCACGGCTTTATCTCTCTTTTTGCTATCCTCTTCCTCTCTCTCCCCTTGCTAAGTACAGGCCAAGAGCACCGGGGCATCCTGAGACAGAACACACAACAATATATTGATAGCTGGAAGAATTGAGTTTCTTCCCCCAGGTATGAGGGCAGACAGGCCATGAAAGAGCAGGGCATCTGGGGAGTGGTGGGATGACAAGGTGACATCCATCCATCCATCTATCCATCCATCCATCCATTCATTGATTCAGATAGCTCAGTAGTTTAGGTCTTTGGTTGCAGAGGTTGGGAGTTCGATTCCCCCTTGGTGCCTCCTTGACAAGGGCTGGACTCGATGATCCATAATACCCCTTCCAGCTCTACAATTCTAAGATGATGATGATGATTGCCATCATTCATTCATATTTATGTGCCTCTTTTCTCCCAGAACTGAAACTCAAGGCAGCATACAAAAATGTTGAAAATACAATAAAAACTTAAAATACAATAGAATTACAGATGTTAAAATAAATTTGACGAATAATGAATAAATTAATTCTAATATTACAGTTAAGATTAGAAGACGATAACATTTTTGATTAAATATATTAACAATGGGTTTCTTTTAAAAAGACAGCCAGAATGTTATCGTTAGAACAACTGCAACAAAACCCCCAGCAACCATGGCTTTAGCCCCTGATACCTAAAGGTCAATAGTGTAAGAGAGGCTTGGCGAATCCTGCCTCTGCTACATTACTGGCCTTTAGGTGTCAGGGGCTATGCACATACTGAACATCTGCCATGTGGATTCCCTTGTCCCATCTAAGGAGAATTTGTGTACCTTGGCTCAACGATCTCTGACACCCCCTCTCTAGATGTCAAGCTGGACAAATGCATTGGCAAAGCAGCTACCATGTTCTCTAGACTCACAAAGAGAGTATGGCTTAATAAGAAGCTGACGGCATAGACCAAGATCCAGGTCTATAGAGCCTGTGTCCTGAGCACACTCCTGTCCTGCAGTGAGTCCTGGACCCTTTGTGCACGGCAGGAGAGGAAGTTGAACATGTTCCGTATGCATTGTCTCCGACGCATTTTTGGCATCACCTGGTAGGACAAAGTTCCAAATAGAGTAGTCCTAGAACGAGCTGGAATTTTTAGCATGTATACATTACTGAAACAGCGACGTCTACGTTGGCTCGGGCATGTTGTGAGAATGGCTGACGGTCGGATTCCAAAAGATCTCCTGTATGGAGAATTAGTGCAGGGAAAGCGCCCCAGAGGGAGACCACAGCTGCGATACAAGGAGATCTGCAAGTGGGATCTGAAGGCCTTAGGAATGGACCTCAACAGAGGGGAAACCTTGACATCTGAGCGTTCAGCCTGGAGGCAGGCGGTGCAGTATGGCCTCTCCCAATTTGAAGAGGCCCTTGTCCAGCAGGCCAAGGCCAAGAGGCAGTCCCGAACCCAGCAAAACCAGGGAGCTGGACAGGAGACAGATTGTATTTGTCTTCAGTGTGGAAGGGATGGTCACTCTCGAATTGGCCTTCTCAGCCACGCTAGCGCTGTTTCAAGTCCTCTATTCAGAGCACGTTACCATAGTCTCTCAAGACTGAAGGATGCCTAATCTTAAATCTTAATCTAATGAGAATTTGAAATAGCAATAAAGAAAAGAAAGGGAAAAAAATAGAGTGGAATTTTAGAGATGGGCATGAACTGTTGGTTCGGCGGTTCGTTTAGTGGCTGAACAGGTGTTTGGCGCTTCCCAGCCCTGCCTCCTCCAGCAGACACCCACTCAGAGGCAGTGTCTGGAGGAGGCGGGGCAGGGAAGCCAGGGCACTGCCTCTGAGTGGGTGCCCGCCAGAGGTCGTGAGGTTGGGAAGTGCCGAACACCTGTTCGGCCACTAAACAAACCATCACAAACTGCCGAACTGGTGGTTTGTGTCCATCACTAGTAGGAATATGTAGTAAAGAGCCCACCACCAGGCCAAACACGGGAACTATGAACAAATCACACATCCAAGTGTGAAAAGTTAGTTTTAAAGAGTAAATTGTTATGTGCTTCTTTCTTGAATTCCACGGATCCGAGCAGCATGGCTTTGGTTATACACGCTCCCCCCAAACCAAATAAATAAATAAATAAATAAATAAATACTGTGCTGTTATTCATCCCCAGGAAGTGGCTTGAGAAAGGTGGGTCTTGGGCTCACTTAGGGGCCTTCCTTTGGCAGTGCAGTGAGCTTCCGTCTGATGGTGGTGGCCGGCCGGCCCCCTCTGCTGTCATGGTGGCACCACGTGGTGGCCAGGAAGAGTGCTGGAGCATGCCATGAGGCTGATGTGGGTCAGGGGAGGTGTGTGTGTGAATCAACTCTTTATGCTTTACACTTACATTTTTAGGGGGGAAGGATTTATACACAGATTTTGGACTTCCCGGGGGGCAGGGTCTGGTGCCCAGCATTGATGAAAAGCGAAGTGTATAATTAATTAATTAATTTATTTATTTATTTATTTATTTTTATTTATTTTAGCAGCTCGTGTTCTGTTTCTAGTAGCTCCTCCAGCTGGAGGGTAGTTTCTGAGGAAGGGAAGTGGTGGATGGACTAGACTAGATCCTGAAACGTAAGGTTGTGTTGTTGGAGACTAGAAATGGGCAGATTTGTGTTTCTGGACTACAAAACGGTTGTGTAGATTTGCAGTTTTGCACTCCCAGATTTACCCAAGAAGCATAACGAGGCAAAACAAGTCTGCCCACCTCTTCTGAGGACCCAGGCTCAAGATCACCCATATTATGGTGTTCCCGATGGCTATGTATGGATGCGACGGCTGGACAGGGAAGAAACCTGGAAGGCAAAAAATGGCTTATTTTGAAATGAGGTCTTGGAGAGCAGCTTTATGGACACCTCAGACTGCCGGGAAGATAAATAATTGGGCGCTGGATGAAATCAAGAGTGAACTCTCACTAGAAGCTATAATGACTAAACTCACACAATTGTTCTCCAGGCATATTAAGAGACAACAGAACTCACTGGAAAAGACCATAATGTTAAGAAAAGTGGAAGGCTGTTGGAAGAGAGAAATGGGTTGAACATGAGATGGGTCGATGCAGTAAAGGAAGCCACGAAACCCAGTTTGCAAAACCTGACCAGAATTATTGACAATTGGAGGTAATTAATTCATTAGCTTCCCATATGTCAGAGGGGATTTGATGGCACATAATCGCAAGAGGAGGATTTCAAAAGATCTTGCATTTAGGGACTTTTCCGATCCTGTGCTCATAGCATGGGACATTTTAAAAATCTGAATATACTACCCTAACTTGGTCAAAAAAAGTACCCAGTGCCAGAATGTGATAGATCTGTAAGGATATTTTCTCTCTCTCTTCACACAAACTAACGAACGAATTGCACATGGCAAGTGGCTGAACCATGGGGATTTTATTTTGCAACCCTTGGGAGGACATTGCTGTAGAAGTCTAGTTCCGTGTGAATTCTGCGAGAAAAACATGGCTCTGGAGGACTAAAATATCCTGTCCTGGTGGAGGAGGGTGAATAACCATCAGATCCTAATGGAGCTCAATGACCCACAATAGAAAGGATAAAGTAGGGAGAGTCATTATACCATTCACCTTCTATCAAGGGATACAGGATAAACCCTATTGGCTAACAAAGAGTTAACCCATGTGGGTCCCCCCCTCCCCCAATAGGTGCTGGCATTTAGCAGGTGAGCAAATATAGGGCCAAGAGGATGTAAGATATCAGCATCTCTTAGCAACATAAAAATCAAGAATCGACCATGTTTATCTCATGACCTTTTGATCTGGGCAGAAAACGTTCAACAACTGGAACAGAAAATCCATCATTCACACACATCCCACCCCACCCGCCTGATCCAAGTAGTTTTGGGTGGTTCCAACTTGATGGCATATAACTAAGAAGTTAACTACTCCTGTCTTTGGATGGCACGCAAGGGCCACACGGCTTTTTCCCCTTTTGTTTCTCTTAGCTTTGTTACCTACCTTGCATGCAGTGAATTCCGACTCTGGTCCCAACACTTTCCATTATACTTATTTTCCCTGCTGAGCCTCTTCTTTTTCTCCTTCTCCATGTTCGATGTCCAACTGTTTCACTTCTAATAATAATAATAAACCTTTATTGTCAATGCACAACATGTGTGCAGTGAAATTGAATGAGCCTCCATGGATACAACCACACAAAGCACAGAAACACAGAATACATTCAAACACAGAATACATCTCCAGGCTTATAAACAAATCCCTAACCCCAGGAATACCGGGGCTAGGCACACATTTCCACATACTACATACATATATATTATTCCACCGGTATGTACATATTGCATGTTGTACTGGCACTGTGAGTCTGTTGTATTAAGTCTAGTCATGGTGTTATGTGGCATTTAGAAGTCTGACGGCCCATGGATAGAAGCTCTTTTTCAGCCTATTTGTCCGGCAGGCTATGCTTCTATATCTCTTGCCCGATGGTAGAAGTATGAAGAAGTGCTGTCCCGGGTGAGAATCCTCCCTAAGGATTTTACTCACTCTGTTTAGTCAGCGGGACCTGGCGATTTCCTCCAGTGGGGTTACGGGGCAGCCCATGGTTTTTTGTGCTGTGCTCATCACCCTCTGTAGTGCCCACAGTTGTTAAGCCAGCGTATCACACCGTGACACAGTATGTGAGGACGCTTCATTTTGCTGGTAACACACCGTAAGTGTGATTGCACACTTGGGTAAAATGAAACCGGAGCAGGGGTGTGTGTGTGCAGTGCCATGCGTGAGACCATGCGTGAGACCCTGCTGGCCACTGATCTCAGAATGACTTCCCATCTTGTCTGCTGGTGTTTCCCAAAAGGTGGTCTCTCTGTGTATCCATTCCCAGAATATGACAGTGCCTCTCATTCATTCATCCATTCTTTTCTTTTTTCTTTTATACCGCCCATCTAGCAAATTGCTACTCTAGGCAAATTGCTACTCTGGGCGGTGTACAGAAAGTAAAGCAAAAATCATAAAAACACATTCTAAAATACAGAGATGGGGGGGGGGGGAATAAAAGACAGGTGACAAAAAAAATGTTAGCAAAGAAAACCCTTCTTCCTCTTCCACACATTCAATTAAGGAGAACCTGGATAGCTCCGTGGTTTAGGCATCTGGCTGTGGAACCAGAGGTTGGGAGTTCGATTCCCCTGTGGTGCCTCCTTGACAGGGGCTGGACTGGATGATCCACAGGGTCCCTTCCAGCTCTTCAGTGCTAAGGTGATAAAAGTCTTTCTTCCTCTGCACCCTTCTGTGTATTTAGTTGTTGTTTTTTAAAAGGCATGAAGTAATTCCTGTAGCTGGGCATTCCACATGGAAGGTGCCACGGCAGAGAAGGCCATGCTTCTGGTGGTTGTTTTCCGGGCCTCACGAGGTGTTAATATTCATCGGCGCATGGTGCTTGTCCCCGATCCTTCATTCTCTGTACCACGACTTGAACCCCAATCCTATGTGTCTGGACTATGAAGTGCCACGGAATACCACGGCGCCTGCCCTCTAGGATCTTATGCTTGGCCAAACATATCTTCTTGTGAGGATGCTGGTCGGGGATTCTGCCAGTGTCACTTGCTGGGGGATTTTGGGAGCTGTAGTGGAAAAGAATAACTTCCCCGAGTTTTGGTGCAAAGCATGATTAGCTTTAGGGTATCGAAAAGGAGATCCACAGCGGAAGAAAAATGGTTTCTGTCCTTCGTTGACAGTTAAGGGTCTGTAGCTCTGTTGTAAAACCCAAAAATCATCAGTTTAAGTTCTCCTCCGTGATAAAACCAGAATTTGAACCTGTTGCTCTTCCTCAGAAGATGAGGGTATATTTGTTTTTTGTTTTTTTCTTTCTCATGGTTATCAGGATGGCCCGGCGTTCTGTTTTTATTGCTGCCACATCGCTGGCTATTGATTTTTGTATTTATGAAGAATCAAGAGTTAACAGAGAGATCATTCAGGCTCCTTGGAAGTGGTTCAGAGAAATGGAAGAGAAAATGCCCAGGTTTTTCCCCCTGCCTCTTTCTCTTTCCCCCTTGGACACCCAACCAGGTGGCTTGGGCGTGTGGGAGCATCCTGGCCCCTTTTCAAGAGTTGTTATATTTTGGATTAGAAGAAAGAAAATTACAGGATTCTCCGAAGATAAATTCCCTGGCTTTAGTAAAAGGAAATAAGTCCGAAGGTCACAGGGAAACAAGTGCTGGTTTCAAACAAGCCACTTTTATTCTTACCATTCTGTTTATTCGAAAATGTCTGCAACAGCTCTGACGCTGAGGGCGATTACTGTTAAATAAACGATTTCCACGCAAGCCATTACAAAAATGCTTTCTTAGCCAAAAGAAAACGAAAAGAGAAATGAGCAAGGAAAGAGAGAGAGACAGAGAGAGAACCACAGCAAAGGAAATAAATTACTGTGTGTTCTACTTGAAGACAATCGATCTACTTTTTATTTCTATGCCGCTTGAAAGACGTCTAATCGGCATTAATGAGAACATCTAGATGAGACTCTTAAACTCATTTGTAAAAGGAACAGAGTTGGAAGGAAGGAGAACTACTAGACTACAACCCCAGAATGTCTCAGTCAGCATAGCCACAGCTGTCTGGTGGATTTGGGGAACAGAGGTTTAAAGAATAAAGCAACAACCGCATCTAAATCAGGACGAAGGAAAAGGCAAATACATAGACTGAGTGTGTTTTCCGTTTGTGTCTTTTCTAGATCCCTGTGCAGATTGCTACTCCCAGGCTCTTCTTCCCTCCTCCTTCTTGTGCCTCATAGAAATCATTTCCAGAGACTTTGGTGAAAACTTCTTAACTCCTGCACTGTTCTAAAAGTATTTCCAAAATAATAAACAGTATTTCCCCCCCCCTTTTTTTTTTTTTTTTTTTTTGGTTTAACACGAAGCTCCAGAGTTTGCCATTCCTTTCCAATAGTCACAGTTTCTGCACTGGGCCACTGTGCTCCACAAGTCAAAAGAACAGAGGATCCTACCGTTCCTATGATGAGTCAGCATACTCCTAGAAGCACAGAAGTAGAAAATGGGTCTTGCCTTAAGCCTTCAGGCAAGACTCCCACGTTTGACATTTTGAGGCCACACACGTGACAAGGCCAGTCAGTGGCTGTGGTGGCCAGTTTCCATGTGCGAAGGCTGTCAGGTCACAAGTGTGAATTCCCAGCAGTCTCATGGGGCTTATGCCCTGGGAGATGGGCTCCCGCACACAGTTGTGTGTTCTACGTTGCTTCCATACAGGACTGTTATAAGGTGCTGAAACACAGAATCAGATCCGTGGTCCACCACACCCAGTACAGTGGACCCTCGACTTACGGAATTAATCCGTATTGGAACGGTGGCTGCAGGTCGAAAAGTCTGTAGGTCGAGGCTCCATTGACCTACAATGCATTGAAAACCGATTAATCCGTAACCGGCCGTTTTTGGTCCATTTTGTTTGATTTTCCGGTCTGTAGGTCGATTCTCCGGCTGCAAGTCGAACCTAAATTTTGCGACCAGAGAAGTCTGTAACTCGAAAAGTCTGCAGGTCGAGCCGTCTGTAAGTCGCGGGTCCACTGTATTCTTGACACAGACTGGCACCACGAATCCTCAGGGTACCTGGAAAGATTCCACCATACCCTTTCTAGAGGTCCTGGGGATTCGGCCAACCTGCAGAAGGCTTGCAGGTTGCATGCAAAGCCTGTGCTAGGGTCTACCAGGGAATTGTGCCGGACTTTGGAAATGTTACATTTTTGCAGCAGAACTCCCAGAATCCTACAGCCAGCCTAGCTGTGTGCCATTTGCCATCTTGGTTGAAGGATTCTTGCGCTCTCAGACAAGGCAATGTCTCTAAGTTCTGGCTAGGAAATGGGATTTTTTGGATTTCTTGGACTATAATTCTACCTTTGGGGAGTTCTACTTGACCTTCACACTCCTTATAGACACCTAAATGTGGCTCACCTGGGAGAAGGGGCCTAAACTGGAAGGGTTTGAGGCTGAGCTCGGCCTAGCTCCACCCAAGCTTCCTGTTCAGAAAGGAAACTCCCAGCTAGCACTGGGGCAGGAACCGGAAGCTTGGATGGAGCTAGGCCTAGCTAGGCCTCAAAGCCTTCTGCTTTAGGCCTCTGCTCCCGGGTGAGCCACATTTAGTTGTCTATAAGACGCGTGTAAGTGAGGTAGAAGTCCCAGAATGGGGAATTAAGGATTTTTTAGACCGAAAAATCCAAATATCTTATCCCTGGTCCAGGCTACTTCAAGCTTTATTTGGCAATTTTAGCAGAGAATCCTGGTGACTGCAGGCCCCTTATGCCTAAGAAATCACCACCACGACAGCATCAATGTGTTGTCAAGTTGATTCCAATTAATGGTGACCTTTCCAAGGTTTTCAAAGTAGAGAGTACTCAGAATACTCTCCACTGCCACCATCAGTGTTCTTTTTAATATTTGAGAGGGTTTTCTAAAATTTCTTTCAAATTCGGATGGCGCTATTTCAGTATTACAGATAGAAAACATATATCACAGATCGGACCGCAACAGTTCCCTGCAGCTCGAAACCGGTGAACCTAGCATCCAGTACATGACAAACCCCACAGACACAATTTACTCCAACACATGCCAAAACAATTCAAAATAAATCACACCCCTTTGAGGCTGTTTAAAATACCTCACTCTCCGAACAAAAAAATCCACATGCTTCCAGGCAAAATAAAAAATAAAAAAGAGGTGCTCTCAGCTGTCCATCATGTGTAAACCGATATTTAAAAATCAATGTCAAGCATGTTAAACCTGACACAAGTGGGTCAGTAGACTGTGTCTAGGGGGGCGGGATAAGAAGTCTAATAAATAAATAAATAAAACCAGGACTTTTTTAACGTTTAACCATGCTCTGAGATATTTAAGAAGTCGTTTTAGCAGTTCCACCTCACCAGCACAGTGACTTTCAGTGGCCAACTGGGAATTCGAATCCAGGTGTCCTGAATCGTAGACTGTCATTCTGCCCACTGCAAAGCAGAAGGAACTCGTACATCCACTGGTGACAAAAGTACAAATGGGAGACTGAGTTTCAAGAGGTATAAAAATGTTCACAAGCATTTTTTTTTCTTATCCAAAAAGCTCAGGCTTGACACATTTCGGCAGTGGCCTTCTGCAGGAGCTAAGCATAAAATAAAAATATTTAAAAGCTTGGTATGTCTCTTATAGGCTGTCGTTAAGCTGTACTAAGAGTTTATGGATATTATTATGTGCATATTTATTAATATTTTATATTGCCAACTGTATCGATAAGAAAAAAGAGCTGTAACAAGCCAGCTGTTTCTAAATTAATACATATATGTTTATTTTATGCTTGGCTTCTGAAGAAGGCCACTGCCGAAATGCATCAAGCCTGAGCTTTTTAGATAAGAATAAAATCTGTATTGTCAACATTTTTATATGTCTTGAGACTCAGTCTGCTATTTGTACTTCTGCCATTCTGTTCCCTACACCACACTGGGTAACTGCAGTGAAGAACCATGAAGGGGGTGCGGTGGGGAAGGAACAAGCAACCATCTTCATTGTGATGCGTTTTCCCCCATCTTTTGGGATTACTAGTAAACACTTAATTCTTGCCAACTAAATCTATACTATATATATATATTTAACTAGGAGTTCATTCTGAAGATTTGTGTTTGATTACTGATCAATGCAACTTTTAATAACCAAAACAAACTCAAGCATGTGAAACTGTAAAAATAAAGCTGGAACCTTTACAGAGAACATATAAAAATGGTAAAGTTGACGGTCCCTCTAAATCTACCCCTTACAATGAGTCATCTTTGGTAACAGTGATCCTGCTACCTTAGGCATGATGTAACGTTCATACCGTCCAGAGTGCAAATAAGTTTAAATCTATTTGTCCAATTACGACTCCGATAACAGGAATCCTTCAGCTGTTTTTGTCTCAGTTTAATCATCCGTCAGATACGTGAGCAGATAGCATATCTTGCTTCCTCTGCAGATAGAGAGGGTTTCTTGAGAACCTTTTCCACAATTACAAAGATTGGATCATGTGAGTTCCTTGTTCCTATGGCAGCCCCACAACCCCAGTTCCTAGTTCCCAGGGAAGCCGAGGAGCTGGGCTTTGGTTCCCTCATCCTGGAAGAGCTTCTGTCTTCATGATGTCCAGTTGGACTAGATTGCACCAAAAGACCATTCGCAAGATGGCCAACCCAAAGTCCTTTCAAGACCTATAAAAATATATCATTGCTTAACATGCATTAAAAAAGCAAGTATGATTTTGCGCACAAGTCCATCGTCTGGAAACTTTACTGTAAAATGTTAGGTTTGTCTGCATTGCCTTGCAGGTGACTCATGTCAAAAAAAGCAGCAAGATTTGCCACTTTTTAAAGGAGTGTCCTATTCATTATTCTTGAATCATAAAGTTTTTAAGGTTTTTACAAAAGAAAGAGACGATTCTACACAATCAGAATGTGAATCTCACATCAATTTTTAAAAAATGCCTATTTTCTCCTTGCAATAACCTCCGGGCAAGTTTTTTTTAAAACTTTTTCTTGTGAAATTCTTGTGGAAAATCTTGCGGGATTTCTGCAATATTTTGCACTCTTATTTTTCTAGAAGAAAAACTAATCTGCACACAATTATCAGAATTTCTGTGCAAATGATGTTTTTCCTGTGCAGAATTCCCTGGTGAGGAAATCGAGATGCCCAGAATTTGGCATTGTGTGTGTCTGTGTGTCAAATAACAGACACCCCCCCCCCCCAAGGAAGTTGGGGACGTCTCCGTTGCAGAGAAGGCAGGGAGATCTTACTGTTGAAGGGGAAAATTGTGGTGAGAAGTCTCAGCATGGTCGAACTCAGAATGAGAATTTAGGGTGCAGTTAAACAATTGAATTACTGCCAGCCGGATTGGGTTACATAAGGACACAGGGCGCAGTATGCCATTTAGACTAGTCCTCGATTTCACAAACGAGTGCTGGGTGGTTTCAGGACAAACCAGCCTCTTGGCCTCCATGCTCCCTCATCTTCTCCTGTTTCCCACTCTGTGGGAGAGTGGGGACTTTTAAAAACATTATTCTTAAGTAGCCTAGCACTGAATTGGCTTGCCATACAAGTGATATAGCGCTGATTCTGGCGGGGGGAGAGATTCCCCCTCTTCCTCATCTCCTGTCTCTCCCTCTGGTGGAAGTGGGGGAAAGCTGGATTAAAAAAAAAATTTGAGAGGTGGCATAGCGCTATAGTTTATTGGGAAGTGGCATAGCACTCAAGTGATATAAAACCCACCAGTGCTACTTTGGTTCAATACCAGTGATTTAACCAAGCTGAGATAGAGCAAACCTACCTGCGCTCAAAAGCAGTAAGACCCTGCCAGTGATCGAAAAAGATGCAAACAGCAGTGGAAAAGAGTCGGGTTGGCACGCAGAGGGTGCCAAAAGCCGCCCAAAACTTGAAATCAATCTGATCGCACTTTTGACTATTCCCATTCCTTCTACGCACCTCTGAGTAGAACAGCGCTTTGTGTTCTTCAATCAGATGCACCACTGTCTTTTAAAGAATCATGTTCAGGATAGACCTGGCCTTCCTCTACACCAGTAGTTCCCAGCCTTGGGTCCCCAGATGTTCTTGGACTACAACTCCCAGAAGCCTTCACCACTAGCTGTGCTGGCCAGGATTTTTGGGAGTTGTAGTCCAAGAACATCCGGGGACCCCAGGTTGGGAACCCCTGCTCTACACAGTGCTGGTTGTCGGTCTTTTCGATTGCAAACCCACCTCCCACTCCCTCACCATAGCAGTTTTTCAAGTTTTAAGTGAGACAAGAAAACGAAGGAAAGGTTAGCATTGGCTTTGCTGGCATGTATTCTGTTGTCTAAGCATTGCAAGTGTGTGTATGCAGGAGCCACGCTGGTTCATCAGAAGGCAATAAAATGTCACCGATCTGTATGGCCCTTTCAGGCAATCTTTGTTTACCTAGAGATTTGGTTGCATCAACTTTCAAAGATAAAAGATAGTTGAAATCAAACCCAAGGGATAAACCAAAAGCCTTAACCGCCCAGGAATTAGAAAGTAGGCTGAGGTTTTAAAGCAATCCCTGAATATATATTTTAACAACAAGGCAACGTTCTGCTTCTTTAAAGTCCAACCAGACCAACCCAACATCTCACTCAAAATGTTAAGAAACACAGATTTTAACCAACGAACCACCAAAATTTTTACTATCATGGCTTGTCTTAGCACTTGTCCAGATTTTGAGATCTGAAGCACCTGATCCACTTTATCATGGATCAGTTCAAGCATTGTCAGATCTGCTTTGATTTGGATTCCTGCCTTGAGCAGCGGGTTGGACTTGATTGCCTTAGAAGCCCCTTCCAGCTCCATGATTCTAGGATTCTATAACACTGTTTGGTCTGTGCATCCACAAGTCCAACATCTTTGATGCCAAGATGTTCTCTGTCTACACAGAGTCAATTTTTTCATAATGGCCCATTGTCGTTTCCCATTCTTCTCCTTCTTCCTTAACCAATTTCTCTGCCCATTTCATTTCCTCTCCTTCTGTGTTTGCTGTCCTTCTCTGCCCACGTCCTTCTCAGTCTTTCCAAACTACTGTTCAGAGAAAAATCAGTATTTGTTGCATATTTTTCTTTACAGCAAACCTTTTTTTCAAAAAAGAATTGCAATATATCTAGTGCTAAAACATTCATTGCAGTGTGGTAGGTGAGCGCTAAACTTATCTAGCGCTAAAACAGTTCATTCGTTGCAGTATAGCAGGTGAGCGCGAAATCTATCTAGTCCTGTTACCATTCATAGCAATGTAGCAGTTGAGCGCTAAACTTACTGGAAGCAGGCAGCAGGTTTTGGTGGTTTGTATCAATAACCGACCATGAGGTCCTTTGTCTGAACTCCTCTGAGATCCTTCTGTCTTCCACCAGGTCTTAATTTGCTGGCTGAGTTAAGAGATTTGTTTGTTTGTTTGTTTAAAATAGGTTTACCCTCCCTTTTTAGCCCAAGGCAGCTTACATCAGTAAAATACAGAATTTAAAGCTAGCAACTTTGAGTATACAAATATTACAGAGGATGAAACAAACAATATACTAAAAAAAAGTAAACAAAAGTATTGCCAAAATAAATTCAGAGCAGTATGGTACAACAATCCAAAATAAAAAAAACTTGAAATCAATCTGATCGCACTTTTGTTTTTTTATATATATATATAAAATACAAACAAACAAACAAAAAAACCCACTCAGGCAGCCAGTCATTAGGGAAAAGCCTGCCGGAAGAGAAAGGTTTTTGGCTGCTTGCTAGACCTTTGGTCTAGATGGGTGGGATAGAAATCCAATAAATAAATAAATAAATAAATAAATAAATAAATAGGGCAAAGATGGGGCCAGGCTGGCCTCCAGTGGGAGGGAGTTCCAGAGTCTAAAGGAGCAGCCACAGAGAAGGCCTTCTCCCATGTGTCCCCCACCAAACGTACCTGTGAAGGTGGTGGGACCGAGAGGAAGGCCTCCCCTGATGATCTTAACACTTCTGGCAGGTTCATAAAGGGAGAGGCGGTTCTTGGGATAGCTTGGACCCAAATAGTTTAGGGCTTTATAGGTTAGAACCAACACCTTGAATTCACCCTGGAAATGGATCAGCAGCCAGTGGAGCTGCCGCCGTAGGGGGGGGGGGGTTATGTGATCCCTCTAACCAGCCCCAGTTAGCCATCTGGCAGCTGCGTTTTGGACCCACAGAAGTTTCCTGACACTTTCTAGAGCCATTAGAATCCCTGATCTGTGGTGCCTCAGAGTTTGGGAATGCTTTTTTTTTGGGGGGGGGGGAAGAGGGGCAGACTACAACTCCCAGAATCCCCAAGCTCACGTGGCCAGAACGAAGACACAACCTGCTGCCACTGTTGCTGCTGTAAAAGGTCTTGCTCCGAGTGTGTTTTGCCTGGAAAGGTAGCAATAGAGAGTAGATGTCAGAGTGACCTTCCAGGATCTGAAGGGCCCTGATAGAGACAGGAGTCCCAGCGCACTGGCTGAAGTCTCGTGGAACTTCTTTGGTTCTATAGGAAGGGAGACTAATCTCCAGATAAAGAGAGATATTATGATTGTAGTGTCTCGAGGGGATTTAAAGCCTGGGCCGTCACCTCCACCCCATTCCCAGCTGGCAGCTGAGACCTATTAGCTCCGTGCGCAAGTGTCTCTGTGTGTGGTGCTTTGAATAGCATGAGGGACTGAAGTTTGTGAACCCACCCGCTCACTGCCCACCCTCCAGGCATCACACTCCTGGCAGTTTGGTGCATGGAGTCTGTGCCGTTTGAAGTAAGGCAGGGAGTGGAGCTCTCTCATCGCGACTCACGAGACTTCTTGTGACACACGCCTGGGCTGTGATGCCACAAAGTCTGGGAAAGGCTCCCTCTTCCCACCCCTTGCCTCCCTTATCTCTGCAACACCAAAGATTTGTCCCAACATCTCAGGGAACAGTTTGGCCGTGGGGCAAACTTGCCCTCTTCTGTTCCAAGCAGGGAACCAGAGCCAACAGATCCAAATTACAAGAGAGGAGATTTTGACTAAACATTAGGAAGAGCGTTCTGACAGGAGGAGGTAACTGACATTGTCAGGGACTGGGTTCATCATGCAGGATGAAATGAGTCGCGTTGGCCGTTGCTTCAAAAGCCAGAGGGTGAAAATGGAGTTGGGTGGAGGGCTTGGTTCTGAGCCTGGAATGAGATGTTTGCTATCCTCAGTCCCCCTCAGTGGGTCTGATGATAAGGCCAACCCTGAGTTTTCCCTTCTTTTAAACATCGCAGAAGTCTTATTTTACCACAGAATAACCATCCGTGACCTGTCTGGGAAGTGACACTCTGACCCCGTAGATCCGGAAAGGCCTAAGAGGGAGGCTGGTGAAATAAAAAGTGCCTCACTGGACAGAAGGGAGATCGTTGAACTGGGCTGAACCTCAGCCCACCAAGACTTTGGTTAGCTTTTTCTCTTAGAGTTATTTCAACCTCGTATGCTGCCTCTGGTGGGTTTGTCTGGGAGGGACCTTTCTGGACTGTCAATCAATCAATTTTTCCTTCCTTGCCTCTAATTTCAAAGAGAGACCAGCCTAAGTGTCTTTCCGCCTCTCTTTTAGTCTGCTGGCAGTTTGCGTACAGTTAATGCAGTTATGAGAATGTAGTCTGCTGGAAGGAGGCTGTGAGTCTGTTGTTGTAAGCAGTCCTTTACGTGCACTATGCTGTTTTTTAATCTGTTCATCTGTGAGTAAATGAAACTTTTTTTATTCTTTTTCTTACCAGTGTCTCAGAGTGAGTTACTGAGACTGTAAGGGCAGGCCAATGAGACAATATGGGGTGGTCTACTCTGAGGTGACTTGAAGCCGATTCTGCTGTGCGAGTCCCTGCACTTCTGCTGCGCAGCTAGGGAATTTTAACCAGAAATTCGAAACTCGGCAACATCTTCCTCCCCCCTTGGAAAGAATCATGGGTAATGGGCTGAGAGCCACAGTATGGCGCCCACTTCGCAACCTATCCTTGGCAACCTTTCGTGATAAGAAAATACCTAATTTGTTGCACTGAAACAAACCTTAAACAGCTGCACTTTCCTGTCTGAATGCACAAATCCACCCACGAGCCACACTTCATATTCTTTTTGGTTCCTAAAGGGAGTGAGAGGAAAGAAGAATAGAAAACCCCAGAGCCTGCTTTTCTCACCCAGGGCTTTGAGTTAATATCCTGCCATCTCTGATTGCGCTTTGAGAGGCGTGACGTTTGATAAGCACCATTTAACTTGGCTGTGTTCAACATTGTTTAAATAATTCAAACAGAGATTGGCCCTTTCAGAGGATTTCTGCTGTGTTGACCTTGCCGGGCACATGTTACCAGGAAATTAGGGAGGGCCCCTTGCCAGAGGGCTGGTGTGAAGAAGAAAAAATCTCTCCCAGATTTATGCTGGGCTCGTGTCACCCCATAATTCTAGCTAATTCAAAAAAGCAGTGGGCTTTTTAACTCTTGCAGTGTGACACCTTTGGAACAAGGCTTCAGCAGCATGGTTTGGCTGGCGAAAGGGAGAAGGAGGAGAGCCAACCCAGGTGGGATTCACTGTCACACTTATTCAATGGCCTGTCAATTTTTTACCCTCTTTTTCTGGGTAGAACTAACTCATTTAATGGGCCTTTAAAAAAAATAAAAGTGTTTCATATGTTGCATCTTCTAATAGAAGTGTGGACAAAGCACAGGCTACACCATACACCATACCAGTTCTGCCTAGATGGGCGGGATAGAAATCCAATAAATTATTATTATTATTATTATTATTATTATTATTATTATTATTATTATTATTATTATTATTATTATTATTATTATTATTAATAATAATAATAATAATAATAATAATAATAATAATAATAATAATAATAATAATAATAATAATAATAATGCCTCAGAGCTCCCTTATCACACTCATTGTGTGGAAGAGTCTTCCCATGGAGGTAATTTAGTGAGTTCCTGGTGTGGGCTATTTCTGACATCAATAGAAGGCCTATCTTTCTACCCAGAAATTCTCCTGAGTATTCCTAATTGTTAGCACAATCCACTTACCCTGAATTTAATGGCTGAAATCCTGTTGCATAACTTATGCCTGTGGAAGGCAGATGACATCACAGGCAGGCAGTAGTTTTCAATACATAAAACTTCCTACTTCTGTCCCGTGGCTCCCATGGCTTCTATGTGATGCAAGGGATTTTATGGGAGTCGGAAACTTGTAGAACAGAAGGTGGAAGTGTTTACTTACTAAAAATTGCTCCCTGCGCATGATGGCCTTGCCTTTCCACAGGTGTAACTTACGCAACAGGATTTTAGCCTGTGGCAATTCTAATACTAAACTCAAGGGGAAAATGCTGCAAGAAATGGGATGAAAAGAGGCACACAGATAAAGAAGGCAGACATATCAATATTCTTGGGGTGTGTTCTCAATTTGCACCTGATGTATGGTGACCCTAACTGGGTTATCACTCCCATGAATAGCAGGCTAAATCCTGGAGCAGATTCATAACCTTTCTGAAATTGGAGTTAATCACTGCCACGGCCTCCAGGTACCTATGGACAAGAAAAAGGGCTTCATCTGTTGAATTGCTGCCTGTCATGTAAGTTGTTGAAGACACAGGAAGCTTTCTCAGCATGTGAACTACTGTTTGATTATTCCTGATCCATGCATCGGTTGTTTCGGGAAATTATTTATTTTATTTCAAATGTTGTTACTCCACCTAAAAATGGACCCAAGGTGGCTTAATTGATTAAAAACACAACATTAATAGCTAAAAACAGTAAATTATTCAAATATAAAGAAGAAATTAATAATATTATATTTAAAATATTAGGTAAAAGCATCACTAAAAACAAACTGAGAAGCAAGAAAATACAAGGCATTCTGTTTTAAGACCTCTCTTTAGACAGCCAGTCATGAAATTAAAGTCTGTTTAGCCAAAAAAAAGGTCTTTGTCTACCAGTATGGCCTCCTGTGGCAGGGAGTTCCAAAGTCTAAAGGAGCAGCCACAGACAAGGCCCTCTCCGGTGTCCCCATCAGATGCACCTGAGAAGGCGGTGGGACCGAGAGAGAGGCTTTTCCTGATGATCTTCACAGCCAGGCAGGCTCATCAATGAAGATGCGCTCCGTGAGCCAACTTGGACCCAAGCTGTTTAGGACTTTATAGGTTAGAACCAGCCCTTTGAGTTGTGCCCAGAAACAGATCAGGAAAAAAAAAAGTCTCCCCTGACGATCTTAATACCTGTGGAGTCTTAAGTTGATGCATTTCAGCGAAATGCCTCAACCGGTTCATGTTTGCATACAGAGCATTTACTATGACCTGCCTTTCTGCAGCCTGGATACCACTGGATGGGTGGAGAGAGGACCATGGCTCTCTCCAGCACCCATTAATCTCTATGGAGATCCCTGCCCTTGTGCTGAAAGTCCAAAAAGCATGATGGGGAGGAATCCTGGGAGATTTAGTCAGAAGAAGTGATTTCCCCCCCAAAACCCGGGCTAGAGCACTAGACCAGCTGATGCGTGGCAGGGGATGATGGGAATGGTAGGCTCTGACTCCTCCAGCGTGCAGGAGGATGGGGGAGTTGAGCGCTACGTGTTTCCTCTTCGTGCTGCGCCGCGTTCACCCCGATGGCCTCACAAAAGGGTTAACGGGGTGTTGGCGCTATTCGATTAATAGAGGCAACGGCGACGCGCACCTGGCCCTTTGCATTCTTGGGTCTTTCGTTTTTCCTTCTGCGATAAGGGGAGGCCAAAGTCCTCTTGTTCCGGTCCAAGAAGACAAACAGCCCCCCAATGGTGCTGTTATTCATACAAGGCCGTGCGGGTTCGGGGGTTAGTGTTGCTCGGCAACCCCTGGGCTTTCACACGCTAATCAATAATAGGGCCTAATGGGGACGGAAAGATCATTAGCCTAACAACGCTCCTCCGATCTCATGTCTTTCCAGAGTTCAGGCTCCACACACCGTAGAAAAATACCCCTCTCGTTATATGCAACAGTGTCTGTAGAAATATTGAGAAAAGTCTTGGTCTTCCCTTATCTTTATTCTTCTTCTTCCTTTATTGTCCTCTTCTCCAGAACCGCATCGATTCCTGATTTGGAACTTTCCCTTTTCCTCTTGTTAGCACATATTCAAGAAATCTGCCCCATATATCATAAAAATTATTATTTTTCATCTCTCCTTTCTTAACCTTTAAGTTACAAGTTAACTTATCATTTATAGCAATGTTCCATATTTCATTATACCATTCTTCCATTCGAAATTCCAATTTTGATTTCCAATTCCTAGCTATTGTTAATCTGGCTGCTGTTAATAAATTGGTAATCAACTCTCTAGTCATCATATCATATTCCACATTCTCAAATATCGATAACAAAGCTATCTCAGGATTAAGTTCAATATCTTTTTCACATATATCATTTAATTCTTTAAAGATTAGTTTCCAAAATCTTTGTACTTTTTCACATTCCCACCACATATGAAAGTATGTACCAATTTCCTTCTCACATTCCCAACAGACATTCAGATAACTAGCGAAGATTACTGCAAGAGGTCCCGATTACGGTGGTGGGGAACACAGTTGATTTGTATTTTGGTTTATGTATTTTATGTTTATGTTGTAGTTTATCTAATAATAATTTTTTTAAAAAAGAGAAAAGCCTTGGTTTTTAGGAACCTGTTTGCTCCCACTTTAGCCACGCCCATTTAATAGCCCCTCCCACACAAGGAGCCCCACACACACACACCCACTTCAGATTTTGGACCAAGTCCGTCCCCTCAGAAAAAGATATAAAACAATATTATTTCTTTATTTGAAACCATTTCTGTACTGCTTGCCATTAAAAATCAGCTGAGAGTAGTTTTATGGCCATCGATATAATAAAACCAGTGGCCAACATCCTACTGGAGATTCATTCATGTGCAAGAGGAATTGTGGTCTCTACAGTGGCTATTTGTGGGCCAGATGTGTGCCAGACCTATGCCAGGTGCACAATTCAGTGTGTGAAGAAGTATGTGACTGGTGGCTCCTGAATTAGTCACAGCAACTTGCCTGATTGCTCTTGCATGCATGTAAATACCCAGCAGGAATTGGCTGAGTAAAATTTATTAAAACTAGTTCAGAGGCTAAAATCCTGTTGCACAAATTACACCTATAGAAGGGTAAGGAGTCAATGACATGGGCAGGAAGTAATTTTTAGTACATAAACATTTCCACCTTGTGTCCTACAGGTGCCTCTTTTAATCCCATTTCTTTCGGCATTTGCCCCTTGAGTTTAGTATTAGAATTGCCACAGGCTTAAATTCCTGTTGCATAAATTACACCTGTGGAAGGGCAAGGCCATCATGGGCAGGGAGCAATTTTTAGTAAGTAAACACTTCCACCTTCTGTTCTACAAGTTTCCAACTCCCATATAATCCCTTGCATCACATAGAAGCCATGGGAGCCTCGGGACAGAAGTAGGAAGTTTTATGTACTGAAAAACTACTGCCTGCCTGTGATGTCATCTGCCTTCCACAGGCGTAAGCTACACAACAAGATTTCAGCCATTAAATTCAGGGTAAGTGGATTGTGCGAACAATCAGGAATACTCAGGAGAATTTCTGGGTAGAAAGATAGGCCTTCTTTTGTTGGCAGAAACAGCTCACACCGGGAACCCACTAAATTACCTCCATGGGAAGACTCTTCCGCACAGTGAGTGTCATAAGAAGAAGGTTCCCCTCTACATGACAACTGAAAGCGCCTCACTAATCTAAGATACAGTAAACTGAGAGCTCTCTCCTATGTAAAGACCAGGGTCATACATAACAGTGGGTCTCAACCTTGGGTAACCTTGGTGTTCCTGGACTGCAACTTCCAGAAACCCTGGCCAGCACTGCTGGTGGTGAAGGCTTCTGGGAACTGCAGTCCATGAACATCTGAAATGAAATGAATGAAAAATAGAAGTCATGCCTTCTATTTAGTAAATTTTCACTCATCATAGAACTGCATGTTTGCATGCATGTGGAATAAAGGAACACATGCACACATGTTAGCTACCATAACACTACCCTCATAGGGAAGGTGTCCTCCACTATCTGATCCAAGCAGGGTGGCCATGCGTAGTTCTTTAGGGAGAACAGTCCCTTCCTTTGGACAACCGTCCTTCGGAAATTGCTTTCCATTTTAAGGGTTGTCCAGTGACAGCCTGATTTAAAGATAAGGAACGAGAAGGAGAGATATCTGGAACCTTGAAGCGGCTCGTCTGCAATGAGCCGCAGATGCATGGGACACTCGGAAGGTATGCAGGTTGCCGAGTGGCCGTTTTCCCCCATCTGAGATGGATTGCAGTTCTTGTAAAGAATCTTATAACAAAACATTTGCCCATTGTTTAAATTTGCCTAGGCTGTTCTATGAAAATCGGTCTCCTCTTTTGTTCTCCTTTATAAGGATGTGCAATAATAATAATAATAATGTGCCCTCCAGTCAATTCTGATATATGGTGATCCTTTTCAGGGTTTTCCAGGTAGAAAACACTCATAAGTGATTCTTCTGGGACTGTGCAGCTTGCCCAAGGCCACACAGGCTGGCTATTCTCCCAGGAGGCACTGTGGGGAATCGAACTCTCAACCTCTGACTCTGCAGCCAGAGACCTAAACCCCTGAGCTATCCAGCCAGCTGAAAGATGTGCAGACCCTCACATTTTGCTTATGCTTCACTTTGACCGGACTCAAAAAAGGTACGATCCCAAAGCTTGCCGGGCTACAAGAAGTTTCCAGTGGGGAACATTTCAGTGACATCTGCTTTCTATCTAGATCACGTCATCCCTTGGCGAGCTCTTTGCAAGAGTAGATCAGTGGATCCATTCTAACGGAGATCTTCCTGGTTGAAAGGGACCACCGCTTTACAATCTACCTCCCTCTCTCCTTGGCACTGAACCGTTCTGATTTGGCGGGCTTGTCTCCTCTTTTCCACTGTATTGCAAATTCGGCTATAACATTGTGGCCACTGAGGAAGTTCCTTTTTTTGAACTATGACTCAACCGTGCCTGCACAGATCCCGCCCCCCCCCCCCCCAAATTCTAATCAATTCCCAAGCTGTGGGATGGAAGATGCTTGAACAAACATGCCAAAAAGTCCATTCATTCTAAGGTAGATGTGCTTCCATTCATAGGTGCCCCCTTGGAAAAACCATGTGCTTAGCCCGTTAGCTGTGGCTGATTCCTTTCTTTCCTCCTTTTGTTCTTGGAAGTTTTCTGCAATTTATTTTCTCTGTTCTGCAATTAAGGGTTACGAGAGATGGACAAGCTGCCCTATGTCAGGCGACTTGATTCTTTCAAGAAGAGCCTTGAAATTGAGCATTGACACCCTTCCCCCCCCACCCCTGCCAGGACCCCCCCCCCTTGTTGTCCAAAAATGATCAGACCTCCTGGGGAGGGTGATAAAAGCCAGCTAAGCTTCTCCTCCTGAAGGCGAACAGAGCTGAGTTTTCCCTGCTGGAGAAGCAGCACCGAGCCAGGCCATGACATCAGCTGGGCAGCTGATAAGAGAAAGAAGCACAATGGAGTGTGAGACTCATAGAAAAACATTGCCAGGATAAGAGAGGCTCCTGATAGCCTGGAGGGATGAGGTAAAGTGCTATTGTCTCTCCCCTGTTGTCAGCTGAGTCACTGGGTGATAGGGGATTACAGAAGCAGCAGGCGAGGGAAGGGTCAAAACCTGTGGAGAAGACCTCCATGGGTTAGGTTATAGATGGAGACGTGGATGGGCAGTAGTGTAGGTTGATGGATTGATCCACTGAGAAAGAGGTTCCCTGTACATACAGACCCACATGCCGCTATGCCAGTGGCTTCCAACTGTGGGTCCCCAGATGTTCTTGGACTAAAATTCCCAAAAACCTTCAATGCTAGCTGTGCTGGCCAGGATTTCTGGGAGTTGTAGTCAAGACCATCTGGGGAGCCAAGGTTGGGAACCACTGCTATTTTTCTTGTTTAGTCGTTAAGTCGTGTCCGACTCTTCGTGACCCCATGGACCAGAGCACGCCAGGCCCTCCTGTCTTCCACTGCCTCCCGAAGTTGGGTCAAATTCACGTTGGTCGCTTCGATGACCCTGTCCAACCATCTCGTCCTCTGTCGTCCCCTTCTCCTCTTGCCTTCACACTTTCCCAACATCAGGGTCTTTTCCAGGGAGTCTTCTCTTCTCATGAGATGGCCAAAGTATTGGAGCCTCAGCTTCAGATCTCCTTCCAGTGAGCGCTCAGGGTTGATTTCCTTTAGAATGGATAGGTTTGTTCTCCTTGCAGTCCAGGGGACTCTCAAGAGTCTCCTCCAGCACCACAATTCAAAAGCATCAATTCTTCGGTGGTCAGCCTTCTTTATGGTCCAGCTATGCCATCCACTGCTATGCCATCCCCAAACTCTGTTTGGACCTCTGTTTCCATGTCAAATTATACTCCTCGCCTCTAAGGAAGTAGGTTTCTATCTACAGAAGCTCTTCCTAAAATAGCTCACGGTGTAAAAGGTAATAAATAATAATAATCATGGGCTGGTAAGTCAATTCTGACTTATGGTGACTCTCTTCATGGTTTTCTCAGTAGAGAATACCCAGGAGTGATTTCCCATTCCCTTCTTCGGGGGTGCCCTAGGACGGTGCAGCTTGCCCAAGGTCACACAGGCTGGTTCTACTTGCAGAAGGCACAGTGGGGGATGAAACTTCCCAACCTCTGGTTCCTAAACCACTGAACTAACTATCCAGCCTGGTGTAAAAATTGCTATTCTTTTATTTTGCGCTAACATTTTTGCTGTAACAGCAACCCCTGTGGGGATTTGAGATCAGCAGTTCCTAAATTGCACACTCCACACTCTTAGGCACGAAGGGGACCCACGTGGTGTCTCTGCAGGATGTAGTGTTCTGTCCCCACCTCCTTCAAACCAGCCTGTTCTGCAGCATCACTGTGTAGGATCTGACTGTCAAATTTGGCCCATCATATTTTGGTGCTTAAGGCAGAGTGGCTTTGCCCTGCTCACTCAATTCTCCTGGACAAGAAGGGCTACAACATTGACTTCCAGTTGAGCTTCATTGTGGTCTGACATGTTCCCGCATCCTTTAGGTGCCCGTTGGTCCTGTCCCACAGCTTGCTACCTCCTGCCTCCTGGTTTCCCCTCTGGTCCTGACCTTCTTCCGGCTTCCTCTTGATTCATCATTTGGTTTGGATTTACCCTTCAGTCCTGCGTACTTGTTGGACCTCAGGTGGCTCCACCTCCACACCTTCTAACCTATGTCTGGAGTGAATGTGTGAAAGCAGCCCCGCTATGATACAGGTCTTCCTAAGTAAGTTGAAAGCTGCATGGATGGCATTTTCATGGAAGACATAGACGATGGTGGCAGGGAGATTAATCCAGTATCGCTTTTGCCATGTTTCCTCCACACTCATTCTTCTGGGATATTTGGCTTCAGTTTGTTACCGAGCTCATAGGCAAGTCCTGACATGGAAGTGTAGCTTCCTTGCACAGTTCAATCAATCTGATACTATTTTAACTATCAAGAATCATGACTAAATCTTTGAATTTGTAGTTTTATGAGGTAATGAGCATTATCGTGTTGTGTACCTTTAGAAGAGAGATTGGGATTAATCCAGCTTAATTATGTTGTATAGACAGACGTTCAGTATTTCTCAACAAATTCTGGGAACGGTAGTTCCACAGGGTGCACTGGAGTTCTCTAGCAAAGACTTTCATGTATTCCACCCAACTACAAATTCCGGGGAGACGGAGTCAGAATGGCTAAATTGATATTGCAGATGATACAAAATTGGGTGGAATAGCTTATACCCTAGAAGACAGAAACAACATTCAAAATGACCTTGATAGGATGGAACACTGGGCCGAAAGCAACAGAATGGAGTTCAACAGGGATAAGTGCAAAGTCCTGCACCTCGGAAAAAGTAACCAATTCCACCTTTACAAAATGGGGGATACCTGGCTCAGCAAAACTACGAGCGAGAAGGATCTTGGAATTGTCGTAGATCACAAGCTAAATATGAGCCAACAGTGTGATGTGGCTACAAAAAAAGGCCAATGCTATTTTAGGCTGCATTAATAGAAGTATAGTTTCCAAATCCCGCGAGGGGCTAGTCCCCCTCCATTCAGCACTGGTTAGGCCTCACCTTGAGTATTGTGTCCAGTTTTGGAAACCACACTTCAAGAAGGATGCTAACAAATTGGAACAAGTTCAGAGGAGGGCAACAAGGATGATCAGGGGGCTGGGAACCAAGCCTTATGAGGAAAGGCTGAAAGAATTGGGCATGTTTAGCATTGAGAAAAGAAGGCTGAAGGGTGATATGATAGGACTTTTCCAATATTTGAAAGGCTGTCCTACAGAGGAGGGGCAGGATCTGTTCTCCATCATCCCAGAGTGCAGGAGGCGCAACAATGGGCTCAAGTTAAAGGAAGCCAGATTTCGGTTGAATATCAGGAAAAACCTCTTAACTGTTAGAGCAGTACGACAATGGAATCAATGACCTCAAAAGGTGGTGAGTGCTCCAACACTGGAGGCATTCAAAAGAAATTTAGACAACCATCTGTCAGATCTGCTTTGAATTGGATTTCTGAACTGAGCAGGGGGTTGGACTTGATGGCCTTGTAGGCCCCTCCCAACTTCACTTTTCTATGATTTCTATGATTCTATGATTGCAGTGATAAAACTGCACAGATGCAATCCTTAAGCTGTAAAATCCGGGGAAATACGATGTCCCACCTTTGAGACAAAGCAATATATGACAACCCAGCATTTAGCATCTTGTACTACGCCATGTAAGGGGCAGCTTTTGGCATGGGAGAGAGCCTCGCCACACCATAAATCAGATGTTTAAAATGACTCCATCATGCCAAAATCAATCTACAGATTGGTGGGGTGTCTCTGTTTGTCTCCATCATCATTTTCCCATTGTTATCGGCCTTCTGTTGGGTGTTCTTCCGCGCCAGACCAGGAAGGAGTCTCCTTTCTCCCGCTTCTTGGATGGCTCCTTGTCCGCTTCCTCCGTCCAGGAGACAAATGCCAAACAAGCCTTTTAACAAATTGGACACTTCCCCTTCCTCTTTCGCCTCATTTCCCTATGTGTATGAGGGTGTGAAGTGTGCGTGTGTTAAGCGTGTGCTTTAGTCATATCGCTCTGTCACTGCCACCCTGTTTTTAAACCACCATCTGGGAATGTATCTCAAGAAACTTGAGCGGTTGAGTCCTGTTACTCACTGGGAACCACCATAGTTTCCCTGGAAGAAAGTCGGAGCTATTTCAGCCGAGAATTTATTTATTTATCTATTTCGGAGTTCCGCTTCCAGAATTTCTGGAAAGCTGAAGAATCGGTGGTCCAACCCGCTAACCTTTCTAAGCAATGCCAATAAGAAGGCCCACCAAGAAGCTAGTTTGCTAAAAGGAACCCTTTACTTTCTCAAAGACATAGTCTTTTTCAGAATCATGGAAAGAAAAAGATGGAACGGAGAGCCCCTTTTGCACTTCCAAGTTGACCTCAGAAGGAACTTTTAGAATAAATTTGTTAAACTTGAAAGTTGTTACAGGGTTCCTTTGTCTCTTTACTTTCTTGCTTTATAGACATAAATAGAACAGTTACATTTAGATAATTCAAAGAAACCTTATCAAACACACTCAACTGCCACAAGCCAGGGAAACTAAGCACATCTAAGGGTTGTGTGACCACAAACCCAACAGCTATAAAGGCAACTAGAAGCTGTTGCAGTTCTGTCACAACGTGAATGGTTGTCCCTTGTTCTGTTATGACTTAGGCACACATACTGTCTTTGGACGACTGTGCAAAAATGGGATTTGCAGAGTGGTTAGGAAGTGGAGTAAGGAGACATTTTAAACTCCTGAGGCAGAACAACACGAGAACGGGTAGTTTTGTATCCCGGACGGCTTCTGTAGAGTTAAAATGAGATAAGGAAAGGGGACATGGAAGGTAGTACAGCAGACTGAGCTGTTGGCTCCACAGAAGGAGGAGAGTGACAGCTAAAAACCCTCATAAAACCCAAGATCTCCCCTTGACATGTGGGTGCTGGGGAGGGCTCAGACTGAGGTAATTTTATTTATTTTGTTGTATCGTATTTTATCTCGACCAAACCGTGGCAAGGCCTGTACTCTCGGCTGCAAAGAAATCAAAATAAAAGTTGACAGATCCCAGTCAAACAAACTGAATTGACCCCAAAAAACTGAACGGGTTTAGCTTCCAAGTTAATAAAGTGTTTTGTTTTATTACTTGGAAGCTAAACCCGTTAAGTTTTGACTTGGAAGCTAACCCCATTAAGTTTTGGGGGGTCAGTTCGGTCTGTTTGGCTGGGATGGGTCAACTTTTATTATGCTCCCAGAAAGTAGAAAGGTTTTCAAATCAGAACAACATAGTGTAAACATAGAATAAAGCAATCATACCATTCAAGTGAAACACCATACAAAAAAACATAATCTTGGAAAAAAAATAACTAATAGCAAAAGAGGAAAAGAGTAACTGTAAAAAATTTAGGATTTAAAATGCAATAATAATGGGCATCCGACATAGTCAACTTCACAGGCTCAGAAATACAGTTGGTCAAAAGAAGATTAACCTGGGGTAAGGCTATGTAAGGCTTGTGAAAACAGCCCAGTTTAAAGTTGTTGCCTGAAACCAAAGATGGATGGAACTAATCACATCTCTAAAGGAAGGGAGTTCCAGAGAGATGGGGCCACCACAGAGAAGGCCAGGTTTTGGGTGGCCTCCCACAGAGTTGCCACCCATAGCATCCCAGTATAAGAGATGCAGGTGGGACGGGTAGATGTTCTGAGGGAGAGGCGCTCAGACAGGTAGCAAGGTCCTAAAGCATCACCCCATGGTATTTGTAGCTTCTTGCAGCCGTTGTAGCATCACTCATTTTGTGAAGTTATAAGACAAAAAGAAGGATTTGAATTGCTGTTTAAGTTTCCTTTTACAAAAATGTTAGACTCTTCTTTTTCTTCGTTCTCTTACCCATCCTGGTCAACTAAAATATTATTACCTTGAATACCTTATTAGGACTGACAATGTGCGTGATCGTGAAAGAAGGATTCGTTGTATGGGCTTTGAGTGGAGAGGTCACATATTAGAATGCTGTAAAACCACCACCACCACCCCAACTCGTAACTGGGAACAACATTCAATGGCATGTTGTTATTTTTTTAGTGGAGATCCAGAAACACAGAGATAACAGGTCAAGGGGTGAAGCGAATCAGAATATCACTTAGGCTAAGCTTCACCCAAGTTTCCTGCTCAGAAAACTCCCAGCTAGCACCAGGGAAGGAACAAGACGCTTGGGCAGAGCTTGGCCTAGCTAAGCCTTAAAGCATTCTAAAATCTCTCTTTGTCCGTCTCTCTGCATTTCCTTGCTTCAAGGCAGTGTTTCCCAACTTTGGGTCCCCAGATGTTCTTGGACAACAGCTCCCCAAAATCCTGGCCAGCACAGCTAGTGGTGAAAGCTTCTGGGAGTTTTAGACCAAGAACCTCCGAGAACCCAAGGTTGGGAAACCACGACTTTAAGCCATTTATGTTCTCTTCCCGGCCAACATTGAGTACCAAGAATATGGAATGTCAGCACCAGGCTGAATTAGACCCAGGAACCTACAGCTTTGTGCAGTACTGCCCCCATGTGGTGAACTCCCAGGACTGCAGTGTCTCCTAATGAGTAAAGAGTTTCTAAGACCTGTACTAACTCCACTCGCCCAAGTTGCCCATTGTCTCCTTGGCAGGAAGAGCTATGAAGGACTTCCTGTCGAACCTAGGATTCGCCTCCTCTCGAGCATCCACCGTTTTCCTCCCGTGTGTTGGGACACCAACTGGCACCATGTTGGTTCCAGACTCCAGACTCAAAATGCACAGCTCGGTCCCAGGAGAGATCTCTTCCTTCAAGAGAAAACATCTTGTATGAGTTTTCTAGATGGAATTCAGCTTGCATTCCTGGGCTGGCCTTTATTGAAGCCCTTCACGGTTTGGGACCACATTACTTATGGGAGCATCTCTCCCCAAGGTCAACTTTTGGTCGTGTACCACCAGATCTTCTCAGGCTACGTTCCTCTGGGTGGCAACAACGAAGGAGGCCATAAAATCTTCAGCAAGAAGTAGAGCCTTCTTGGCAGTGGCACCAACTCATTCACCTCCCAGCTGAGCCATGCCTGGCTCCCTCCCTCCCTAGTTTTAAGAGGCTGCTGAAGACGCTCATTTTTCTCGTTTAGCCGCTCATGAATTCGTTTTATGTTATTATTTTGTGATCTTTTTTGTTTGTTTGTTTTGATATTGGATTCTCGCGTCCTGTTGGTTTTAAATGCGTTTGTAGTATTGTTACTGTTTTTGAATGATAAAATTTGCTGAATTATTTTTAAATATTTGTATATGTATTGTATTTAGCTTTGAAATAGGGTCCTTTTCATGATGTAAGCGGCCTTGGGTCCTTTTAAGGAGAAAGGTGGGGTCAAAATAAAATAAAACGAAAGAAAATATAGGTGCATTACCCAGAAGAGTGCTGTCCACCGATGGGACAGTAAAACACACACACACACACACATGCACAGAGCTGGTTGGACCAACACTCTGAGAAGTTCCCAGATCCTCCAGTCAACACCCCTAGGTGTAGTCCAAATGAGTAACTTGTCCAAAGTCTGATTCCGACCCCCAGAATCCCCCCAGCAGGTTCCTCGGGGAAGGAGGGTGAGATCCACCAAGCAGGGCCGAACGGGGAAAGCGAAAGTGAACATTTCATGCGCTCCCGAGTCTCCACTGGGCAGGTGCCTTGACCCTGATATTTTATGAGCAGGCCTATGTAGACCCCCACATCTTGAGTTCTTTCCCTCCTTGTTCCATTCATCCGTCTCCCTCCCACCAACCCATACAGCGGTCCCTTCCTCCAAGGTCATTTCAGGCATGTTAGCTTCAGGGGGAGGCTTTTTGCAAAGCCTGGAATTATTTCAGACTCAACTTTCCTCCTTTTTTCTTTTTTTCCAAAAACGCTGCTCATTCAAGGCTGCGAGACCTTCCTCCGCCAGCCCCGTGATTCCTGCCAGCCTTGGATGTAGCCCTCTGATACTGGCAAAGAGGGGAATGAGATGAAGGACAAGAAAGGGGTTAGTACCGGTGACGGTCAGGATTCTGTAGGTGAGAGAGGGAGGGACGAGCTGTAGGGTCGGTCCTGCTCAGAGGAAGAGAGAGGTGGTCACCTCGGGTGGCAGATGCTGGAGAGAACAGCAGGGTGATGGGGGAGACAGAGCCATGTTGCCTGAGCTAAGCCTCCTCCTTCTAGGTGCATTGGAGGGAAAGTAGAAAGAGGAGTGAACTCTGCCCCTTCCTCCCAGGTTCCCTTTCTGCTCCGAAGCAGCTTTCTCCCAGTATTGGCCCCAAACCAGCAGTGGTCCAGGTGTGGAGCTGACTTACGGCGATCCTGTGAATGAACGATCTCCAAAAAGTCCTGTCTTCAACAGCCCTGCTCAGCTCTTGTAAACTCAAGCCTGTGGCTTCCTTTAGGGAGTCACTCCATCTCATATTTGGTCATCCTCTTTTCCTCCTGCCTTCCACCTTTCCCAGTGTGATGGCCTTTCCTAGAGAATCCTGCCTTCTCAGGAGGTGCCCAAAGGAGGACAGCCTCAGCTTCAGCATTTTTGCCTCCGGGGATAATTCAGGATTGATTTGCTCAAGGACCCACTTGTTCATCTTTCTGTTGCTTAGGTGTGGAGAGACATCCTCAAATCAATAGAGGTCACCAAAATAAGCCAGGACAAAGGTTGAGTTTTCTTCCCCTCTCCTACACAATCTTTTTTTTTTTCTGTAAAGTTGTCATGGGCAACTTTCAATAGTCTGGAGCAATTTTTGCTCTACCTGTCTTGGACCTTGGAGGGTTGCACACTCTTTTCCAGATGGTTGGAACCACAAGCTCCATCATCCCCTGACGGTGTGCTAAGTGTATGCACCCTGCATGCTAGGCGGTGCAGTCACTCAGCTTGGAGGTGTCAGGTTGGAGGAGAAACCATGGACCTCTATTTCGCAATGTCCTGCCTTGAGGAGACAGGCTTTTTTGAAGAGCTGCTTCCAACTTTAGGACATGGAATGGTCGCTTTTTAAAATTACAGTTCACAGAATCCATCCTCCAGGAAGTAAGTTTTCAAAAATAACATTTGCAAGCGGTGTCTGGGTCTACGATTTGGTGAAATCAAATGAAATGCCTTACAAAAAAGCTGGCATGGCTCTCTGATTCCCAGTGTGGTGTATCGGATTGAGTGACAGACTAGGACTCTGGAGAACAGGGTTCGAATCCCCACTTGACCATCAAAACTCACTGGGGGAGTGGAACTAGTAAAACCACTCCTTAAACATCTCACTTACCTCGAATGCCCTGTTAGGGTCACCCTAAATTCTGACTTGACAGCACAGAACACACAAAAGCTCTCAGAGCATGTGCCAACTCATAAAATATCCCAGTGAGTAACAGGACTCAACCGCTCAAGTTTCTTGAGATACATTCCCAGTTGGTGGTTTAAAAACAGGGTGGCAGTGACAGAGCGATGTGACTAAAGCACACGCTTAACACACACACACTTCACACCCTCATACACATAGGGAAATGAGGCGAAAGAGGAAGGGGAAGTGTCCAATTTGTTAAAAGGCTTGTTTGGCATTTGTCTCCTGGACGGAAGAAGCGGACAAGGAGCCATCCAAGAAGCGGGAGAAAGGAGACTCCTTCCTGGTCTGGCGCGGAAGAACACCCAACAGAAGGCCGATAACAATGGGGAAATGATGATGGAGGCAAACAGAGACACCCCGCCACCCTGTAGGTTGATTTTGGCATGATGGATTCATTTTAAACATCTGATTTATGGTGTGGCGAGGCTCTCTCCCATACCAAAAGCTGCCCCTTATATTGCGTAGTACAAGATGCTAAATGCTGGGTTGTCATATATTGCTTTGTCTCGTATTTCTCTGGAACAGCTCTCAGAGTATGTGCCAAGTGTCTGCCTCTCAGCGGCAGGCCATCCAAGGCAGGAAGGCCACTGATCTGGAACTGAGTTCAAGACTTCCCATTCCAGGACATATTCTTGAGTTTTCACTACGATACCTGAAAACGCTTTTGATCCTCCATCCTAATTTGAATGACACAGTCACTTAGCTCATTGCGGAAAGGAAGATAAACTGAAATGCGTTTTTAGAAACTCATTTTATCTGGAAGATTGCACAAGATCGAAAACTCATGCTGTCACTCACATGTTTAGAATTTGCAAATAACGATTTCTGGGGGTGAGTCTTGCCCAAGCAGAGCCATTCAAGAGAGCAGGGTGACTAAGATTTTGATCTGGGAGGCTGAAATTGAGAAGGCACAGGACTTTGCTGATGGAAGGGTTCCCACCTGCTCTCCGTGAGCATCCAGCCTCTCCCATCCTGGGCAGAAGGAAGTACAGAGAAGATGGGCATCCGTTGTTCTTCTGCAGAATCAGATCCTGGCATTCTTTTCTATTCTGCTGACTTATCTTGTTTATGACTCCAGGCCTGAGTGCTTTTGCCAGTCAATGGGTGTCCTCTCCGGGTGTCCTCTCCTCTCCTCAGTCCAAGTCACCGTGAACAGCAGGCAAAGCCAGAGAATTTGCCTCTGGGCAGAAAAATCTCCTCCTCATGAGGCTGCCGTACTTTGGGCATGTCATGAGAAGACAAGATTCTCTGGAAAAGAGGACAAAGTTAGGAGAAGTGGGAAGCAGCAGGAAAGAGGAGAAGCAAATATGAGATGGACTGACTCCCTAAAGGAAACCACGGCCTTGAGTTTGCAAGAGCGGAGAGCTGGGCTGCTGAAGACAGAACCTTATAGAGGTCATTCATTCAGAGAGTCGCCATGACTCGGGCAACGTGGCGACCAAGAAAACAACACAAGTTCACGACAAAGAAAATCCCGCCAGCACCTCTTCTGCTGCCTAACAGTGAAAATGTTGTGGGTTGAGGAATCACCCTAAATGTTGCTGTCCATTTCTGACCCCACATCATGTTGATCTCACATACTGTTGTGCCTCAGGAAGCCATCTCGTTCTGCTGTCTGGCTGAACAAGGCCTGGTACGTAGCAAAAAGGGAGGAAAGCTGTAGACTTTGGAAGACCCCCCTGCTTTCTGGGTTTCCCGAAGGCATCTGGTCGGCCATGGTTAAGGACAACCGGGGGGGTTCTGGTCTGACGCTACAAAGCTATGCATTCCCATTTCATTCAGGGGCTCTAATACTGGCAGCTGGCTGGATAGCTCAATGAGTTACGTCTCTGGCTGCGGAGCCAGAGTTTGGGGGTTCGATTCCCCACTGTGTCTCATGGGAAAAGAGCCAGCCTGGATGGCCTTGGGCAAGCTGCACAGTGGTCCCAGGGGGTGCCCCCAAAGGAAGAGAAGGGGGAACCATCTCTGAGTACTCTGTACCTGAAAAACTCTGCAAAGGGTCACCGTGAGTCAGAGCTGACTAGAAGGCAGATATTTTACTACTGATAGATTCATATCGTCCTCTCGCTCATGGTCACTGGACCAAGGAGAATGAGTTCAAGCCATGATCCGCCAGGCAGATCCCACTTCTTGAGGCAGTGAACATTTCCTTTTCTTTTGAATTGCAATACCCAGGGGATTATGGGTGTTGTCATCTAAGAAATAACTCCTCAAATCTCTGTGGCTATCTCATTCAGGTTGCTAAACCATCTCTGGTGTCTCCTTCCTCTGCAGGTCAACACTTTCCTCTTTCTTCCCACATCGGCCATCATGGTCAGCTGGAAATGACGTTTGACCGCTGCTTGACAAGGGGTAGTTTGGGACTGCAACTCCCAGAATCCTCTAGTCGCTGGCTTTTTCTGCTTTGTGTTTGAGACACTTGAGAGGATGGGTTTCCACCCACCATGGACCTTGGAGGAGGTCAAAGGGGCCCGTGCTTGATTTGGGTCAACAAGCATTCTTCTTCTGTGCTGGAGTGGGATGCAGAGAAGACGGCAGAGATAAGGAACTCTGCTAATTTGTCTTTTTTAATTGGCTCAGAATATTTGAATGAAAGCTGTTTTGTTATCCTTGGCTGAGCCTTGGCAGGCCTCCAGTGTCCGGGGCTGCACCAGAGTGCTTCTGAAGAGCGAGTCTCTCTGAGATAAATACTCGTTTGATTGACTCCATTTCATATCATCTGGAAGGGAGCTGTGAGAGGAGACCGTGAGCTGTGTTTTTTTTTTTTAATTAAAAAAAATGACTGAAAAGTTAGATTTATGACAGCCAATCAAAAGGGAAAAAAAATAGCAAAGCTCCTTCCCGGAATAAAGACATTGGGTTTTGTCTTTAGAACAGAGCCAATCGCAGTTTGAAAAGAAAAACAAAACCATGATTGTAAAGAAAGACTCCTTTTTATACAACGTAAGCCCTTCTGGATCGCACCAAAGATGGTATCAGTCCCATGGTGGCCAACCAGCTGAAGCAGAGCATAAAGCCAGTGGTTCTCCTCATGGCTGCTTCACACCTGGTAGTATTCAGAGGTCTACTGCCTTGAAGTTCCAATGAGTCGTCACAGCTGATGGAGACAGACCTTTGCCTCCCCCATATCCATGAATTTGGCACGATGTTCTTTGAAACTGTCTAAGTATGTTTTATAAGTGAACTAAGTTTTCTGAAAACACACAGGCTCCTAGGCCTTTTCTTCTCCTAGAATACTTTTTGAACATGGAGACAACTCCCCATTGAGCTATGTCCTGTTTGTAGAAGTAACTGGCTTCACAGCAGTTGGTCCCCACTCTGGTGTTCCTTCCTGGGTCCTTTGGTGTCCTTTGTCTTCACCTACTCACGTGATGTCTTGCCCTGACAAGTTTCTTTTCTCTACCTACTCTACACTCTGTATTCTTTTTCCTTCTTGCACGCCTGTTCCTCTTTCCATCCTGGCGCTCATTCAGCCTTTTTTCCTCTGCTCATGCTTCTTCACCCACTTCCCAGGCAGCAGCACCTTCTCCTTCTCCCTCCGCCAACGGTTTTAAGAGGACAGGTGCCTTGCAGAGGGAAGAATCACATGGAACTGCCTAAGGACTCTTTGGACATCTTAACATCCCAAGCCAGAATTTGTGCAAGAAGAATGCCACTTAACCTCTAGGGGAGGTTGTGAAAGTCTTCCACCTAGTGACTAAAAATGGTATTGAATGCAGAGACAGCTATTTCATTGCGTGTGTGTGCCGTGGAGTCGATTCCAGCTCATGGCAGCCCTTTTCAGGGGTTTCTGGTTAGAGAATACACAGAAGTGGTTTACCGTTCCCTTCTTTTGGGGGTGTCCTGAGACTGTGCAGCTTGCCTATGGCTGCACAGACTGACTCTTCTCTCAAGGGGCACAGTGGGAATTAAACACCCAATCTCTGGCTCAGCAGCCGGATACCTAAACCACATATCTAACCAGCCAGCTTAGATATTTAATTGATGAATACTAATATATTTTCAAAGCAAAATACTTCCAAGGGTACACAATACATCTGGAATATATCCATGCCAAGAAGGTAGTCCTGGAAGAAACACATGCAAAAGATAAGATAGCAGTCTTCCAAGATCTGAAGGGTTGCCACAGGGAAGAGGGCATCGATTTATTCTCCATTGAGTCTGAGGGTAGGACAAGAACCAATGGGTGGAAACTTGTCAGAGGAAGATCCAACCTGGAAATCAGGAGGAATTTCCTGACGGTGAGAACCATGAAGCAGTGGAACAGCTGGCCTCCCGATCTTGTGGGTGCCCCATCGCAGGAGGTTTTCGAGAAAGGATTGGACAGCCATCCGTCCGGGATGGTAGGAGGTCTCCTGCCTTGGGCAGGGGGTTGGACTAGAAGGCCTCCGAGGTCCCTTTCCAACCCTACCACGATTCTATGATTCTATGACTGTGCATTATCTTTTTATTATTATTATAAATTAGGATCCAAGGAGCTTAATGCAATGTACATAATCTGCTGCTTTATTTTTGTCCTCTCAAAAGCCTTGTGAGGTAGATCAGGCTGAGAGACAATGGCTTTCTCATGGTCATCCACTCAGCTTCATAGCAAAGTGAGGGATTTCAGCTTAGGTCTCCCTGTTCTATTTATTTTATTTTATTTATTTATTAGATTTCTATCCCGCCCATCTAGACCAAGGGTCTACTCTGGGCGGTTCTAAATCTAACCATAACAGCATACTCAATTTCTTCTAAGCCATTTTCCATAGGTGGTGATGTGGGAGGAAGTTTTTTAAACTTTTCAACCAGGAGACAGATGTGATATAGCCATGTAGAGAGTTCTCTTATCGTGTTTTTAACTCCAGTTGAACTTCTACAGCAGTTCAGCGGTTATGCTTTATCATCTGAACTCAGTCATTTCTCCTGGATGGTTTGTGCTAAATACAGAAGTCTAGAAAACACAATAGAAGAAGAACCTAGATGAAGAGGAATGGGCGGGAGCAGAAGGAATAAGAAAAATTAGGTTTGGGAACAGCTCCTTCTCATCCAGTGAGCACCCTGAATCCAAACTAAAGATGTAAGATGAAGGTATAGTTTGTTTTACAGAAAGTGGGTGGCTGGTTGGTCTGTGCCAGAAAACATGCAACATATCCTGTCAAGACATGGAGATGTTTTTGAGTCTGAACAAAACAGCCAATTCCATGGCGTTTAGTAGTATTTCGGACATTCACTATAAAGTGGAGACATGGAGTGGCATCAGGGAGAGAAAAAGGGTGTAACTGGGGAGGGATGGGAGCTCAAATTTCCAGATCCTGAATGCTTGAGGTAGGGTAAAATGTATATTTGAAAGGAAGGAAGGAAGGAAGGAAGGAAGGAAGGAAGGAAGGAAGGAAGGAAGGAAGGAAGACAACAGCTCTTCTCTAGTTCTGACTTCCAAGCCATGAGATGTTCCTTCTAGCCTAGAGGCAACATTCATGGAGAAGGGGGTGGCTGTTTTTGCTGTCAAGTCGCCCCCAACATATGGCGACCCCATGTATAGCTCAGTGGTTTCTCTGGCTGCAGAGCCAGAGGTTGGGAGTTCGAATCCCCCACTAGGCCTCCTCGACAGGGGCTGGACCCGATGGTCCATAGGGTCCCTTCCAGCTCGGCAGTGCTAAGAGGATGATGATGAGTGATCTCCAAAATGCCCTGCTCAGCTCTTGCAAACTCAAGCCGGTGTCATTCTTTAGGAAGTCATTCCTTCTCATATTCGGTCTTCCTCTCCCCCCCCCCCCACTTATTTTTACTTTTTTAAAAATCCAGTGACACCCCAAATCAACCTCCTGCTAAAACCAGACACCGGTTCTGTGCCACGTGAACTGAAGTCCACACCTCCTCTCACCTTTTCCAACAACTTATTTTATTTTATTTTATTTAAAATATTTCTTTCTCCGCCTTTCTCCTTAAAGAGGACCCAAGGCGGCAAACATCCTTAAAAGACAGTGTTTAAAGCGAACAGCAGTGAGAATACACATAGTAAAAAGGGTTAAACAAATATCGTGCTAAAAAAACATAACATATCCAAAGCAGTAAGGCTCAACAATTCATTAAAAACCCTACGGAGACAGTCAAGCTTGCCTGAAGAGAAAGGTCTTGGCCTGCTTGCGGAAGGACAGCGAAGACGGGGCCAGGCTGGCCTCCAGTGGGAGGGAGTTCCACAGTCTCTGGGAGCTGCCACAGAGGAGGCCCTCTCCCGTGTCCCCATCAGACACACCTGTAAGGGTGGTGGGACCGAGAGAAAGGCCTCCCCTAAGGATCTTAACATGCAGATTGGCACATAAAGGGAGACGGGGTTCTTGCAATAGCTTGGACCCAGGCCATTTAGGGCTTTAGAGATTAGAACCATCACGATCCGGAAGCGGATCAGCAGCCAGGGGAGCTGCTGTAACAGGGGGGGTTTATGTGATCCCTGTAACCGGCTGTTGTCATCATTATGGCTGCCGTGTTTTGGACCCACCGACGTTTCTTCACACTTTCCACAGGCCGCCCCACGTAGAGCGCATTGCAGTAATCCAGCCGGGATGTAACTAAGGCAGGTGTTACCATGGCCGGATCAGACCTGTCCAGGACTGGGTGCAGCTGGCACACTCGGTTTAAGTGTGCAAAGGCAGCGTTGGCCACTGCCGAAATGTACGAAAAACGCTTCCTGCCCACCCTTCAAAAAAACACCCCAAATTCCACTGCCCCCCGACTTGCTCTTTGGCTGGAGCAGATAAGACAAAAGGCGCTTCGAAGCCCCTTCTCCCAAGGGCTTCAAACAGCAAGCCTCGTCCCTGGCCCAAGCGGTTCAAGGGTCTTGCCTGCTAATGAAACTCCTGTCAGGATCGGGGATTATTGTTTATATCCCTGCGATGCGGATAACGGATCTTGTCCCTTCTGGCACCAGTGTACCTCCCTGGGAGATTAAAAGGACCTGTGGTTGACACTGGCCAAGTCTTGCCTTGATTGACACGGCGAAGAGGCATGGTTACTGTCAAGGGAAGACAGGCGGGCGGAGGAGCGAGAGGAACCACGAAGCTTGGAGTATTTTTAGAAAACTTCTAGAGGAGATCTCTGGCCCTCAGACGTCTCTGCCAGGAGGCCTTCCCGAAACCCCGGAAGCACCACCTTGTCAGGGCAGAGCAATGGTCTGTGTAGTCTTTCCCAGTCTTATATTAAACCCATGCCTCCTTTTGACGAGCAGAAAGTCCTCATGTCTCCTTACCACCCCCCACCAAGCCTGCCTCTCTGAATGTTTTTATTTGAGAACAAATTGAAGAAGCCTTTGCAGGTTTTAGTGGGGGAATTTTTATTTCCATCTTCCATTTTTAAAAAGTCAATTAAGGCGCACCACAACATCCCCCTGAAGTCCTGTGTGTGGGGTACTGGATCGAGTGATGGAGTTGGACTCTGGAGGCCTGGGTTCGGATCCCTACTTGGTGGTGGAAACTCACTGGGGGTGTGGAACTGGTAAAGCCACTCTTTAAATATCTCACTTACTTTGGAAGCCCTGTTAAGGTTGCTTTAAAGTTGGTTCCAACTTGATGACACAGAACAGCAACAGCAATATTCCATAGGTTGCTGCTGCATGCTAAGACAGTAATAAGTAAAAAACTAAGTTATAATAGTATGTGTAAGATTCAACATGTCTCTCTGGTTCAGAATCACTGGCCTGTTATGCAAAGATCACAGAACTGGGAAACTTTGGTTTTATTTTATTTTTTAAAATATAACTAATTGCTGGCGGGGGATTATGAGAGTTGTAGACCAAAGGGTAACATTTCAAAGCTCTGAGAAATTGGATTCTGTTTATATATGTCTGTGTGTTTCATTTTCAATCCCTTCAAAATATTCAATCGTGCAGTGAAATTGACTGGCACCTGTCGCAGGCAGGCAGGCGGAAGGAAGGAAGGAAGGAAGGAAGGAAGGGAAGAACTGATGAAGGAAGGGAGGGAGGGAGGAAAGAACTGATGAAGGAAGGGAGGGAGGGAGGGAAGAAAGAAAGAACTGATGATGGATAGAAGGAAGGAAGGAAGGAAGGCACACATCTCTTTAAAAATGCATGATTCAGTTCTGGAATTTAATATCATAAATACTGTTGTTTGTGATATCAGTCTAAGAAATATTAAACTCTATTCCTGATAGCCCCAAACATATTGTCCAGAATCCAGTTGCCAATTTACACATGCGTAAGTGAAAAGATACAAGGAATGGCAGCAAATTGATGCTATTTAAATAAGTGTCATTTGTTTTCCTAAGCATGCATCCAGTCTATCTCAGGAAAATAACAAGCACTTGATGAATTAGTGACAATCATCCTCATCCTGTGCCATCAAGTCAATTCGAACTTAGGGCAGCCCCTTTTCATGATTTTCTTCTAGAGAGAGGGTATTCGGACGTGGTTTCCAATGGCCTTCTTCTGGGGCTGTCCTGGGACTATGGAGCTGGTTTTACTTCACAAGAGGCCCCGTGGGGGAATCAAACTCCCAACCTCTGGCTCCACAGCCAGATCCCTAAATCACGGAGCTATAAGCCTCTACAAATTATGCCATTTCAATGACATAAGCATAAAACAGCAATTTGATTCTGGCCTCTTGGTCCTCCCCCCCCCCCCCCCCGCAACAAAAAAGTTAGAAAGAGAGTGAATAAAGGAGGTCAAGACATAATAAAACACTATAATTATTCATGGAGTGGAGAAAGTCCGTAGGGAGATGTTTTTCTCTGTCTCTAACAGTGTTTGAACCTGAGGCCTCCGAAGTTGAAGAGTGAGAAGCTTGTGACCGATAAAAGGACTGACATCTATACTTAGCATACAGCTGAACTGTGGAACTCACTGCCACAAGGCGTAGCAAATTTAGGCTGCCCATTTGGACAGCTTTGAAAGGAGATTAGATACCACCATGCGTGTTAGGGTCTTCCACGACTACTAGTCTCAAATGACTATTTATCACTGCAGTGTTTTTCAAATCAAGGGTTAACATTTAACACAATCTTCCACAAATCCAGTTGTTATGCCCTTTTAGACTGGGCCAATTCAGTGAATCCAAACTTGGTATGTAAGCTCAGCTGGTCTCTACCGTTCATCCTGCATGAGGACTCATGGATGCCGTTTCTCCTCCCTCACTTTTCTTGTTTTAATAAGTTGGAACTTGCAAAAATGAACACACACTCCACACACACACACACACCCATCTGCAATGGTACAGCCCAGTGGATGCATCTTAGTCTGACTCTTCCGATCACGTGTCCCAGCTCTCTGTTTATTTCTCAATTATGAGAAACCATTGCACAATTTAAAACGAAAAGAAAAAGCATTCTTGCTCTCTATAAGCTTTTTGTTTTTTTGGCATCCGTGCTAAAAATAAACTTGGTGGAATTATGAGCTGACACAGATACAAAATGCTTACAAGGCCAGGTGATAACGCTCATGTGCAGAGACTGGAAAAAATTACGGTTTTCAAGTATGAGTCACCAAATCACTCAGCTAGGAAAGACATTGGCCATGGAGGCTACTGGACTCTGGAATCTGTAGTCCAAAAAGTAACTTTTTTTCAAGCTGGGCATACCTCCGAATTGCATGGAACAACCACAAAAACAAACAAAACAAAAAAACAACACTTGGGTCTGTTTGAGAATATTTACATCCTCAACATGCATCATTCTGCCTTTTGCTGGATGCCTCTGGATTTTTTACCCTCATTTCCGATTTCTCAGAATTCGTTCACTCTGCCAGTTCACTACCCCTCCAGTAGCCACATGGGGACCACAGTAACTTCGGGAGCAACTGCATTGGCAAATAATAAGAGAATCGCTCCAGGATTTGGATGGTTGGATTCTTATTATTTTCCATTGACAACATGACATACAAGTCACGTTCACTTGTATGTCATGTATGTCACGTTGTTAATATGAATCAGCCTGGAGTTCCCCACTCACCCCAATCCGTACTTTTCCCCTCTCCCCTGGGGCTTCTACTTTTTTCTGCATGCAAAAACATTCACATCAGTTACGCAGTGTGACTGCTTCTGCTGATGCAGAAAAGCCCTTCAACATTTTAGCTTTTAGAAATGTTGATCTCCCTGCCAGTTGCCTCAAATCTCTATCCCATATCTCCTGCATTGTAAAAAAATAATAATAATGATAAAAAAATTAGAGGTAGTAGATTTCCATTTTGAAGCATTTTGAGATGGTCTTTGTGTTAAAACAATCCTGATGCAAGGTGACATTTTTCCTTTTCAGGAAAAGCAGGCTTGCTTTGCAAAGCATGGAGGAGGATTTTTTTTAAAAAGAGTGAAGTTACAGGAGACAAAAGAGAGAATTACAGAGGGATAAGGAAATTGCTAATCATCACTTCTTTGCAGCAAGGTAATTCACTGTAGCCATGCCACCTGCAAAGCTGGACAACTATAGCAGAAGCTGCCTTAACAAGCTGCAAACAAGGCTGATTTGAAATTTCCTCCTCTGTCTTTTTAAAATTGGTCTCCTAAGTGTAACTTTGCTCCAGCGCTGACGTGAGGCCTAAAGAAAAGAAAAGAGAAAAGAAAAGAGAAAAGAAAAGAGAAAAGAAAAGAAAATAACTGTTTGGAGACAAGGGGTGCTCGGTTGAGGGGAACTGACACTCCTTTCATGTTAGCTAAAACAGATTCACCTGAGGAAACCCAGCTTCCCAGGTGAGAATTCACAGCAGATCAATGTGATTTTTTCCTGCTATGTAACTTTTAATCTTTCATAGGCTACTATTTCTCAAGTTGTTGTTGTTGTTGTTGTTGGTGGTGGTGGTGTGTGTGTGTGTGTGTGTGTGTGTGTGTGTGTGTGTGTGTGTGTGTAGAAACACATGCACATACATTTCTATACTTAGTATTTATTCATTGAAAAGACTAGTATGTCAATTTTGGGGAACATTTCCAGGGCAAATTCACAAAAGCAGGGTTAAATAGAGTAACTACATGCAATCAGTTCAGTTCCACCTTATGGTGGCCCCTCACAGAGTTTTCTAGGTATAAAGTTCTCAGGAATGGTTTCCCAGTCCCTCCTTGTGATGGTGCTCAGGGACCACCAAGCAGCTTGCCCACGGCTGCTCAGGTAGCAGGGCACTGAAAGCCCATCAGCCACACAGGTGATGTTGGCCGGTCCCTCTCTCAGGAGGCACAGTGTGGATTTGAACTCCTGGCCCCTGGCTCTCCGACCAGGCAGCTCCAACTCACTGAGCTACACCAGATAATTCAGGATTAAATACTGGGGGTCGGGGAGGTGAATATACAAACGTATTGTGACATGGCAGTATTTGAACAAGTGTGTGGAAGTAAGATGATTTTGAGTGGTGGCGGCAGTTTTAGAAGTTAGTTATGTGTAGAGACGGGCACGAACCGGAAAAAAATGACAAATCGGGGTGGTTCGTTGTTCATGGCTCTCCAAAAACCACGAACCACTCCTGAACCCTGGAAAAATGAACTGGTTTGTGGTTCGTTTTTTTTTGGTTTGTGCCTGGGGGGAAGCCAGATGATAGAAGGGAAGCCGGGCTGCTGTCTCTGAGTAGGATAGTGGTAGAGGAGGAGGAACAGGAGGAGGTGGCAGGACCTGGGGGCGGGGACAGTGGGAAGGGGGCAGGGCATCCGTTTTGCTGATGCAAAACGAAACGCTGAGCGGAAAAAAGTTCACCGCTTTCTTTCATTTGGGCAAAACAGGACCCGCGAACCGAACCGCGAACCAGCCCAGTTTGTGGGGTTGTTGTTTTTTCTGTTCGTAGTTCGGTTCGTGCCCATCTCTAGTCATGTGCCATCAAGTCAGAAGCAACCCCTAATGGGGTTTTCAAGGTAAGTAAGATATTTAAGGAATAGTTTAGCCAGTTCCAGAGACTTTCCATGGCTGAGTGGAGATTCGAACCCAGGTCTCCTGAGTCCTCGTCCATTACTCTATCCACTACACAACACTCGTTTGCCTGATTTAGTAGTAGTAATAATGACGACAACGAACAGCCATAACAAAAATGACCAGGCAATGCCATTCTTCCCCGTAGGAACTCAGGGTAGTTCCAGTGCTGCTGGCATCAGGGGACGTTCCACTCCCCTGTCCTGAGACTTTGGGGCCTCCTGGGAGATAGCTTTTGAGTGACCTGCCCCACTAAGGATGCCATTTTTGGACTACAGATGCTATAATTGTTCATTCTGGGAGCACTGTCTGGGAGACAAACGCCTTACAGACGCCTGCGACATCACAGGTACCGGCCAATCAGGGCTGTGCGCCAATGGTTTCTTTCCTACGCGCATGGAATGGCGTTTCCCCAGAGGGCCATCATCTTTTACTTATGAACAGAAGATAGTGAAATGTGCTGATGCAACGGCTTGACTGCTTGACATTTGAAGGAGGCATGGCCCAAATATGAACTGTTGGCCATAAGCGACTCCCAAACCCTCAATGCAAATCCTGGGGGCCCCCCGGACCCTCATAACACCCCTCCCCATGGTGAATTTCAACCCAAGAAGAATGGGGTGTGTGTGGTATTTTGCCATTTTAATAAAATTATGTTCCATGGGCATGTTTTAAGCCAGAAGAAGATGGGTCTGTCTGTCTGTCTGTTTAACCTGGATGTGATTGCTCCCTCAAATGTTAGCTCTTTTTTTCTCTCTCATGGTGCCAGGGGGTTGTTAGGAAATGTTCCGAGAAACACAAAAAAATTAGGCTCTGAGTGTTCTGAGGTTGCCCATCCGTGGCGTCAAGCAGTGGTTCCCAACCTTGGAACCCCAGATGCTCTGGGACTACATCTCCCCAGTAGCCTTCACCACCAGCTGCGCCGGCCAGGATTTCTGGGAGTTGCAGTCCAGGAACATCTGGTTCCAACGTTCGGAACCGGTGGCACGAGGGCTCGGAGGATGCACCCACCGTGCACGTCGTATTTCCATTTCCCCCAAGTTTGCCGGAGACTCTGCCTCACTGGGGAGTTTGTTGTTTCCAACCTGGAAAGGGTGAGCCGGAGAGTGAAGGCCGCTCTCCCTGACTCTTTCCAGCACCGGAGAGGGATGAAGGCCGTGGGATCGGGCCATCTGCAGACATCGGGGCTGGCCACAGAGCCTCCTCCGGCTTGTGGACAACTCCTGCCTGCTTGGGAGAGACAACAAGCTGACCGCATCCAAGTCATGAAAGAGGGAGGGAGCGAGTGCGAGAGCCGTTCTCTCCAGAGCTCAAGGTAACCGCCAGGCACAGCTGCAGCTGGTTCCCATGTCTGGCCTCCTCTCCCAACAGGAATGTCCTGTACCGAGGAGCACAGGAATGTGAAAGCACGGAGGGGTGCCTGGGATACAACCTGTCTCAGTCAGCACCACGGGCGGAGTGGCCTTGACTCCTCCACGGGAGTAAGAAGGCCAAGCGAGGCTGCACTTTCCGTGCCATGCAGGTTTATGAAGCTCTCCTCACTGCGATGGGAGCCCTGCTGCTTTACAGGCAAGAATCATAAACCACATGGAAGGTGGGCCAGGCCACGTCTTGGGCTCCAGAAGGCAGGAATGGAAACGTCTGGAAAGAAGACCGGAAAGTCTGCGGAAACTTCGAACGAGCGGTTCCTGGTCAGAGAAAAGCGGCTTTCTTGGACGACGGTGCACGGTTTTGAATTTCTAATAATTAAAAAAAAAATCCCTTTGCAACACAGTAGAAATGTAGAGATTCACAGAGGAGAATAGCTTCAAGTTCCCCAGACAGTCCACCCCTTTCTCATTAACTGGCACTTAAGGTATCAGTGACCCACTAATGAGACATGAGTAGCAGAAAGAATAGAAATGTTTCATGATTTGCCGTTGTGAACAGATCGACAGCAAACAACACCGCTTCCAACAGACTAAAGAGAGGGAAAGGGAACACTCCGCAGAGAGGCGGGTCTCTCTCTGAATTCAGAAGCGAGGAGGAACGATTGGCTAGTACTGGATAGATTGATGGTCACCCCAGCACAGAAAAGTCCCTCCCAGTCACTCATAACATAACACACATGCAATCGCCTGAGCACGGAGTCAGTGACCCTGACGTGAGTGTGTATCAGAGCAATCAGTAATGATTCCATACACTGGAGTTATTACAACATCCCATGCTACCCTTAGTAGGTGTGGTTGGGAGGAATCTTTCTGGGCTGGGGTTGACTATACTAACAGCACTCAACAACAGTTCCTTCCCTACCTCTGATTCAAAGAGAGCCCTGCTTCTCTGCTCTGCCTTTCCCCTCTCAATAAGTCCGTTGCAAGCTGTTAGTCTTACGAGGCCTGTTGCAGAAGCAATCAGCTATGTTGTCAGCTTGCTGTTATCTGCTCACTGTCAGTAAAGAATTGTTTTAAAAAATCCTTTTTACGACGAATGGATCAGAGTGAGTAACTGAGACTGCAAGTGCCCGTTGATGAGAAAAAGGGGTGGACGACTCTGGGGGAACTTGAAGCTAATTCTGCTCTGTGAATCCTTGCTCTTCTGGAGGAATTTGACCAACAGTTCAAAACTCTGCGACGCTCTGCAGCGAGTGAGGGCTAGGGAATCAGTGGCTTGTTGCTCTCATCCTGCGACTGTTGAGGCTGCAGTTCAGGCCCGCTCCTGGCGCAGATTTTTAGACTGTGCAGATATTGGACAAGATCTTCGCCATCGTCGCTCAAATCTAAGTGGGGTTCACGTTCCCAACAAGACATTGCAATCGTTCTAGGCCAATGAGTTGTGTGGATATTCACACGGTGCAAATGTCGAACACGATCCTGACCCTTGTTGCTCAACAAGACTTCTCCTTCCGTTCCTGCAACGTCCCCGCAGGCAGAGAGAGGATCTTTTAAAACTGAAACATGCGAAGCCGTGCTGCCATCGACTGTTTATTTTAGAGTATAAATTCCAGTCGGGAGAAACACTCTCCCTTCGTTTCCTTTTCTCGTGAAGGTACAGGCAAGCTGAAATGTGTTGTGTTCCTTGGCTTTATCTGCCCCCGAGGATCTCTCCCTGAGCAATCTGATTTTGCTGAGATCCTCCGAAGAGCAGAGGATGGAGAGCATCCGCGTTGAGGCCAGGAGAAGAGGAATGTCATAAATCACCCATTTAAAGCACTGTCACATCAAGGTCCAGGCAGTTTATATAAGCTGCCGCTGGGTTCTTAAAAGATCAGAGGGTAGCTCGCCTTCTTGCGCAGCTACCCCCGAAGTGCATCATGTCCAGAGGATGGCGGGTACACGGCCAGACTTTGACCTGGAGGTGACCTCCCCTAACCTCAGCTTTATCACCAGGGAAGCGGGTCCTGGGGTGAATGGGCCGGGAGACCACCTAGCGTGTAACCTGGAGGGCACCGGAGAAGCAGAAGTGACTCTCTTAAGGCGCCCATGGGGTATAGCAAAAGACAGATACTGTACAGCATGACGGATGGAGTCGACCGAATTGAGCAGAGGTTGGGAAAGGTACACCCAGAATCCTCCAGGAATAGGGGGATTTTATTCAAATAATAATAATAATGAAAAAGCAACCTCAGGACGTTTCAGAGTTGAGAACCTCCATGGTTCAAATATTAAAAACATGTTCTTGTTATGTGCCGTCACGTCGCCTCCGACCCACGGAGAGGCTAGGAAAGAGCCATCTTCAAAATGTCCTCTCCCCACCAGCCCTGCTCAGCTCTTGTGGCTTCCTTTAGGGAGTCAATCCACCTCGTATTGGGTCTTCCTCTTTCCCTGCTACTTCTTGATGAGCTTGATTTCTGAATTTCGGCATTCCTTTAGCTACCTTAAACTGAGTCAGATCATTCATCCCATACAGCCTAGTATTACCAGCTGCGATCGGCAGCAATGGCTTTCCAGGGGTTTAGAAATGTAGGATCATGCTACCATTGTTTCTTCAGACATATTTATTTCCCAGCCCTACGTGGAAATCCATAGCATTCATAGGGTCTCCCATCCAAGTACTAACCATGCCCAACCCTGCTTAGCTAAGCAGGGTTTAAGTTTCTGGCTGCGGAGCCCGAGGTTGGGAGTTCGATTCCCCACTGGGCCTCCTTGAAAGGGGCCGGACTCAATGATCCACGGGGTCCCTTCCAGCTCGGCAGTTCTAAAATGATGATGATGATGATGATACAACAGAAACATCTTGGTGCTCTTTTGCTCAAAGAAGGGAGAAATTTAAAAAATGCTGGGATGCTTCTTGATGAGCTTGATTTCTGAATTTTGGCATTCCTAAACACCCAAAGCACACTGGGTTCCGGAACATTCTGATCACGGCACACCTTTTCCCTCTCAAAATACACCCTTCAAAATGGTTGTTGTGGGTCATTCTCTTTCTTGCTAGACAGCTCCAGTTTGATTCAGAAGTTGTCCAAGACAACGAGAAGGTCTGGAAGGAGACCCTAGGAAGTTTGTGATGTGCGGTTTACCTCATAACACAAGCCAGCCTTTGACAGCAAAGCTAGCCAGCTTGCATGTACGATAAAAATTGGGTGTTTGTGTGTGTATGTGTTGGATTTTAAGAGAAGCACCACTTTGGTCTATTAATTAAATTTCTGTACATTCCAGAAAACAAAAGCAGTGTTTGTTAGTCATATGGGCTAGGTATACAAGTGGCTGGGGAACATGAGGGGGATAAAAGCTCGCTTTCAAGTTAGCTGGCCAAATTTGGGCTGCAGAGATGTAAATATGCATGACAGAGAGAACACAACATGTTCCCAATCAACGTAAGACCAACAGGTCAAGATTTTCCACGGAGTTCTTTTTCACCAACCTTGGAGAACACGTTATCTCAAAGTCAACAAACCATGACAAACCGTTTTCCATCTCCAGCAGGAGCCGGTCTTTTGTAAAGCTGATGGATCTTAATTGCCTTTTCGAGGCAGGTCGCCCGAAATACCTCACTGTTCCACAGGGATAGCTCACAACAGGGAAAAGTAAGAAGGAGATGCACAATGAAGCAATAGAAGAACGGAATGGCCATTACAGATACAGTATTATCCTTAGGACTGTCATCTTGATCCTGAGAACCAAAGCTGCCCTAGACAGACCTAAAGGCACTGCATTTCTAATATTTGCCAGGCTGGAGTCCTCCCGTCTCTGTGCACAATTATCTGCACAGTGGGGCCCATCCATATGCCATATCACAGCAAATTGGCTGCTCTGTGGGGTTTGCACATCGCTCTTCAAGGCTGCCCATTTTGCATAAACATGGGTGGCCTTTGGCTACCACTCACACATAGCATTTGGAGGTATGCTCCGGGTTTAAGTAAAATTCTGCCTGGGGAGTAGGAAGCTGACAAGGGTCCCCCACGAAATCTTTTTCCGCAAATGTCTGGTAGCCAGGATAAAAGGCTCCCCCCCCCCCCCCCGGATTGTAATTAGAAATATTTACAATCTAAAGAATTTGCTTTAAAGATTTGATTCTAAGGAGAATTGTGCATCTTCAGACTTCTGACAGATGCATGCACCAGAAATGGAACTCCAGTTTATTTGCTAAAAACCCTTCTTATCAGTATCTCTGTTGAAAACCGTTTCTGGAGTGAAAGCCCACTGTGCACAAGATGTATGGGAGGAGAGAGACACCTCGTGGTTAGATGGAAAAATCACACTTTCAAATCCTGCCTTTATGAGACTTGTTACTGATAAACAGATTTTTAAATTATTATTATTATTCAGAAGCACCAGGCACCGTCAATCAAAATTATAAAAACATTGACTGGTTTTATATAACATATACAAGTTTTAACCAAAAACCTAAGTATCTGTTAAACATCAACATAGTATATATGCTGTTCCTCATATACTTTTTTGGTAGTTTGGAGGATTTTATTTAATAGTATTTCAATTTTTGGTGAGACTTTATACCAAACCCCAGCACAGACAACATGGGTCAAGTTATACATTATACATAGCCTCTCATTAGAAGCTAGAACCCTTAGGTATCCCTGAGATGCAATCCAGGCAGAACTTTGTGACAGAACACAAAGGTATATGCAAACAAACCTGTGTTCAGTCTCAGAAGACTAACCAGAAAAACAAAGTGAGCTTAATTGCAGGAGATGTAAAATCATCTCCTGTTGTGACGAACATATGTTGTGGTTGCTTAAAGAATTCTCTCTTCTAATGATTGGCTACTTATATTGTGTAGTTTGACCTTGGGAGAAGCTAGCCATTCGTAACAACTACTTGGAAGTTATTTTTGGGCAATGTGCCTGTGTAACTAGTAGTTTAAAAGTTTCCTTTTTAGACAGTACGAGTAACATCTCAGTTATTTAAGTGTAATTAATAATGTCTAGTTAGCAGTGATGGGAATTCTGCAAGTTTTACGTCTTTCCCTTAGCCATCCTAGGTGACAACATGAGTTGGTTTTGCCTTTTTATCTTTTTGTCAAAATTTCCAAGGTGCAGTCTCAGAATTGGTCACCAGAGGGAACAATTAGTCCCTTGCTGCCTTTTCCTAGCCTGCTCATCATAGCTATGCAATACGTCCCTATTAATTAACATGCAGGGCAGTGATTAAGGTGGGACTGCTGGGGCTTTGTCCCAGGACTCTAACATTTACAGGGCACCAAAATCTAGAGGTGACTTTACTGGATTCCCAGTGTGGTGTAGTGGATAGAGTGATGGATTAGGACTCTGGAAAACAGGGTTCAAATCCCCAGTCAGCCATGGAAACTTACTGGGGGAGTGGAACTGGTACAGCCACTCCTTAAAATATCTCACTTACCTTGAAAACCCTATTAGGGTCATTATAAGTTGGTTCCGACATGACAGCAGAGTACACACACACAAATCAGATTAAGCACCACCTCTTCTTTATGCACCTGAGTCCAGGGCCGTGAGACAAACCAAGCCTGAAAGGAGCCTTATCTGTTCTATATCCAAGGTAAGCATCCGACCTGGATTTGAGGTCCAAGAAGAAGAACCTCCTTCTTCCCAGATGGTTAGGATGTCAATAGGGAAATCCATTTTTTTCTTGTTCTCATTCTTACATTGTTCTCTTTCCTGGTTATCTATCAACTTGTCCGCATGTCTGTCTACATTTGCTTGTCACAAAGAGCCACGGAAGAGTAGAGTTGTAAGGGAGCCCCAAAGGTCATGGAGTCTAACCCCGGAGCTGGAGCATCCCAGAGAGCTGGTTACCCCACCCCCAAATGAAGGCAGCTGCACCACCTTCTTGAAGAAGTCTTATTCCACTACCTGCTCCTTCTACCTGGGTAGGAGGTTGTTCCTAATGTTTCATTAGACTGTGCATTAGGCTGTCATACAGAGGAGCGGCAGGATCTGCTCTTGATCATCCCAGAGTGCAGGACATGCAACAATGGGCTCAAGTTAAAGGAAGCCAGATTTCGGTTGAATATCAGGAAAAAGTCCTAACTGTTAGAGCAGTATGATGATGGAACCCATGACCTTGAGAGGTGTTGAGCGCTCCAATACTGGAGGCATTCAAGAGAAACTTGGACAACCACTTGGCAGATATCCTTTGATTTGTATTCCTGCATTGAGAAGATGTTTGGACTCAATGGCCTTATAGGCCACTTCCAACTCAATTATTCTATGATTCTTGTACTTTGAGTCCATTCCAACCCTACCTTGATGGAGCGGGGGGGGGGGGGGAAGCAAGCTTCTTGCAACCTCTGGGCGACATCCCTTCAGATATCTGAAGATGGCTATCATATCACCTCGGTCTAAGGTAAACGTGCTGAGAAACTCCAGCCATCACCATCTCGACTGTTTTCCCTTGAACACCTTCCGGCTTTTTGGCTGTGATCAGCTCTCCCACCCTCCAGAAAATCACAAGAACTCAAATGGACCTAAGGAAAGGTCCATCTCATACCCTGATTTGCTTGTCATAGTGACTACCCAGACGTGTCTGAGCAACCCATGACCAGGAGGAAAAGGATGGGATATGGGATATATGGCCAGAAGGCCATATGACTACCAGTAGCAGTTACTAATGTATTAACTGGATAGCTCTGTGGTTTAGGCATCCGACTGCGGAGCCAGAGGTTGGGAGTTTGATTCCCCTACGGTGCTTCCTGCAAAGTAGAGCCAGCCTGGGTGGCCTTGGGCAAGCTTCACTGTCCCAGGACATCCCCAGAAGAGGGGAATGGAAAACCACTTCTGAGTATTCTCTACCTAGAAAACCCTGGGAAGGGTCGCCATGAGTCAGAGTTGACTTGATAGCGCATGATTATTAATAAGGTATATTTATATAGTTAACAACACACTCTGATTCGGGTAACAGAATGTTTCAGGTCAGCTGCAAATCCTTGGAAGATATCTAAAAACAGGTTTGGAAACCTACAAAAGAGCAAAAGATAATTTATGCATTGCAATTTAATATAGTATAGTATAGTATAGTATAGTATTAGCTGAAGTGGCAATACATTTATACAATATCTCAACTATTTTTTCCTGTCTGTGTGTATTGTGTTTTCTACTAAGTATTTAGTATTTTCAAACACTTGAAATCTTTGTTTTTAGCCATTTGCATGTTTAGGTGAATGTTATTCGAGATATTAAACTTGGGTTTTTAGAAACTTGCAATATGTGATTTTAGATTTCAGGTCATCGCAATTTCAGCTACATTTTTGTGTTACTGCCTCGGGCTTTTATGAGGAAATCTAAACAACAGAAGCCTGAAACCGAAACAACAGCAACAACGGCAAAATGAAGAACGGTTTAATTAAAAACAACAACGATGACGAAACAACAGATTAGCTAAACCACAGATTTGGGGTTGGGAACTCGGGGACCATTCCATCGTTGCGTAATTGTATTGCACGCCCACACCAAGTTGGTGGAGGTCCCCACAGGATGTGGGGGGAGTTTTCTCCCGGCTTGCAACCCAGGCAAACTGGGCCAAACTGGGGGTGGGAAGAGACGGAGGAGTGACACCCATGAGAACTGTTTCTTCATCCATTCGCATGCTGGCCGTTTAGCCCAGTGTGGGAGCCTCAACGCTGAACTTGGGAAAGGCCCTTTATGGGACTTCCCATGCTGGGTGGATGCTGGGACTTGTAGTCACCAAGAGAAACACACACACCCCTTCCTCGAGCCTTGCACTGGCTTGACCCATCGTAACTGCCAGCACAGACCACAGGATCAGAGAAGGCATGCTGTTTTTCTCAGCTCCCTTCCAGCTGAAGCCTGGCCTGGTGGAGCTTACCAGTGAGGTCTCATTCTACACCATTTGTGTCCTCAGGACTGCTGGAGGTTCCCTTGCCAGAAGGGAGAAAGGGCTGTGGCTTTCCATGCAAGAAGTCCTGGGTTCAAGTTTCAGTACCTCCAGTTAGATCATGGGATCGCAACGTGTTTTGACGGAAGCAGGAGATGACTGCCTCTGAGGGTGTGATTGCATTGTGAGGGAAATGGAATTCACTGGCATTCCAAATAAATCCCTTTGCTGTAAAATTGCACTGGAGAAATTCAGGTTTCCCCCAGTCTCTCCACATGAACTGGCCCTACGGGAAGCCTTGTTTGCATCTCTATTCGCAGCCCTGCAGGTGGCGCTGCTACAAATGAACTACCTAGTAAGCTGTAAACAAGCGCTTCCTCTCTTGTTAGCTATGCTGTAAGCTGCTTTTAAAAAGAGAAATGCTTTGCTCACCCGTAGCTGTTTAAAAAATAAGGAAAAAAAAAATCTTGCAATGAGCTTTGCTCACCGTTCCCTGAGTGTGTGCTGGTATGGTGGCTTTTCTGTATCACTTCAAGCAATGACATGCCCACACCGATGCAAATAGATCTGTTTTTTGAAAACTAGAAGCCCCAGAGGGGGAGAGGAAAAAACTACGGATTGAGGGGGGGGGGAGTTACTCTGGACTGAGTCACATTTCACATTGTGTCATGTGGTCAGTGGGAAAAAACGTGAATCAACGCACCCCAAACCCATAGCGTTTCCTGCATTGTTTGCTATGGTGGTTGCACTCTGAGCTAGATGGTCAAAAGGTCTTATTCAGGGTCAGAGAACGCCCTCTGTGCCTCAGTTCCCTGATCTTATTTCAGACTCTGTACCTAGGAATTACTTTATCTCTAGAAAGAAGAGCAGCAACGGTTGTGTAACTTGCATCACCAGTACCTGTACCTTCTAACATCAGCTGTTGCAGTAGCTCTTCACTCAGCATAGTAAATGAAAATGGCCATGTGAATGTGGGGATCACATTTTTCTGGGGAGAAAATATTGCCCCGAATCTTGTTGTGCACCTCCACCTGTGCAATAAGTATGACATCATTGTCTGGAGTAGATTGCTGCGGATTGAATACTTCCCTTTTCGATTCCAGGGTGCTCACAGCTTACAGACAATGAGACACAGTTATGTGCAGCCCGAGACTAAAAAAGGAAGTCGTCAATGCAATCTGCTCATGAGGACGTCATTCTAGTTTTGCAAGTGGAACCCACACAACAGGATTTTGGTCACTGCAGCTGGACTCAATCCAACAGGATCCATGAAGGGCAGGTGCAAGTTAATAGCAGACCATTTTGGGGAAAACATGGTTGCAATTCATCTGGGGTTGCCAACAACTCAGAGATGGCGAGGCAGCTCAGAGACCTCCTTATAGTTACAGTGCTGTCTGAAAAAATGAGAATAATTTCCCCAATGAAAAGAATGGATATGAGCCAATCAGACACAGAGTAGACCCACTGACACAATTGCAACTAATCAAACATCTGCACAGAAACCATGTTTCCACACTAGTCTGTCTGCTGGCCACTTCCCACAGCAGCTATTCAACATGGCTAGGAACACTATCTATGCCTACTTTTTGGTCCTTCAAATTTCATAATCCCTTCATATAGCTGTGCCAATCAGGGTTCCCAGCTCTGAGGTAGAGCAATCTATGCTTACAGGTGGGCCAATCAGGGTTCCCAGTTGTGAGGCAGAGCTCTATATGCTCATAGCCGGGCCAATCAGGGTTCCTAGCTGCGAGACAGAGATATGTATACTTACAGCAAGGCCAATCAGGGTTCATGATCACTGGGAAGAATGATCTCTGTGTCTCACTCAGGCCAAGCACAGAGGCCATATGAGATGTGCAAACTAGAGAAAGTTACTCTTTTTGGACCGTGATAATCTTCCAGTCACCGGCCATGCTGACTGAAGCATGCTGGGAGCTGTGATCCAGAAAAAATAACTTTCCCAAATTCTGGCTAGGTGGACAGCAGACACTAGCTGACAGGTTTAGCCTTCTCTTCTGTTGCTTAACCGATAAAGCCTTGGCTGTTTAAATTATTTATTTCTGGGAAGCCAGGGTGGGTGGAGACTATACTGAGAAGGGAAGTGGAATGTGACCGAAAAAGGTAAGATAGGCGTTCACTTTCCGAATCATCTCTTTATGCTTGACATAGAGTTCTCTTCTTTGTGATCTCCAGACTGCTCCGGAAAGCAGCTCCTTTCGCCAGGGTTGGAGAACAGGGGACATGGGCGACAAACATGACATCGAAGAGGGAAAGGCTTGGCGTGATTCGGACCAAATCCCCCACGCCAGTATTCCAGGGTGTGATTTTTTTTTTCAAAGTCTCTGGCCACTTGGTCAGACAGGATCGTAGCTCAGGAAACACCAGGCTCCGGCTGGTACTGTGTCTCTGTGGCTGTGAAATAGTCCTCCAGGGTGGACTGGAGATAGTCAAAGGTTGGTCTTTCTTCAGGGTTGTCTTTCCAGCACTTTAGGATCACTGCGTAAAGTTCAGGAGGACACAAGTCTGGGCAGGGCATCCGATAACCCCGTTCTAGGCTCCGGATAACTTCAGAATTGGTCATAGCTGTGGAAGGGAAAGAAAACAAATAAAACGTATGTGTACCATATCTCTCTCTCTCTCTCTCTCTCTCTCTTTCTTTCTCTCTTTTGCAAACTGTCAAGTTGGAACAGAAGAGTGATGCATGGGCCAAGTAACCTGAATTACTCAGTGCTTTCAAATACTATACACAGACTCCTTCTCACCAGTTCTTCCTGTTGTTGTTTCCTTGTTCCTCCATTTTAGTTAGACAAACGATTTCTAGCAGACCTGCAAACACGGTAAGCCAGCTCTAGGGGGTTATGTCACCAAGTATAGAGATCTCTCCTCCTGCTCTAACCCTAAAAGGATCTCCTGGTCGCAAGTGTAAGAAAAATTTCTTTCGTTTTGCCTCCTGCATGACTCTTCCTCCGCAGTAGCTACAGATCCATCACAAGGATAATGGGTAATGGAATCCAACAGTATCCAAAGGACCATATACCGTATTTTTCCGTGTATAAGATGATACTTTTATCTAAAATCTTTAGGCTAAAAATTGAGGGTTGTCTTATACATGGATGTAAGGGGGGAAGGGATCAAAGCGCTGCAGGATCGCAGCCCTTCGATCCTGCAGCCCTTTGATGGCTGCTTTCCCCCTCCACTTCCTAAGATCGCTGCTTTCCCCCTCCACTTCTGCAGCCCTTTGATCCTGCTTTCGTGGGGCTTAGGAAGTGGAGGGGGAAAGCAGCGATCACATTTTCTAATTTGGGGTTAGAAAAGTGGGGGTCGTCTTATACATCAGGTCGTCTTATACACGGAAAAATACGGTATTCTCTACTCCCATTTTCAGTGGGGTTCACCCTTCATCATCCCCAGATCAGCTTCAGTTCTAGTTAGAACAGGAGGATACCTTGCCAACCTGCTCAAATATTGCTATGAGGAGTGACCCAATTAATATGCAGCACCCATACACTCATTTGTAATGCATTTATTAGCTATTTCTTAATTCATACTTCACCTTTCCTCCACTGAGTTCAAGGCTGCAGACCTGTTTTTCATCTTTCCTACTTTATCCTGAGCATGTGTGAATAGCCCAAGGCCAACCAATGAGTTTCATGAGCAAGTGGGGATTTGAACTCAAGACTCTTAGTTCCCAACACTCTAAACTCTGCATCACACTGGCTCTCTAGCTTAACCCCAGGGCCTCAAGTTCAGAGAGGCTACCATGGGAAAAGAACCCATAAGATAACGAGTTTAGCGACCCCATTCAAAAGAAACAGCCTCTCCGTGGTGCAGCTGTAAGCACGTGAGCAGTTCTGTTTGCTGGTGACATGTGGAAGGTAACAGCAGATATTGATTAAATTAAAAAATGGCTTCTGCCACCCCCAGCTTTGGTAATCGATGCACATCGCTGCCTGCTTCGTCAACAAGGGAGGCAATGAAAGATGCAACAGCCGGACTATCACTTATAAGGCACGTAGAATGCCTCTGTTATACAATAGCTGCACTGGCGACCAGTCCATTTCCGGGCCCGATTCAACGTGCAGGTTATGACCTATAAAACTGAACACTCTCTCTCATTATTCCAGATTCAAAGGTAGCCGGAGAAGGACTCTATTTTACCTCTAAGAAAATAACTTAAAAGGATGTCACTTGCATGAGGAAGCTTAAGGGAAGGACAGACAACTTAAGGGTACAGCAGGACCCCCCTATCCACGGGATTCACTTATCCACTGCCTGAAAATATTAAATAACCCCCCCCCCCCCCCAGAAATACATATTTGAAATAGTGGCACTCATCACCTTGAACAAACAGCAATTTATGCCACGCAATTACTCCACTGGAGCAAAAACCCGCCTCTGCTCAACCAACCAAACAATGTTTTATCACAGGCTATACAGTACCTGGGTAGGGGGACTGACCGTAGGTGACCATTTCAGTTAAGAGAATCCCAAAAGACCAGACGTCAGACTTAATGGTGAAAATCCCATAGTTAATCGCTTCAGGCGCCGTCCATTTGATAGGGAATTTGGCACCTGTCAGGGACAGAGAAACTCACCGTGAGAAGCTCTTGTGACTTTTTTTTAAATGTACGCAAACAGGTAAAACAAATTTGCTTTAGTCCACGGGGGCAGAGAGGGGACTGGGTGTGAGAAAAATCTACCACTTCAAAAAGGGACACAAAATAAAGGGGGGGGGGGGGAGATCCTCTGTTCTAAACATAAAAATAACAATAAAGCTGAACAGATGGAGAAAAGTTGGCACAGAGCAGATAAGGTGGTGGGAGGAAACTGAGCGTGGATGTCCATGTGTTAATTTAAACTTTCATTTAAAATAGCGTTGGGCTATTCATATCCCTGGGGATACAAATACAAATATTGGCACCACAGGTGCCATAGAGGTCCGGCCCCTCCCGCCTAGTTGCAAGTCATTACTGCATTTCAGTCTCTCTCTCTCGTCTTATAAACCTATCTATCTATCTATCTATCTATCTATCTATCTATCTATCTATCTATCTATCTATCTATCTATCTATCTATCTATCTATCTATCTATCTATCTATCTATCTCATCTTATAAACCTACCTACCTACCTACCTACCTACCTACCTACCTACCTACCTACCTCTCATCTTATAAACCTACCTCTCTCTCTCTCTCTCTCTCATCTTATCTATCTATCTATCTATCTATCTATCTATCTATCTATCTATCTATCTATCTATCTATCTATCTATCTATCTATCTATCTATCTATCTATCTATCTATCTCATCTTATAAACCTATCTATCTATCTACCTACCTACCTACCTACCTACCTCTCATCTTATAAACCTACCTCTCTCTCTCTCTCTCTCATCTTATCTATCTATCTATCTATCTATCTATCTATCTATCTATCTATCTATCTATCTATCTATCTCATCTTATAAACCTATCTATCTATCTATCTATCTATCTATCTATCTATCTATCTATCTATCTATCTATCTATCTATCTATCTATCTATCTATCTATCTATCTATCTATCTATCTATCTGTCTAATCTTATAAACCTACCTACCTACCTACCTTTCTCTCTCTCTCATCTTATAAATCTATCTATCTATCTATCTATCTATCTATCTATCTATCTATCTATCTATCTATCTATCTATCTATCTATCTATCTATCTATCTATCTATCTATCTATCTATCATTTTATAAACCTACCTACCTACCTACCTGCCTGCCTGCCTGCCTGTCTGTCTGTCTGTCTGTCTCTCGTTGTATCATACCTGCCTCTTCCACACTCAGCTGACTTATTGTGCTGCGGAGGAAGCCCCTGGACACTGTGCGGCTTGCCAGTGGAGTGTAAGATTTGTCACGTTGTGCACACTCTGTATTTTCAAGCTCCTCCCAGACAAAAGCAAAGAAGGACAAACCCGTGGAGCCCATGGAAAACCAGCATGTTGGGAATAACCTTTTGCCCCTTTAGTAGTTCTTCTGCGTAGGGATCCACATGCCATTTCCATGCTTCCAGAGGTGGTATAAGCCTCACATTGTTGCTAATGGCTAGCATCATGAACTACGGACTGCTAAACAGGACTCCCGAAAAAAGAATGTGTATTTCCTACAGTTTCTCCCCAAAATGGGGCTTCCTCAGAGATGTGGGCCTGACCAGCCAGGCTTGCAACCTTCCAACGACCAATCAGAACACAAAGCCTGCCAAACGCCAGACAAGTAGGCAAGGGGCATTCCGTGCAACGGCAAACAGACATTTTTCATCATTTGGGAGAGCACCTCTGCAAAACACATGATGCCATTCAGTATGACTCTGAGCCGTACTTGTACTAGAAAAAAGAGTAACCCTGTTGCCTCCAACTCACGGTTGCCACGTGGAAGGTTATCTAAAATTGTAGCTTATTTAACACAAAGCCCGAAGCACTGAACTGACCTTCATGCGCAAGGTATTCATTCTCTATGACCCGAGCTAATCCGAAGTCTGCGACTTTGCAACACAGGGTGTCCGAGACAAGAATGTTGGCAGCTCGGAGGTCTCTGTGGATGGAGTTCATTCTCTCGATGTATGCCATCCCTTCAGCAACCTGCAAGAACCAAGGACAACGGCTAAATCCAACTACATTCTAACTCAGTTACATGTATCGTCCATGTTCTGTTTTATTTGGGCCAATCCCTCCAGTTTTGAAAAGACACCCCTCCACCCGTGTTCTTGTGGTTTGGAGAGGCTTACAGAAACAGAAACAAAGCATAAACACAACTTGGAGGGGTGTGTGTGTTCCTGGATTCATTGCTGAGCCTGGATACCCAGATTTTGCCTATAGCCAGGAGTGCTTTTGCACAATTAAAACTAGTGTGCCAGCTGTGCCCATTCCTGGAGTGGTCTGATCTGGCCACAGTGACACATGCCATAGTTCCACCTTGGCTGGATTACTGTAATGCATTCTACCTGGAATATTATCTTTGAAGATGCTCAGTCCTCCAGGTGAGGTTATCTGGAAGTTGAGTCAGGGCAACTGGACTTCTTTCTTATTAGGTTGAAATGTTGCACTGCTCATCCAAGTCGCTTCTTCGGTCTGAAGTCGGACTGAAGAAACCACTTGGATGAGCAGCGAAACTTTTCAACCTAATAAGAAAGTAGTCCAGTTGCCATGACTCAACCTCCTGATTCTACATGGAGAAGAGTGGATCACGAGGGATGGACCATGGCTCAATGGTGGAGCAGATACCTGGCTGGTTGAAGGTCTGGATTTAAACCCCTGGTGTCTCTGGTGGAAAGAATCAGGTGGATTGTAGAGTGATGACAAATCTAGGCTAAGTCAAACAGCCCAGTCCGGGAGGAGACAGCTTCCTTTCTTGCTTCACAGATGTGCCTGGTGGGGACACGGGAGAGGGCCTTCTCTGTGGCTGCTCCCAGAGACTGTGGAACTCCCTCCCACGGGAGGCCAGCCTGGCCCCGTCTTCGCTGTCCTTCCACAAGCAGGCCAAGACCTTTCCCTTCACGCAAGCTTTCCCTGAGTGACCGGCTGCCTGAATAGGGTTTTTTAAACGGATGGTTGTGCCTTCCTGCTTTGAATGTGTTTTGGTGTTGCTTAGGTTTTTTGTATGGGATTTGTTTGATCCTTTTTATTATTTGTGTGCTCACTGTTGTTAGCTTTAATATTGTATTTTAATGATGTAGGCTGTGTTGGGTCCTTTTAAGGAGAAAGGCAAGATAAGAAGGAAGGAAGGAAGGAAGGAAGGAAGGAAGGAAGGAAGGAAGGAAGGAAGGAAGGAAGGAAGGAAGGAAGGAAGGAAGGAACGAATGAACGAACGAACTGCAAAAAAAATCTTTAAAAAACAACAACACCACAATTTATATAAAATTTGTTTGAAAAAGACACCAGAACTATGCATTAGAAAGTTAGCATGGGGTCCTCATGAAAGAACAGCTGGTTAGCTCAGCCGTTTAGGTCTTGGGAGTTCGATTCCCCTCTTGTGACTCCTTGACAGGGGCTTGACTGGATGATCCATACGGTCCCTTCCAGCTCTGGACTTCTAAGGTTATTATTATTATTCAAAAACACCAGGCACAGTCAATCAAAATTGTAAAAACATTGACTGGTATTATATAGCATATGCAAGTTTTAGCTAAAAACCTAAGTATCTGTTAAATATCGGTGCAGTATTATGGTGTTCCTAACATTACCATTTTCTGTAGCTCTTATAGTGTAGTAATAGTTGTTGTTCTTAAAAAAAAAGCAAAATTCAAATTATGGACATCCAGACTTAAATGAAGGAGGTGGCTTCCTCTGCACACGGACACTTGTTCAAGCATTACACGGCCAGGCCAGATTTCAAATGTCACAGAACAAAGCCTGGAGCTTAGCAAAATCCCAAATCCGCCAGCCAGTACTGTACTCCCAAAAGGGTTTTTTTCTCCCCAAGTTCTGGGAAAGCAATGGCACCAGACGATTCAAGGATCGCTAACTTTCTCTGTTTTGTTTTGTTTCACTCTGATTAAAGAGGCACGACAATTTTTCCACTCCAAAGAGATTTTGGCTTTGGGGGGGGCGGTGCGGTGGTGGTTGGTTTTTTTTCCACCTCGTCACTTTCATGTGGCATGAAACAGGATGTGAAAGCACACTTTCCACAAATATCTGGTTTTCTCAGACTGACATGCTTGCAAAAAAATAAAATAAAATTAGTTTGCAAAGCCGTTCGCCACAATGGAAAGTGAGGGAGCGGCCTCGCTTCCTGTCCCAGCACGAAGGAGATAGCAGGCGGTGGCTGGTTGAGGCTCAGCTCACGCAAACTGAGGAGAGCGCTGGGTGTGCAAGAAACGGGCTGACCACACAGTGGAATAGAAAAAAGAGAACTTTCTAATTGTAGGTCTTGTTTGCAAGCCAGGGCTTAAAGCATCGCCCCCAACATGTTGTCATCATTGAATTTCTCTATGTACAAATGTTGCCGAAATGACGTTGTTTGGCTCTGGGTGGACATCTTGAGGGCTGGCTGTGTGATGTGCTCAACATATGTCGTGAACGACTTGACCTAAAATTATTATATCTCTTTCAACATTGCTCGGAGTTCCTCGGGACACCCTCCGCCGTTCTTTCTTCCCATTTTATCCACACCACAAACCCATCATCGAGGTCTGGCAGAATGTTTGTCAGCCAACAGGATTCGCGGCCAAAGGGAGATTTGAATAGGTCTCCTTAAATCTCAGGTTCTTTCTGTTTGAATGAGTCAGAAATTCCAGAAACGCTGGTACATTCCTCTCAAAAGTAAACTAAATAAAAAATGTCCCAGCATCTGGACGGGTCAAATTCAGCAGCTACTGAACTGCAGAATAGTTTAGGTCTCTGGCTACGGAGCCAGTGGTTGGGAGTTCGATCCCCCCACTGGGCCTCCTTGACAAGGGCTGGATTCGAGGATCTATAAGGTTCCTTCCAGCTCTGCAGTTCTAGGATTCTAAGATTCTTATTTCCCCCGCTTGGATGCACACCATAATATGGCGAAGAGAGTTGAGTGTAGCATGGAAGCTGAGAGCAATCCCTGAACTGTTTCTGAAGGCAAAAATGATAAAACTCAGGCTGTCCTACTCTGGGCGGATCATGAAAAGGGAGGGTTCCCTGGAAAATTCAATAATGCTGGGAAAGCTAGAAGCAGGAAAAGAGGAAGATCAAATGTGAGATGGATTGACTCCCTAAAGGAAACCACAAGCTTGGGTTTGCAAGAACTGAGCAGAACAATTGAGGGCAGGACATTTTGGAGGTCACTCATTCATAGGGTCACGATCAGAGGCGACTTGACAGCACGGAACAACAACATCAACAACAATCAGTGTTGTAAGAGAGAAACACATGGGACTTGCTGGCCATGTAGCTGTTAAAGGAGAAGGGGAGAAGCTGGGGAGAGGGAGAGGTGACACTCTTCCTTTACAAACAATCCAGACAAAACTCTCAGCTATCTAAATTGGCCAAATTCAGTAGCAGAATTTGGAAAAATCAATTTTCTGAACTACAACGCCCATTAACTCTAGAGTTGCAGTCCCAAAATTAACTTTTCCAAGTTTGAGAGGTACACCTATTCCCGACATGTAGAGAATCATATGGTACTTCCTTATAAATCTGTATGTCATTTATAAGGATAGTATGGCAGAGCTGGAAGGGACCCTATGGATCATCGAGTCCTGCCCCTGTCAAGAAGGCCCAGTGGAGGAATCGAACTCCCAACCCCGGGGTCCGCAGCCAGAGACCTAAACCACAGAACTATACAGTCGATCCCAACTTATTTATTTATTTAACTACCCAAAGGTCTCTGGGCGGCTTACAACAGTTAAAATACAATAAAAAGACAAAACAATTAAAATGCAATTAAAATAGATACTCTAAAAATTGCCATCAGGACCCACCATTGATATTATTTCAATTAAAAGCCTTCTGGAACAGGAAGGTTTTGACCTGGCGCCGAAATGTCATCAGCGTCGGCGCCAGACGAAACTTGTGTTGTGTTTATGAAGAAACACATAAAATATGGAGAGTTCTTCTCCAAAAACCAAAACCAAATGAAATCCCCAGCTTTCTCCATATGAGTCAACAAACACACCCACCTGGGCCGCCATGTCAATAAGCTTTGGGAGATTCAGCTTGGCTCCTTCGTTTGTCTTCAAGAAATCCAGAAGGCAGCCTGGACAGAAGGAGAAACATCATGTGATCAGACGGGCGTTCCTCTCACTGTTTGGTCTGCTGCGGGGACGAGCTGGTTCGCTCCTTTTGCAAACAATCAGATGATGTAATTACTGGAGTGAACCAAACTCTTCCCAGAGGGTTCCTAACCAAAACTTTCGGGGTCCCTATCGGGGGCTACTACTTTTTCGGTGTGGGTAGGAGGGCTCTGATTTGGTCTGTTTCCAGCACGCACAATCCGTGGAATCAAAAAAAAAAAAAAAAAAAAAAAAAGCAGAGCTTATGGCTTTTAATTTGCCTTCTGCTTTAAATTTCCCAACATCATTAAGTGGCTTAAGAAGCCAGCTTCACCACTTCACGATATTGGGAAATTAAACACTTCCTCTGCTCCTTCGTGGCGTGGCAGAGGAAGGAAGCAAAAGTTTCAGTTTTTTTAAAAAAAAGTCTATTAGGACAGTGCCGAGGTGCTGTCGTAAGAGACGTCTAAATTTTTTCTTAGGGGGAAAAAAAATAAAAATTGAGCCTTCCATCAGAAGAAGGAAGGAGGAGGAGGGTGATTTTGTTGTTGTTTTGTTTTTGTTGTTTTCCTAAGGGAGGTGGCCAAACAGGGTCACTTGAGGTGTGTATGCCACATGGAGGTGAGGATCTCACCAAATGGCATACCAGACTTCTACCCAACCTTATTTAGCTCACTCCAGCCTGCTGTGATTGAGCCATGTAGATAAGCCTATGATGTTTTCTAAAAGAACTGGCTAAATATACATAATTACAGCAATTACGATAGAGCAGCTGCCAGATTTCTAACTGGGACTGATTACAGGGATCACATTCTCCCCCGCCCCCATCCCCCGGTTACAGCAGTTACCAGGAACAATTCAAAGTTTTGGTTTTAACCTAGAAAGCCCTAAACAGCTTGGGTCCAAGCTATCTCAAGGACCATGTCTCCCTCGATGAGCCTGCTCGAGTGTAAAGATAATCAGGGGAGGCCTTTCTCTCGGTCCCACCACCTTCACAGGTACGTTTGGTGGGGGACACACGAGAGGGCCTTCTCTGTGGCTGCTCCCAGACTCTGGAACTCCCTCCCACTGGAGGCCAGCCTGGCCCCCTCTTTGCTGTCCTGTCACGCAACCAGTCATACAACCAAGTTGTTCATTACCCCCACCTATATGATTTCATTTACTCAGCGCTAAAATCCCAACAAGATTCTGGTAAGAATTTCTCTTTATCGCCGTTTACCATCACACAGAGAAATGCTACCAGAAGATAAGGGCAGATAAACCCTTCCTGCCCCCTGTCTTCCAAAGAATCATTGAGCTGGTTGTCCAATTTTCTCTTGAATGCCTCCAAGCATTAGAGCACTCACCACCTCCCAAGAACTTTGGTTCTATTGTCATACTGCTCTAACAGTTAGGAAGTTTTTCCTGATACTCAACCGGAATCTGGCTTCCTATGACTTAAACCCATTATTGTGGGATGATAGAGAACAGATCCCGTCCCTCCTCTGGATGACTACCTTTCCAGTATGTGAAAAGTGCTATCGTATCTCCCCTTTGTCCTCTTTTCTCAAGGCTAAACATGCCTTGTTCCAAACTCTGTAGGACAAAGTTACTAATATATAAAGAAAGAATAACCCTTTCTGGGTCAAGGAGACGGAAATCCAGAGAAGACATGGCTACTGCTAAACCGTGACATTTACAAAGGTCCACCTGTCAACAAGGCACTTTTACCGTTGGCCATGTATTCCGTCACGATGTAAATCGGCTGCTGAGTGACCACCGCATAGAGTCGGACCAGCTTGCTGTGTTGGAGCCGCTTCATCAAGTTGGCCTCGGCCAGAAAGGCGTCTGGAGGCATACTGCCTTCCTTCATGGTCTTCACGGCCACCTTCATGTTATTCTTGTAATACCCTGCAAGAAAACAATGGAGGGAAATCAACCACGATCGGTTTAGACATCTTCCGAAAATGCAGTCATGAGATCCTCTCAAAAGAGCTCAAAACACCACGTGCTGGTTATTCTTCTCAACGCAGCGCTAACTCACCAACATCTGTTCTCAACATCTCCCCCACATGCTGAGCTTTGGAACATGGCATGTTGCCACCTAACCGAATCTGGGCCGTGGAGATCCATGAGAAAGGTTGTGGGCCTTCAGTTGATTGCTCAGTTGCACCCCTACCTGGACATGTCTACGAACACTGGCTCATGCCTTGGCCGTGTCAAAAATAGGCTACTGCAATGCTCTCTACACAGGGCAGCCCTTGAAAACAGTACGGAAACTCCAGTCGGTCCAAAATTCGGCAGGCAGACTAATTTCAGGGATCAGTAAGTACGATCATGTATCCCCAGTCTTGGCTCGCCTACATTGGTTCACTGTAAGTTTCCGTGCTCAATTCAAGATGTTGGTGCTGACCTATAAAGACCCTAATGGTTTAGGACCTCGATATTTGTCAGAACACCTGCTCCAGAAAACAGCGGCCCATTTTACACACATCTCCCAAACCTCAGTGTTAAGGATGGTCACGCTGAGAGAGGCCAAAAAGACAATGAGAAATCGGGCCTTCTCGGTGGTGGCCCCGATTCTGTGGTGGACTAAATGTCCTTCTGAGGTGCACCAGGCTCCGTCTCTCCTGACTTTTAGGAAACTACTAAAGATAGAACTTTATAAAGTGGCCTTTGAAAACTTATCCCCTGCTGTTGTGAACTTTTAATTTTAGGAATTTTTTTTTTAAAAATGAATTGGTCATCACTAGAGATGGACACGATCTGCCGGTCTGGCAGTTCACACCAGTTCACTTTTCAGAGAAGCCAGGGTGCCCACCAGAGGAGGCAGGGGGAGGAAACACCGATTCCCCGTTTGGCCGAAAAATCCCCAGTCGTCCCCATATTGTTTGGGTTTGTGGTGTTTTTTGGGGGTGGTGGTTCACCAGTCTTTTTTGTAAACTGCTCAGAATAGTGGGTTTCACTACATTAGGGCCGTATACAAGCTAAATAAATAAATAAATGTTTCAGGGGCTGCATTCCACCAGAGAGAGGGATAAAGCACAGAGGACGGGGGTCAAAGCAAAGAGTTTGAACCAGGCATCATTAGGACCAACATGGACCTTTTTTTCTACCAAGCCTATAAAAATGTGGCTTAATTTTATACAGGTCTGCTGAAGGATAAACCCCAGCGTGACCAAAGCACTATTCGGTTCTGCCTACTTGGCAGGAAATGCCTGTCAAAACAGCTTTCAGGCAAGCACAGGGCAGCTCTGCTCTCTGCGGGTCTACTCAGGAGGAATGGCCCAGTACAATAGCCTACTGGCAGGCAAAGCACGGTCCGGTTACCTACATGTCTGCTCAGGACAAAGTCCTCGTGTAACAGCTTTCAGGCAGGCAAAGCACAGCTCAAGTCCACCGAGGAAGAAGTTGGAAATGCCAGGTGCGCTAACCACTGAGCAACGCATTCTCCTTATTTGCCCCACCCTGATGCACCAGGGCAAGACAAATTCTATAAACAGTTTTGCTAAGGGTAAGTTTGAAGGGGACTTGTCGGCAGGATCTCAGCTCAGACAAGTGATATTTCTGGAGTAAGTCTTTCATAACGCCCCGAGCAGCTTGACTAGAAGCCATGTTGTTGAGGGCTGACGGGTGTTACTGGCCAGAAAAAGTAACTTTCAAGCTTCTGGACAGGATATGAGAAGAATTAATAGAGGACATCTCATTTTATTTGAATTGTGTTTATGTTTTAAAGACTGGCCAGCTGCTTGGTTGGTTGGTTGGTTGGCTGGCTGGCTGGCTGGCTGGCTGGCTGGTTATTTGTTTGTTTGTTTGGTTGGTTGGTTGGTTGGTTGGTTGGTTGGTTGGTTGGTTGGTTGGTGCATCCATTTTACCAGCTCCACGTTGCCGTTTTCAGTTTCGGAGCAAAAGCCTGGTCCCATGCCTTCTCCCTTTCCCGCCACGGGCAAAGCTCTGCTCCACTTACCCATCCACACCTCGCCGAACTGGCCGGCTCCCAACTTCTTGATGAGTTTCAAGCTGTCCCGAGGGATTTCCCACTCGTCAGTCACCCAGGGTCTTTCCGGAGTGAGAGACAGACACGGCTCGGTCAGCCTCTGGCACAGGCCGTCTTGGTTTGCTGCACATGGAAAGCACAAGCAGGAGGATCAGAGATGGGTTGGCAGCAGATGGGGCAAAACAGAGGGGGCGAACCTCCCTCCCCTGGGCATTCACAGGCTGTTACTGGTGTGCGGATTTGGGCCGTTGACGGTGGGCTGCAACCCCCAGTGTTCCAAGGCATTTCCAAGATAGAATGTGGGCACAGTTATTCGTATTTTAAACTATGAATAGATAAGATGGGGGAAGGTGATGCCGGCAGGCCTGGGAGCCAAATTCGCACCCGCAGCATTCCCCATGGGTCACCCCCAGGTTTGCAAGTGGCCCCAAGTGGCAAGGTTTTGCAAAGTTCAACCTCTTGTTTTCACTTTTTTGATTAGAGCGGTCTGTGGTGGGCATGGGGTGGGTCCTTTAACACCCCACTGCAAAAAAAAAAAAAACAAGCAAAAAACACCCAACCCAGCCCTCCTGAAAAGCTGTTTGCCAAAGCTGCTGAACTGTCTCTTTCTCTCTCGAACCCAGAGCGCTGGAACCTTAAATGGCTTTGCCGAGCCAACCTGAAAAGCAAAACGTGGCCTGCTCCTATCTAGCAAAGTGAGCTTTGTTCGGCTTTGCTGAACCTGAGCTGTCCGAAGGGTATCTGACCTGAATAGTGCTCCACAAGCTGGTGCAGCGAAGAAAGCATATTTCTGGGGCAGATGTAATATCCTCCCTGGTCCAACCTGCGGATCTTGTAATGCTTGACAACATCCCCTTGCGGTGAACTGTCTCTAATGGAAAGTGAGTAGTCATCTGGAAGAAGAGTAGGAGCAGAAGTGAAGCTACTTTTGTGGCATTCAGACAGATCTTAGGATGGCAGAAGGGACCCTATGGATCATCTAGTCCAGCCCCTGTCCAAGAAGCCCAGTGGGGAATCGAACTCCCAGCCTTTGGTTCCGCAGCCAGATGACTAAACCACCAAGCTATTCAGCAGTTAAACTGCAGCAATAAATACGTAACGGAGAGACAGTGCTTAGTAGTGGTTAAGGCCTTGAGCCTGGGACCTGGGAAATCTGGGTCCAACTTGCCACCCAGTGAAACATCTCACCAGGTGACCGTGGGCCAGTCCTTCTCTTTCGGCCTCATCTACCTACCTCACTGGGCTGTTGTGAGGACAAAATGAGAAGGAGAGTCAATGCAGGGAAGGTAGAATATCCATTGAACAAATACATGAAAAAGTATATCAGGAAGAGGGGAAAAAAAGAAAAATCTTACGTCTTACGGCCTCGTATATCTGAGGAAAAGGACTTGTCCACGAGAGCTCACATTAAAACATAGCAGTTAGTCTTTAAGATGCCACAACGTTCTTGTCTTCTTTATTTTATTTTATTATTATTTTTTAATATAAAAAAAGAGTGGCACCCACTCTCTCTTTTTTGAATCTAGAATTAACCTTAGAGGTATCTGGCGCTTAAAACAGACCCAGAGGTTGGTGGGGACCGAAACAGCTCTTATGTGAAAGATTTAGGAGGGGTATAACTGGCCATTTTTAGGCTGCTTTTTCCTTCCAGTGTGGGAGGCGAAGCAATGGGCATCTCTGTGAGGGGCCGGGGGGGGGGGGGGGGGACCGCAGAGTTCACAATGCTCACCCCAGTCATATGGACTTTAAATCACAAACAGCTTGTGACTGGGATAGACAGCATCCTCCCAATACTGACATTTCAGGATATGGTGCCCCCCTCCCCACAAGACCTGATCCACAGACAACTCCTGTTTCAAGCACATGAAAGATATAAGAGCTAATTTCATATTAACGCTCAAAATAGCAGGGGGGGGGGGGGGAAACTGAAAGAAAATTGAAGGAAGCAGACTTCCACTAAATTCTCCTAAAACCCTGATTCATTCCCCCAAGAGGCTCAAATATATACCTATTTGTTCATATACAATAGGACCCTCGTATCCACGGGGGATCAGTTCAAACTCTGCCCCCCCCTGCTGAAAAACCGTGGATTATAGCAAACGCTGTTTAATAGTGAATGCTAAACATAGCATGGTCTCTGGCTCTCTCTAGTGGCCAGTTCTGGTAACTTCATCTTTAAAAATATATATTTCTAGAATTTTTTCTTTTAATATTTTTAATATTTTCAGATAAGCAGATAAGCGAATCAGTGGATACTGATCCTGCAGAGAAGGGGGTCCTGCAGTACTTTCAAGAAAAGGGAGGCCATATTAAGTCAGTCATGTCCATGAACTGTGGCCACCAAATAAACAACTCAACAGCGTTCGAGACCCAAATGACCTGCATGTTTCCCAAATGACCTGCATGTACGAATGTTTACAACAACAACACAGTTTCCTTTTGCCTGGCGTTAACGGGTCTGGAAGATTCCAGATTTCCAGAACTGCATTGTGTGTTGTGGTTTTTTACCTGGGCCCCCGACTCCACGAGTTGAATTCAGGAGCAACATTATGGTTCGGTGCAGACGTGATGGAATAAGCAAGAAAGACTGATACATGATTGTGGTGGCCACAAGGCTCTGGCCCAGCTGGAAGACAGTGGAACGGTACGGACAAGCTACAAGGTCAAATACCAGGCCCAGAGCATACCCTCATAAGATGCGATGATCACATGGTGCTACAGGACAAAGGGATGAATTTACTTTCTGGGAATAGAGAAAAGTGATGCATTGCACTTTTTCTCCTGGGTTTCCCATCTACCAACAGAGAACTGGATTTTAGGGGTGAAGGAAAAGAAGCCGGCCAGAAGGCAAGAGAATTAGGGGCATCAGTGGAGCAAGAAACGATTGTTGCTTGGGACTCAGACTCGGCATCACATGCTTTCATCCTCAGGTGCAGATGCTTCTCAGTTCACTTTCCTCATGTAATTATTATTTTTGCAGATTTTGACTGCTCTGGGGCCTTTAGGCCATAACTTGCCTTGATTTTGAGAGAAGCTTCAGTTTTGACAGTGGGGTAGACTAATCCTCCTGGGAGATTTTTTACACCCACCCACACCCACACACAATGATCAATGGATCAATAAGCCTTTCCCTGAATCTTCAGGAATCTGTTCCTTGGGATCAGTAGCTATACGTCTTTCTTTCTCAATCTTCAGGCTAAACAACTGGAACATAGTGAGCTTCAACTAGAGCAGAGGTCCCCAATCCCCGGTCGGCGGCCCGGTGCCGGTCCGTGGCCTGAGCCAGTCTGGGCCGCAGAGACAGACCTTCCCCCCCACCCCCGCCCGCACTCCCCCCCGCACAGCCCCTTTGCCCATGCGCGCGCGGGCCTGAGCCCGCGTGAGCACTCCCCCACCCCTTAGCGCATGCACACAAGTGCCCGCTGAGCGCTCTTTGCACATGCACACAAGTGCCCGCGCACCCGCACGAGCACCCTCCCGCTCCTTCGCGCATGTGCACGAGCGCCCTCCTGTTCCTTCGCGCATGCGCGGGCGGGGGGGTCCCCGCCTTCCCCAACCGCTCCACGGGGTTAAATAGGTTGGGGACCACTGAACTAGAGGACTGGTGGAAGGTTAAGGGGCAAATACAGGGCTTCATAAAGGGCTAACTGTGGCTGATTTTGCATAACTGTAATTTCATATGAGACTTTAATACAGGTTGTTCTGCTTTACATTTTTCATTTCATTATTGCATTGTATTATGTTAGAAATTCATTGATTTTCCTTTCCTTTCATTTATATTGTGCCTTCATTTCACAAATCTTATTTCCTGTTTATCTGCTGTGATTTAAATAAATCTTTCCATCAGTTACACCTGCAAGCGGCCTAGCGTCATTTCTGGTTATGCCCTCCTACCCACTGGGGTAACGGAAACCTCATTTTCAAAGGCTACCTGATGGACTGTATCTCTGTAGCCCCCAAGAGCAACTTTGCAAAGCTCTGCTGTTCATCCTATTATAGCACAGGAACAAAGCGCATGAGACAGGCAGCTCTGCAATCGAAAGTGAAGCTGGCTTAAACAGTAAAAGAGGTGTGATTATCCTTCAGTGTTTTGCTTTGTTTCTGCAACTTTGCAAAATTCACCTGCTTTTCTTTGATGATTGATTATCAGGAAGAAACAACCAGATTTGATTTGCATGTTGAAACACACCAGTTTTGGAGAACATGTCAGCTGGAGAGAGATTATTTCATCACCTGAGAAGTCTCCTGATTCAGAAGCTGCCCTCGCTCCCCATCTCATGCAATATGTATTGGCTCACAGATGGTTAAATGCGGTGGAAAAAAGGAAAGACCATCAAACCTTTCTAGCTTTATATGCAAAACATCTTCCCAGCCTCTTACCTGGAGTTGTTTCACTTTCCCGGATCAGAAATGAACCCAGTATGTTGCCTGGAGCTAATAACAGCCGTTCAGCTTCTTTTCTACTGAGACCTTTGAAAAACCACCTGAGGGAGAGAGAGAGAGAGAGACAGACAGACAGACAGGGCCAGGTTTATTAAGGGGCTGATCACTGCTGAGAAACAGAGATCTAGAAAACTTAGAAGGCTTGGGAGCCTCCCTTTGGGCGTTCTCTCTAGAGAAAACTGTAACCCTCACTTCACCTTCAAGGTTTATTACTTTATCACCTCCAAGCCCATTTCACGGGCCCCTCAGTGAAAAAATAAATGTGCAAAAAAGTGTCATTTTCTGCTTCTGTAGTTTGGCAGTAAAACGAGGGTGTCTACCACCAGCTATTCCAAAAAAAAGAAAGAAAAACAGACTCAAAAAACTGCACAAATGAGACAGGAATTCAATTAGCATCCTAGCTGTGCAGAAAGGTTTCCCTTTAGCCCTTGCAGATCTCCTTTCTCCGGCAAGGGAATTAGACTGAAGCAAATACTACACTGTGAAGTTTGTGTGGGTGTGTTGTTTCTTTGTCCCTCCCTCCAAGAGTTCAGCAAAGATTTGTGCGTGCGTGCGTGCATGCGTGTAGCTCCACATACGTAATCTCTGACTGGCCCTTATGCAAGCCAAAGATTTCCCTATTGTAATTATTTAAAAATAAAGAGTAAAAAAAAAAAAAGGCAAAAAGTGGTGGCAGTTTAAAGGCTTACTTTTACATTTTTTTAATGTGAACTTTCGTAGAGAAGTCCACTTCATCAGACAAAGTAGCAGTCCGATGAAATGGACTTGCCTACGAAAGCTCACATTAAAAACATATAAAAGCTAGCCTTTAAAGTGCCACCAATTTTTGCCTTCTTTTTTTTTTTAACTCCTTTTTATTTTGTTTTCATCTCTAATGCTGGCACCGACCGACACGGCTACCTCTTCTACAACTGCTATTGTAATTAATGAATCTTACGCACCCCAAACTGCATGCTCAGTGAGCAGCTGTATGTAAAGAACAGAACACCAATCCAGCCTTCATGTTCAGCTTCCTTTAAACAGTGACCCGCTTTCCCTTTCTGTCCCCAGATATTCTTGGACAAAAACTCCCAGAAGCCTTCACCCCAAGCTGCGCTGGCCAGGATTTCTGGGAGTTGCAGTCCAAGAACACCCGGGTGACCCAAGGTTGGGAACCACTGAGGTAGAGAATACACAGAAGTGGTTTCCCTTCTTTGGGGGGCATCCCTGGAACAGCGCAGCTTGCCCAAGGCTACAGAGGCGGGCTCTTCCGGGATGCACAGTGGGGAAGCGAACTCCGGACCAACCACTGAGCTATCCATAAAAAGTTTCCCCTTGACAATTTGTCCAGTCGTGTCCGACTCCAGGGCACGGTGCTCATCCCTGTTTCCAAGCTGTAGAGCCAGCGTTTGTCCGTAGACAGTTTCCGTGGTCACGTGGCCAGCGCGACTAGACACGGAACGCCGTGACCTTCCCACCGAGGTGGTCCCTATTTATCTACTCGCATTTTTCCATGCTTTCGAACGGCTCGGTTGGCAGGAGCTGGGACAATCGACGGGAGCTCACTCCGTCGCGTGGATTTGATCTTACGACGGCTGGTCGTCCGACCTTGCAGCCCAGAGGCTTCTGCGGTTTAACCCGCAGCGCCAGCACGTCCCTTGAGTTATCCATAAACACACCTAAAAATACCAGTGGGGACTACCCAACCTCCATCAGTGAACCCCAAAGAGTTCCCTGTGCGTTCTTCTCAGACTTACTTTTCTTCTTCCAGACTGTTGGCACGAACCACAAAATTACTCGGGATGTAGCCTTTGTTCCCAGTCGTAAGTGATTTTGCTAGCCACCAATCTCCAGCACTGTGAAGAAAGCAACGTAAAAACGGATAGATGAAGAAGACACAAGGGTTGCACAAAGCAGCAGCGACTGACAGCCGTGGAACCAAAGCTCCAGTCCCCTTTCTCTCGGTCATCCCCAAGGAAGCCTGGAGTTGACTGTGATTCTTGTACAAACATCCCTTGGAAAAAGCAACGTCTTTCTTTTAAAGAACACGGCTTCTCTGCAGGACATCCTTAAAAATTCTTTTCCTGCTAGTGAAGAACTCCTCTCCTTTGAAGGAATTTCTCTTCCAGAGCTTTTCAAGTTTTGGTTTCAGTGAGAAACAGAGAGGGGCGCGAACCAAAAAACAAACAAACCAGGGCGTTCGTCAAAAATCGCTGGTTTGTTGGTTCGGTGAATTCGGGTTCTTCAAAAGCAAGGAACTAAAATGAACTGAGCCAATGAACTTTTAAAGTGGTTTTTGGTCCGGTGGTTCAGTTTGGCCCATTTTCTCCCCCCCCCCCCCGGCCTTGACAGTCGGCCCCTGCCCCCTTCCTGCTGAGCCCCCCCACCTCCTACCTGGTCCGGCCACCTCTTCCTCTTTCTTCACCGTCATCCCAGGGGCAGCAACGCAGCCTTCCAGGAGCCTGGACATGGCCTTCTGTGCATGCGCCGGGGTTCCCGTTGATCTCCCTGATCAGCTGGGACCCAGAGGCATGCGCCAAGATAGCAGGCCCACAGAAGAGAAGCTGGGGCGCTGCTTATGAAGATGACAGTGGTGGTGGAGGAGGAATGAGCACAAGGTAGAGAGGCAACAGGAGCCGGCAGGGGGCAGAAGGGGTGGGGGGTTAGCTTCCCCTCCTCCCAGGCATGAACATTTTTTAGAAAATGAATTGGTGCATTTTTATTTTTTTTTTAAGTCCAGAAAGTTCATGGTTCGGGCTACCCACGAACCCCTGTGAACCGCCATTTTGCTGATTCGTGCCCATCTCTGGTGATAAATCGAATGTTTCAGAGCATGATGCTCTCAAGGACATCAACTCCAAACAACAGGAGGCCTTTGAGCTCTATTCTACCAACACCAAGACACAACCAGGAGAACTAAAAAATAAACCCTGCTTTCAGGAGTGGAGAAAAAGGTACAGAAGGTCATGGGAAAAGTCAATAGTTAAGTGAGGTCGGCTTCATGTTGTGCTCATGGCAAGAAAAATACCGGGGAAATCAGTGCAGAACTCCGGACCTTGACAAGAATCCTGAGTCTGCCTAAGCTTTCCTGCACCGTCTTTCTGCTCCCGACGGAAAGACGCAAATGGGCCGGTTTTTATCACCCTTGCAAAATGGGATCTGATGGTTGCTTATGAGCAAAGGCCAGGCAGATCTGAATCTGCTAATCCGAGATCCAGATTTGACATCTGTTTTCTTGTTTTGACAACAAGTGAGGGATGAACATGCCCGAAAACCACCAAAAGCTGAGCAAAGTCACTTACCTGTGGAGGACTTCAAACTTCTCTCCTACAGTCAAAGGCAGGTCACGGTCGCTCATGGGGATGAAATCGTATTGTGCGATCACATAGTACTTTTCTGTTTCACAAAAAAAGGCCCTCAAGTAAATCATTCATTCATCTAGAAGCATCAGTGAACTTGGTGGCTCCAATGTGGCAGGGACAATCAATCCGCTCTGGGTATTAGTCAGACTTTTACCTGTGCTGTCCAAGGTTCTGAACCTCCGTAGCAGAGGCACCATCCCCGTGATGTTGAGGTCACACCAGTGATTCACATCACAAATCATGGGTATTTCCAGAGGGACTCATCCATTCCCTCTTCTTGTTAAGCAAAGCCAGAGGAGCTTGGATTTGTTGAGAAAAGCCACCAATGACAGTAGCACATACTCTGAATCTTTGGGGTGGCATAACTCTGGGCAGCAAACAAACCAGGCTGGCACAAAGGACGCAACCGACCCAACACAAGAGTCACAGAAACAACCAAAGGGCACAACCTTTTAAAAAATGAAATAACCAATAGAAGGATGATAACGGTAAAATAGTTAAAAATACCAAGCACAGTAGTACTAGGCAGGGGAGATGAGACAAGTGTATAAGCACAATAACACACACACACACACACACACACACCAACCAATCACTCAAGTGAGATTCAACCTTTTAGGGGGTAAGGCCATAAAAGGTTTACTAGCCGGGTTGCTACCCGACTACCTTCCCCTGAAAAGGCGGTCTTGAAAGAAAGAAATGCTTTTATGGCATGAGCGTTTCCCCTCCTTAGGTTAATGAACGCATGATGAGCGAGATAGAGGGTCCTCAGACCGACATTTCCAAAGCTCACTCCGTCTGACCTCTGCAGACAAAGCCACGAGCGAAGCTTTCTCCTTTCATTGCAAGGGGATACGTCTCAGGAAAGCAACTGCTGTTTCGGGAGAACAGCCTGGCGACTTTTTCATTTGGATTTATGGGAGGTGCCGTGCCAGAAGGGGGAAGGAGCTCGTTTTGCAAGCCAAAAAGGATCCAGTCCTGTGTTCAAATCCTGACGGCCTGCTCTTTGAGTCTATAACGGATAGCCGATAATTCTACAGGCTACACATTGCCTCCACCCCCCCACCACCCACCCCCGGTGAGCTGGGTACTCAATTTACCGACCTCCAAAGGATGAAAGGCTGAGTCAACCTCGAGCCAGCTATCTGGGATTGAATCTAGGTCGTGAGCAGAGCTTGGACTGCAGTGCTGCAGTTTAACCTCTGTGCCACAAGGCTACAAACCAAGACCTTGAGGGGGGTTGCCTTTGCTTTCACATGACATAGCGCTGTGCTGATAAAAATCAGACCACTCCTCTACTTAAAGACTCTCTTATTTCTAAAGAAAGACCTGTGATGTGATCTTTTGAGTCCCATCTCTCTCTTTTTCCTATTGCTTATGGCTTAGAGGCCCCCCCCCCCCCTTTTTTTGTCCCATAGAGAAATAATTAGGACTGGCCATCTGGGGTTGTGACCCAGGGGTGGCATGCATGGTTTAGAGGGCACAAAAATCTAACTGCAGGAAGGGCACAAACCCACCTGGCACCTGCAGCTGAAAAGGTGAGCATGAATCCCACCTCCATCCAGGTGGTCTGAGCCCTGAAGCCACGGGGCCATATGGAAGGCAGACCCAGATTCATAACTCAAGCTTCACCAAAAAGGCAGGCAAAGTCCCAGGCAATTCTGTTTTCGCCTACTGCCTGTGACATACAGTGGGACCCCTGTATCCGCGGGATCAGTATCCGCTGATTCGCTTATCCATCGTCTGAAAATATTAAAAATATTTTTTTTTAAATTCCCAGAATGATATATTTCTAATGATGAAGTTACCAGAACTGGCCACTAGAGACCATGCTATACTATAATGCTCGCTATCATGATAGCATTTGCTATAATCTGTGTTTTTTAGCATCTCTGGGGGGAGGGCTTGGAACGGATTTCCCACAGATACGGAGTCCTACTGTATGCACTCTGAAATAGTAGGGGTGTGTGTGTTTGTTTTTGTTTTTTGAAGGGGTGGAAATCTAGGAGACATTTTTTTCTTAAAAGTCTTCACAGGATAATTCTTAATCCTTCATACATCCTGTGTTTGAACCAGTGATATAGTAGTAAATTTGGAAAAGCAGGGGCTCCTTTTGATAGTCTTAGTAGCCAGGGATGAAACCCCCATCATCTTCATCCAGCAGAGAGTCCCAAGGTGCAGACCTCTGGATAGGTCCGTGTCAATAAATGAGGAGCAGGCCTTTTGCAGAGTTAATGGTTCTGAATCACACATCCAGACAAAGCCAATATTCAGTAATTGGCATCACCACAATTTATTAATGTATTTCCCTCCTGCTCAAGCCATTTCCTAGCTTTTTGAATCATGGGTCCAGAAGCACAATATCCCACATTCATAAACCCGAAGGTTTTTTTTTCTGTCTCTCTCCAGAATTTGTCTACTTGAAGCTAGCATTTGGGGCAGGGGGGGGGGGCACGGAGCAGAATACAGAACTGCATAGAGAAAGTAAGTTAATCTGTTCTTACCATCGCTTGAAAGCCGGTCCAAAGAAGTGCTGGATTTGCTTGGTTTGCCCTTTGCAAGAAAGAAAGAAAAAAAAAGAGAGAGAGAGGATAGAAGCCAAGCATGACTTTGGTTGAATATCAGGAAAAACTTCTTAACTGTTAGAGCAGTATGACAGTGGAACCCATGATCTCAAGAGGTGGTGAGCGCTCCAATGTTGGAGGCATTCAAGAGAAACTTAGACAAACACCTGGCAGATTTGCTTTGATTTGTATCCCTGCATTGAGCAGGAGGTTGGACTGGATGACCTTATAGCTCCCTTCCATCTTCATCATTCTATGATTCATGGCTGCCCTGGATTCTGTCTCTCCCCTTCCCCCCCCCCCCCCAATACATCCATCAGTAGCTCATTCCTCTACCAAATATTGTACTGGGAGTTAATTTGACACTCAGACAATTAGCTGGTCCCAATGGTTAGCAGGAGCACGATATTTATATCATGCCACTGGCGTATTCCCCAGTAGCAGCAGGGGAACCCTGATTAACAAAATCCTATTATTATCTACTAGCAATTAGAAACAGGTGGTCTTGCAAATGATGCTGGATTCCAGATCTCATCAGCCCCAGACCACCCAGCCAATAGTCAGCGGGGATGGGAGTTGCAGTCCGACGACACCTGGAGAACAAGAGACAATGGCATGGACACCTTGCCTTTCTTTTCAAGGAGGTTCCTCAGACTACAACTCCCAAAATCCCCTAGCAATGCTAGCTAAGGTATTATGGGAGTTGTAGTTCCCCAAAGTTACTTGTTTCCTTTTTATTACGTCCAATGCTTTCAGATCCATGGGTTTAGGAAGGAGGAAATCAGTTCCTCCCACTTCTCTTGGGCACAGGGTTGAAGACAAAGGGCTCTTTAACCCCCGAGAGGCCAGTGTGAACGCAGCTGAGGCTCTGCCTAGCTTCTACTCAAGTTGTGGCATGTGGCTGATGTGAAGCCACATTACAAAAGAGTTACTAGGTGTTGGGCCTGGTTTGTAACCTTCCCAAAGGGATTTAGGAAGCAAAATGCTGGGCTAGATGGACCTGTGTTTTTTAAATAAATAAATGTATTGAATAAATAAATAAATAAATAAATAAATAAATAAATAAATAAATAAATAAATTTATTGTTATTGTAAGTCTATACATAGTATACACATACAACGAAATTCACACAGACACCCAAATCCCGATGGGCTGTTCTTTGAGTCTGTAATGGATAATCGATAGGCCATGAGGTGCAGGTTAAATTTGAAGTGGAGATGTTCCTTATGATCATCCTCATCGTCAGGCTCCTCCAAAGCAGACAGCTAAATTGATCCATGCCATCAAGACCCTAGTCCATGTCCATCAGAGGCTGGTCTTTTGTAAAGTGAATGGGCCTTAATCGCACATTTAAGATCAAGGAGATCATAGAAAAGTTAAGAAGTCGCTTTCAATAGGCTATGCTTTCTGGGCTGCACTTTTCTGTTTTTCAGTTTTTTTGCAACATGCTTTAAAATTGTTTCAGTAAGTCCGTGGTTTAACTTTAAGGTAAAGGTAAAGAAGGTTCCCCATGACATTTAGTCCAGTCGTGTCCAACTCTAGGGAGTGGTGCTCATCCCCGTTTCCAAGCCGTAGAGCCAGCGTTTGTCCGAAGACCGTTTCCGTGGTCCCGTGGCCAGCGCAACTAGACACGGAATGCCGTGACCTTTCCAACGAGGTGGTACCTATTTATCGACTCGCATTTTTCCATGCTTTCGAACGGCTCGGTTGGCAGGAGCTGGGACAAGCGACAGGAGCTCACTCCGTCGCGTGGATTCGATCTTACGACGGCTAGTCTTCCGACCTTGCAGCACAGAGGCTTCTGCGGTTTAACCCGCAGCGCCACCACGTCCCTGGTTTAACTTTAACTGAGCCTTTATTTGATACTTTTTAAAATTATTAACTGTATCTGTTTTTTACCCCTTTTGTAAACCACCATGAATTTCTGTATCAGGAGAAAGGGGGGTATAAATAAAATAAAGAATAGATAACAGCCTCTGTGTCAGAGTGACACACTAGGACTCAGGAGACCTGGGTTCGAATCTCCCCTCAGTCATGCAAACTCAACAAGAAGGTGGCAGTGATGATTTTAACAATTCCTTAAATATAAATAAATATAAATATTCCTTGGAAACCTTATTAGAGCTGCTATAAGTTGGAAACAACATGACAGCACACGGCAACCATAACAAAGCAAGAAATAAAATCCAAGCTACAACCTCCAGAATCCTAGAGGCTGGGGAAGAATCCCATAGCTTAGGGGAATCTAGAATTTATAATTCCAAAGAGTACCTTTATTGATATTTGAAAGCAAACTACAGGAGGACTCCAGTATCCACGGGGGATGGTTTCCTAGCCACTAACTACGGATGCTGAAAAATGCGGAACACTATTTTAATAGTGAACACTATACATAGCATGGTCTCTGGCTCATTTTCATGGCCAATTCTGGTAAAGACATCATTAAAAATATGTTTGGGGGTCATTTTTCCTTTAATGTTTTTAATATTTTTAGACCGTGGATTAGTGAATTAGTGGACACTGATCCCAGGGGGTTCCTACTGTATTTTCATAGTTCTCATATTATTGCTGAGAAAAGGTCCATTTCCTCCCCAGGTTCTCTAACGTTTGCAGCTAAGCTGAAGAGACGAGGAATTCTGAGTTGGGTGGCAGAAGATGTCTGCAGTCCAGATGATGGGTGTTGTCAATCCTGGCTCCATTACGCCACTGCATTACACCCACACAATGTTCCTCAACCATCTCTTGCTCAGTACAATGACTTCTTCTGTGTCTTTCTTCTGTTTTGGTCCCTCCAGGCGGCACGATTTATTTTTTAAAGCATGGTTTGTCCCCAGAGGAAGCGGGCACCATTTAGCGCTATTGCACTTCCCACTGAAGTTCACCATCTGTACTCAGAGCTTCCACATTGGAAGTTCTGAACCAACACCGAACCAAGAAAATCAGATTTCCCGAACAGAAGCCAAGCAAGTGGATACCTCAAAGTTTTTTGAGAAGATTAAAACAAACAAACAAACAAAAACAGTTTTGCTTTTAAAAAAAAAGTTGTTTTCCTACAGAGAAAATAACTGGATTTTTAAAGGAATGTTTGGATGCAGATCCCAGTAAACCTTGCTCTCCTTCACGACCATGAGTGGGGAGTGGAACTTTTTCTCCATTTGGAGAAATCCTCAGTTAAAAGCAGTGCCTCTCTAAAACATTTCTGCATCAGGTTGCAGAAAACCAGCTTATCTGAACGCAGAATTCCAGTCCTCAGAGGCTCCAGCAAATGCTCAGCCTAGCTGCACAAAATCAGTGCTAAGGCTCGATGGCATGTGGCTGTCCCAGACCTTGCTGGTTGGCTAACCCCCATCATCCCTCAGCACTGACCAGACTGACACAGGCTCATGGGAATGAGAGTCCCTATCATCAACAACAGGAGGTTCCCCGGTACCAGTCTTCCTGGTGACCAAAGACAAATCCTTACCGGTGGTGGGAGGTGGAGGAGGTTTCTTTCTTAGTTTCAGCCTATAAATGGAATTATTCTTCTCCCTCCAGAGAGGCTTGTTTTTGCTTCCGTGGAGTCCCATCCTACACCGAAGCAAACACAAAACAAGGTTGGGTCTGAGCAATTGATGGTGTGACTCTGCAGCAGGTACAACAGGACGTCTCCATGGATGGCATTCACTGACACGGGACACCTTAAGAAGGATGCTTCAACTGGAGCCAAGTTCAGAAGAGGGCAAGCAGGATGATCAGGGGATTAGAAACCAAGCCCTAGGAGGAAAGACTGAAAGAACTGGGCATGTTTAGCCTTAAGAAAAGAAGACTGAGGGGTTATATGATAACACTTTTCGAATCCTTGAAAGGTAGTCCTACAGAGGAGGGGCAAGATCTGTTCTCAATCATCTCAGAGTGCACGACACATCATAATGGGCTCAAGCTACAAGAATCCAGATTTCGGCTGAATATATCGGGAAAAACCTCTTAACTGTTAGAGCAGTACGACAATGGAACCCATGACCTCAGGAGGTGGCGAGTGTTCCAATGCTGGAGACCTTCAAGAGAAAATTGGACAACCCGTTGTCAAATCTACTTTGATTTGCATTCCTGCCTTGAGCGGGGGGTTGGACTCGATGGCCTTATAGGCCCCCTTCCAACTTCACTTTTCTATGATTCTCCGATCTAGACTTTGCCATTCCCTGATTTACTGCATCTAGAATCTGCCGGGGTGTGTGTGTGTGTGCCATTGCACAGGGGTAGGGAGACCGACGCCAAGGTGGGCAACGTTCTGGAGCTATGCTGTAATGAGAGCAGAGCACGTTGATCCCCGGTGTCAAAAGTCAAAGGCTTCAAGCATTTGCTGTTGGGTTGGTTTTTTGCTAGAAGGGCATGGGCCATGTCCTGCTCCTTCCCCAGGCAGAAGAAAATACAGAGCAAGCTGGCCCAGAAATGTGCCAAGATGACTGTGCCGGCGTCCGATCCAAGCCTCCCTCCCCATCGCTCTCTCATGCCCCCCCCCCAACCTAGCCAGCAGGGCAGCAAAAACCCAGGGCATCTGAATGGGTGACCCCAGCTCTGCTCCTAAAACTTTTCACAGCGACATTCTCCTGTGGGTACCCAGTGGGTGCCTTCAGGATCAATTTGAACAGGGTGGTATTAAAGAAAACAACAACAGAACATAAAACAGAACAAATAAGACACAGCAAAAACAACCACAGAATGAGTTTGCTTTGACAAACCTGTGACTCTGAACGATTGGTTTGAACACAGGAGTGTTTAGAGTCCTCTTTTTTTTCCCCCCAACTAAAACATAGATCCCCAACATTTTTTAGTGTACCACATCATATCCAGAAACATGAATCCTTTTGGGGACGGGTGAGGAAAAGTTTCTTGCTGCCTCAGGTACCCTCTGAAGGGACTGCCCCCCACGGCATTAGGGGCTCCACTGCCATGACCCCCCCCCCCGAGAACCAGCATCTGTAAGGATGAAGGCATTGGGAGACACCCCCATGATGATGAAAGAGAGAAGCAGCAAGCTGCAGCCTGATGACAAAATATCTTAGGAGCTAAGGGACTATGAGAGACGGGGGTCCCAAATGGCCTACTGTTTAAAAGATGGGCGCATTAGAAACAAGGGTTGACCACAGGGGGCTTAGAATTTCTTGAGTTGAGAAGGTGACTGGCAAAGAAACATGAAATGGAACGAACACGATGAAAGTCTGAACTCTCTCTGGAGGCAAAAGTGTTGAAGCTGAGGTTGTCCTACTCTGGGGGGCACCTCGTGAGAAGACAGGATTCTCTGGGAAAGACCATCCTGGTGGGCAAGGGGGAAGGCAGCAGGGGAAGAGGAAGACCCAAGATGAGATGGATGGACTCCCTGAAGGAAGCCACAAGCGTGAGTTTACAAGAGCTGAGCCGGGCAGTTGAGGACAGGGCATGTTGGAGAGCGCTCATTCATGGGGTTGCCACAGGTCAGAGGCGACTTGACGGCACATAACAACACCAGAAAGCACAGAAAAAGCAGAAAGCTATGCTATATAACGTGAAACAAAAAAGGACAGGAGAAGGAGAAGGAAGAGGAGGAGTAATAGTAATAGTGACCAAATGTTGCTTGACCTGACCCAAGGCTAACCCTATTCTAAGGCCGAAGGAGGCTGTTTTCTCAAGCAGCACATGTGCGTCATGGTATGAACAGCAGTGGGTGGCAATCGGCACCCCAATATTTCCTTCTATTCTAGGATGCTCCTCAAACATTCCCTCTGCCCCCCAAACAATACTGCGTAATGTTCAGAATTTGTGAAAACCAAGTCCAAAAAAAGGAACTTTTCCCCATTGGGCAAGGCTACTGCCCCGTGGCCGATGGTGAGGAGACTGCTCTCATGTCCTTGACCTCAGGCAGCAGAAAGTCTCGGGCCTCTTCTGGAAACAGCTGGCCAAAATCCCACCCTTCCTAAGCTCCGAAATACCTGTTGACTGCAGGCAAATCAGGCCATGCTGGATTCTCTCTCCCTCGCTGGGCAGTTGGACTAGATTCCCTCGGCAGCCGTTCTACACTCTACAGTTCTATGGTTCTATGATGACCTCAAAGGGTGGGTTGCACCAACACCCATCCCCTTCCAGAGCGTTTCTTCTGCAGAGAAGGCAATCTAGCCGTGCCTCCGTCTTCTCTTCTCCGAACCACTTTTGGCATGAAGTGGCTCAGTCTCAGAAAGCCTTCACACCTAACCAGGAGGCCTTCCATGTACGGAAACAGACCCTTCGAAACGTTCTTGCAGCTTCTAAACACGGACAATTCCCTGGCATCCCAAATCTTCTCGAAACAGATACGCACAGGGTTACCTGCTGTTGCTGTTTTTTTTTTTTTTTTTAACGTAGCTGTTCCTGTACATCAGGCAGCAATTGTATCAGCAAATGGAAATCCTTACTGCACATCATGACAAATGTCACCCGCCGGTTTCTCTTTTAAAGAGACTCTGGCGACCCTGCTTACATGCAGGCAGCCTCCCTCCCTCCCTCCTTCCTCAGTTCTTCCTTCCCTCCCTCCCTCCCTCCCTCCCTCCCTTCCTTCATCAGTTCTTCCCTCCCTCCCTCAGTTCTTCCCTCAGTTCTTCCTTCCCTCCCTTCCTCCCTCCCTCCCTCCTCAGTTCTTACCTCCCCTCCCTCCCTCCCTCCCTCCCTTCATCAGTTCTTCCCTCCCTCCCTCAGTTCTTCCCTCCCTCCCTCCCTTCCTTCATCAGTTCTTCCCTTCCTCCCTCCCTTCCTTCATCAGTTCTTCCCTCCCTCCCTCCCTCTCTTCCTTCCTTCTTTCCTCAGTTCTTCCTTCCCTCCCTCCCTCCCTTCCTTCCTTGCACAATTTAAAATTTAAAATCTAGCCAGGAGGGTGAGACTGAGGAGCCTAACGCCGAGGGAGGCCCGGAAGGAAAAAACAAGAAACCGGGCCTTCTCGGTAGTGGCTCCTCGTCTCTGGAACAATCTCCCTCCTGAGATTCGCATGGCCCCTTCCCTGGGCATCTTCAAATGCCAATTGAAAACCTGGTTGTTTAAGCAAGCCTTCCCTCCATCCACTGTTTGAATTTTGGTTTCTTGTGTTCTTTCCATCTTGGATCATTGTGTTTTCTTTTCTTTTTCTTTTATTTTTTAGTAACATACTGTCATTTTAAATTGTAATTTTGTTATATGTTATGTTGTTACCCGCCCAGAGTAGTCTATATGACTAGATGGGCGGGCTAAAAATGTAATAAATAAATAAATAAATAAATTATGGAAGTACAGTGGTGCCTCACTAGACGATGTTAATCCGTTCCACGAGGATCGCTGTCTAGCGAAAACATCGTCTAGCGAAGCACGTTTTCCCATTGGAATGCATTGAAATCGCTTCAATGCATTCCAAGGGAAAACGCAGTCGTCTTGCGAAATTTCCCATAGGGAAACCTCGTCTAGCGAGTGCGGGTCCCCATAGGAATGCACTGACAGCTGCACTGACAGCTTTTGACCACTAGTCGGCGCACTCCTATGGGGAAACCTCATCGTCTAGCGAAATTCCCCATAGGGAAACATCGTTTTGCGAAGCACAGTAGCGCTCGCAAAAAGGCATCGTCTAGCGATTTCCTCGTCCTGCGAGGCAATCGTCTAGCGAGGCACCACTGTATATGAAACACAGCTATTTTTAAAAAAAATTAAAATATTAAGATAATTTTTCTGTTTTTGACCAGAAGTGGGCTTCTTCCATAGCGCTATCTTAGTCATTTCCTAGATCTGCTTTTGTACACATGGAGGAGCATAAATTGCATGGCTATAAATCCTGCATGGATTGAATTTCTCCACAGTCAGAGAAAATTTGTCCTGTATCCAAGTAGCCCCATGTTGCTTGATTAATCTTTGATCTTCCTCCTTCACTGCCAAGTCTATTGAGGGACTTCCCGATGGCCCAGCCAGAGGCATGTCCTGGTGAGAGACCCTCTTTAGCATTCATTTTTTTGGCAAAGTGTGTGGCTTTTGTTCTCCATCGGTTTAACCTAGCTTCTTCTACTCTAATATTTAGATCTTGAGATGTTCTGCTGTGAAGTAGCACACGGACAAAGCTGTTCTTATTGTTCGTAGGTGTGCACCCCAGTCGGACCCAGCCAGCTTCCTAAGCATGTTATTTTTGGAGGCGACTTTCTGTTAGATGTTTAGACAATGTTTTGTTTTGTAGGTTTGGGTTCAATCCAGAGTGATGCCCAAATACTTTGAGGTAGGGGAATAGTCTAAAATCTTGGCTTCTAAGCTAACTTGAAGCTTCCCCTTTGCTTCTCTGTTCTTTAAATGGGAGGCACAGATTAGCACCCCCCTTTTTTTTTCTCTACTCCTCCTCTTCTTCTTCCCTCCCCTATCTGCTCCTGGGATTAATTGATGCCATCTGTGTGTGTGTGTGTGTTTTAATTTTAGGGTTACTGCTATTGGTTTTAACATTTCTATTTTCATTTTTGTTTTACTATTTTACGAGTTGTAACCTACCCAAAGTAGTGCTGTGACACTAATGGGAGTGGGAAACAAATTGAATGAATCAATGAATGAATGAATGAATGAATGAATAATATAAAGAAACATCTCCTAATTCTGAGCTCATCTGTTGCTCAGTGGACTCAAAGGTTCCCCCCAGGGCCGTCCTGGCAAGATCACCAGCATAGATGAAACCCCCTGGAATATGGGAATGTTGGTTAATCGAGTGTGCAAATGTTAAAACGAAACGGTTCCCAGGCAGTGTGAAGACAGGACATTTTTAATTGAGTTGGAAATCTAAATATTACAATCGAGATAAAATGGTGCAGAATTTAAAAATTCCTCCACCCTTCTCCCTGTCCTTCTAGACTCTCTGTCCTTCTTGGCTGAAGCTGACAGGAAAATTATGCTGGTATGAAACCCATTAGTGCAAATTTCAGCAGTGAGTCATTAAACTGTTGTACAATGGTAAACACTTACCCCAACTTCTTAACCCGAGGCAACCCCTCTCTGAGATTTATGCTAATAGACTTACACCGGTAGAGATATTTATTTATTTGGCTTTTACCCCGCCTATCTAGATTCAAATGAATCTACTCTAGGTGGCTTACGGTCTGAGCAATATAAAACAAGAATTAAAACAGACAATATCCAAACAAAAAAGAAAAGAAAAGTAAGCAAAGTCCAAGATGGGAAAACACAGGGAACTAAATGATGGAAGGGGGGAACCAAGTCTTCAGCTTGTTCTTGAAAACTCCCAGCGAGGGTGCCAGGCGAATCTCAAGGGGGGCAAGATGTTCCAGAGGCGAGGGGCCACCGCCGATAAGTAGGAGATCCTAGCTATTATGATTTTTTTTGTCCTGAGAGGCATTAAAAACAAGTGCCCAAACGTTTCCAACTTCATAAAGGTTTTTCTTTTGTGTACAAGAATCTTGTAAAGGACTTTAACAAAATCTTGGACTGCATGAGCTGTTGTCTGTTTATATGCTACCATTCTTTTAGGGGAGGGACTCAAAACAGTTCGCAATTATGAGGTGTTTTCTGTCCCCTTGAGAACTGCGTTAGCAGTAGGGTGAATTGAGGTGAAGGATAGGGTTTAAAGTTTAAAGGAATCTATTACTTATGCCCACTAAATCAAAGTGGTGGATTGCTGCTAGTTAAGACGCCATGGAAAGCTGGAAGCCATGCTCACTGGAAGGACAGATCCTGAAGCTGAGGCTTCAATACTTTGGCCATCTCATGAGAAGAGAAGACTCCCTGGAAAAGACCCTGATGTTGGGAAAGTGTGAAGGCAAGAGGAGAAGGGGACGACAGAGGACGAGATGGATGGACAGGGTCTTCGAAGCGACCAACATGAATTTGACCCAACTCCGGGAGGCCGTGGAAGACAGGAGGGCCTGGCGTGCTCTGGTCCATGGGGTCACAAAGAGTCGGACACGACTTAACGACTAAACAACAAAGAAACCATGGATTGTATGTCCTGTCACATGGCAGTTGTATGACTTAGCACACCACAGGACATGCAAACGCCAGCTTCTTAACTAGCAGCAATTCACCACTGACATTTACATGACTGGATATATGCCAATGTAATTCTACTATGGAGAATTACACTGAGCCTCGTGGCACAGTGGTTAAACTGCAGTACTGCAGCCAAAGTTCTGCTCACGACCAGGGTTCAATCCCAGGTAGCTGGCTTGAGGTTGACCCATCCTCCCATCCTTCCATGGTTGGTAAATTGAGTACCCATAGTACCCATAATTATTATTGTAAACTCTGTAAGCAGAGTTATGACTACAGTACTGCAGTTTAGCCACTGCACCACAAGACTCATTGTGTGTCTTAATGACCATTGGTCAGATGGGTGGTTTAGAAGTGAAATTAATTAATTAATTAATTAATTAAACCCACTGAAGGAAAAGGACTTCTTGTGCAGGTCTCATTCATTAATTGACCCAAGCATCCATGAAATACACGGCATATACCCTTTAGCCCTCACCACTCATCAGTTTAATTTGGGACTCATCACTGGATTTAGCTCTTAGCCTGTGGGTTTAAATAAACCACAGAAAGCTAAGTTGTCCCATTAGTTTTTGAAGGGTTATTTTTTTGAATTCTGTTTTAATGTTGGAAATGTTTGTATTCACTGTGTGCGTGCATACTATTCTATTGTAAGTTACTCTGACACCAGTTTATAGGAGAAAGGTGGGAAATGCATTGAATACATTTTTAAAAAATCACACATACTCATCTAGAATTTGTTGTTACATCAAAAACCTTCCCCCCCCCCCCAAAGGAGATTCATTGGAGATGATGGATAATCAGAGATCAACTGAATAAACCAACCAACCACCGTGGTGCGTAATCTGCTACATATCAGATAATTCAAGCCTTATTTCACAGAAATCAGATAGAACAGGCTATGTTATCTACAGGGTTCTGAGTCTGCACAAATCAGGCGACTGGTTAGAGATCGCTGTCAGAGGAAATTAAAACGGACATTTTTTTCCTATGACAGACATACCATCACAATTTAAGTCATGCTTCCATCAACCTCACCTTTGAACAGCTTGGACAAGTTACGGAGTTTTTTGAGCAAAACTCCCAAAATTGGTGGCCAGCATGGCCACCGATTGTAGGGACTGAGAGTTTTGAAGAGCATTCGTTTGATATAAAATTGATTTTTCACCTTTTTATTTCCTATATGTATCCAATACTTTATGTTACTTTCACTGCATGCAGCAGGTCCAGTCCCTCTTCTACACCTGTGTACTGCAGTGATTCCCAGCCTTGGGTTCCCAGAAGTTCTTGGACTACAACTCCCAGAAATCCTGGCCAGCACAGCTAGTGATGAGTTTTGGTCTAAGAACATTTGGGGACCTAAGGTTAGGAACCATTGGTCAAGAGCAGTGATTCCCAACCTTGGGCCCCCAGATGTTCTTGGACTAAAACTCCCAGAAGCCTTCACCCCTAGCTGTGCTGTCCAGGATTTCTGGGAGTTGAAGTCCAAGAACACCTGGATTACCCAAGGTTGGGAACCACTGGTCTACAGGAACAAGAAGAGTGTAAAAAACAAACGGACTTAACGGGAACAGAAAGAGAAAATAACTAGGTATTTTTTCCACTCCAACTTCTTCACTGACGCTTTCTTTTCATTCTCTCTTTCCTTGTTTTTTACTTGCTTGTTTACAGCCAATCAAATGGAAGTTGAAAGCTTCTGTTCTCGTAGACATAAACGGCAAGTGGGAAAGTACTAAACTCTGCCCACCCCACCCCTGTAATAAAATAACACTAAAAGCAAGCCATGCTTTTAGGGGGAACGGAAAGGAGTGGACAGACCCAGGGAAAAAAACACCACCGGGCAAAGCAAGACAAGGAGAATGTCGTGAGGATGGTGTGAAAAAAAGGCTGCTAAAATCAGCACTACTTTTAAAATAACAAATGCTCCGTCTGGAACAGCCCTTCGAAATGGCAACATTTTGTGTAATTAATGAAATTTTGTAAGAAACATATTCAGCACGAACCTGTCACTTAAAAAAAAAGCAGGGTTTTTTTAAATTTTGTCACAGTGATAGAAAGGTGATGGATGGGTGGGTTTGCCTCTTAAGCAACAAAATTTCCATTACAAGAAGTCTTTGCAAGAGCATACAAGAAATGTGAGCCTTATACAGCAACTTGAGGAACTGCCGGTTCCACCCACACACCTATGTGCCCAATGCTTACAATCATAAGTGATGCTCGAGCCGCTTTGCATAGAAATGTCCCCTGACTTATAACGGGGGTTAGCAAGTCACCATCAGAGATTTCAAGGCCAAAAATCCAACCCTAGAGATGGATCTTCGTTGCGTCATAACTTTCAGGAACATTTGCAAAATAGTGTTTGTATGAGTGATGGACAGACAAAGTGGAGACACAATGCATTTGAAGAGTGGTGAAGTAGTGCTAAGTAGCAATATGAATTCTACTCTTCGCCCTCCATCCAAAGAAGTGGGGGATCGTTTTTCCTTCTCTCCCCAAAATTTCTCTGCAGCCAGATGAATCAGGAGGAAAATCTCATGGGAAATTTCATTCCCTCCACAAAACCTTGAGTGGCATTTCTGAAACTATGCCGAAGTTGAAAAACGGCCATCCTGGGGAGGATTAGTCAAATCCTGCATAGGAGTTCCCAAGTCCTGCACAGGAACGACCAATTTCTGCAGAGTCTGGCAATTCTTCTATAAGAGTTAAACTAAGGGAAATGAAAAAGCGAAATGAATGAAAACCTTCCCTTAGGTATGTCAGGAAAGCCCGCCTGGCCTTTTAAGGAAAAATCTGCCTTCCAGAGCCTGTTGGAGCAGTCTGCAGGTGGAAGGTTCAAGAAATGGGTCAAGAGTCCATTTGGATGGATTGAAAGTCCTCTGGCTGATCTGCAGTATAGCAGGATGGATCCCAAACCAGCGCTGGATTGCCAGATCTACAGCATCCCCTTTCCTCAGATTTCAGGGTCAAAACTGGAGCCCTGAAGGATGAACCTCAGAACGTGAGTCTCAGGATCAGATGTGGTGGTCCTACATAAAATATAGAGTGGCCAGTACCCTGTTTGAGGACAGCCACACAGAGACCTGCAGAGACCAAGTCCTTATGCTTTACACTTTTAAACAAGATACTGGCAAAGATCTGGCTTTTATTTTTTAAAATTTAAATTAAGGAAAAGGGGTTTCCCCAGCCTATCAGTTTTATATTTCCTTTTTGCTTGCCTTCACACAGCGCATGATCTCAACCTGTGACAGAGAGCGTGAAAGGAGGAGAAGGGGGGGCTTTCCTATGAACGATGCTCAGACCAGCTGCAAAGATGTCAAAAGATAGAAAGCCACCAACAACACACGCACAACAAAAGCAGAGAAATTTCTGGGCAGAACGTGGAAAAATGATCTTTGGGGCTTGTGAGCTGAAGGATTCTGGGAGTCATTTTTTTTTTTAAAGGGTTCCCAGATTATTTTGGAAGATGCTGTTTGCCAAGCTCTTCCCGGAACAATGCTACGTTATGACAGAGCCCCGTTGTGATGTTTGTTGTTGAGTCAACCTGAGGCCTTTTCGCAAAGTGAAACGAGGCAGGGAAAAGTTGAAACGAGCAGAAAATGAGTTCAGCCCACCCCAACCTAAACAATAAAATAAAATAAAATTCCCCTCACTTCTTGAAAGTCAAAAAGAGAGAAGAAGCAGGCTTGGCCAAGTGTTTGCTCAATCACTCCCTCCGCATACATGCAGGGCCTTCCTGGCCCTCGAAAATTCAGCCCAGTCATTCACATTTGTGTGGTTAGAAATGGCCTTGAGTTTGTGAGGGCGGGCAAGCTGGCCATTTGCTCTGAAATTTGAGTGGGGCGAGATCTATTCAAGACGGGGGTTTCCTAACCTTCCAGCTCAGGTTTGAGGGAGATACAGAGGTTTTAACCAGGGTTAAGAAACATTGCATACCCAAATTCTGGCAATGCGTCCTTTTGAGAATATGCAGGGAAGGAAGTTTTTCTGACTAAGCATCCAAAGGACGCTGGGGACGCTGACTGTGCAGACAGCCGCTTTTTTCCTGGTGAAGGGCCTTTCCAAAAGGTTTCCATTTGCACGAACGTAGGGTTCCTTCTCCCTGCGAAGGGAAGGAGGCGGTATTTTTCGCTTTAATTCCACCGGCAAATAATCAGTGGCTTTGGTCTCAAAATACCCTTCTCCGAAAAAGACTTTCAAAGTGACAAAGGTCCTTTTCCAAGGCCCTTGGGCGGTATTCCCACCGCCAGCGGGAATAGATTTACGCTCACCCGTGTAACTGGGCCTCTGTGGTGGGTCCTGCCCCTTCCTAGCAGAAGGCCAAGTTGAGCCTCCTGTTTTGGGCCAATGCTGTTTACAACCTGCAGCGGAAGGTTTACAAGGCAGTTGTGCCATGGTCAATGTGGAGGCACCACTGCTCATCATGAACCCCAAAGCGTGAGAGATCTTTGGTGCATATCCAGAAATTCAAAGCAGGGCTTTTGTAAAGTTAGTGGATCTTCATTGCTCATTAAAGACCAAACCACTCCAAACACCGCATTCCAAAAGGGGCAGCTTACAGCAAAATACTGGGGAAATCTACTTCTCTCCCAGCTGCTTGGAGATTTAAAACTAAGCTCAGAGGAGAGAAGGAAGCCTGGGAGTTGGGGTGTGATATCTCAGTCCCTGATACCTAACTTATGATGACCCTCTGAATGAGAGATCACATCCTGTCCCCAACAGTCGTAAACTCAAGCCTGTGGCTTCCTTTAGAGTGTCAGTCCACTTTATATTTGGTCTTCCTCTTCTCCTGCTGCCTTCCACCTTTCTCAGCCTTATGGTCTTTTCCAGAGAATCTTGCTTTCTCGTGATGTGTCCAAAGCAGGACAGCCTCCGTTTCATCCTTTCAGCCTCCAGAGGTCGTGTAGGCTTGATTTGATCTCGGACCCACTTGCTCATCCTTCTGGCAGTCCAGGGTATCCGAAAAGCTCTCCTCCAGCACCACGTTTCAAACAAATCATGTCCCCCCCCCCCCCACCTGTCAGCTTTCTTCATTGTGGCTAATGGACATTGCCACTCACTCAGCCTATCGTCTTTGAAATGCACCCGATCCCTAATGAAAACCAAGAATACACAGGAAAAACAATCCTCTCCTTCAAACAAAATGGACAGGAGGCAATTCCACCACCGAGGGCAAACAGCCCCCTCTCCCTCCCAGCCACCCTGGCCTGAGGCCCGGGCACGAAGAAAATGAATTCTGTCGAAAATAGGAAAGTGAACAGGGCTAGGAAGGGTTGGCATCTATTTTTAAAAAGCACACTCGCCATGATATTTGTTTTGAGATTTTGGGGGTTCCTCTAGATGTTGGGCTCCTGGTGCAAAGCTCCAGTTGCTGCTGCCTGTTTTTTGACCCTGCTTTCAGATCATGCAAATTCATCCCAGTATATGTGATTTTCTTAAGAAAAATAACAACACTGCTCAGCAAGAGAGCTCTTACATATATCACAGAGGAGAGAGCTATAGGAAAGGGGTTGCAGTAATTTCTCAAAGAGAAAATAGCGTTGGGAACGTACAAATGAATGAGTGAGCGAATGAACGCATTTCTAAACGTTTATACTGTGAAACTGACCACTACTCTGAGCCGTCACACGCTATCAAATGAACCCAAACCCCACCACAATTACCATACAAATAAAGAAGAAAAATCCCCCGAACCTTAAAACAAACCTAATAAACATGCCCAATGAAACGAAATGAAGGCGACAGCTCTCGGGTGATGTAGGGTTGAAGAATACACTAACTGAGAGGGAGAATATTCCTACAGACTTCCCTAAACAGTTTTGTTTTAAGCTCTCTTTTAAAAGCTCTGGGGGGAAGAAGGCTGGTCAAATCTCAAGCGGGAGGCTATTCCAAAATGCGGGGGCCACCACCGAGAAGACCCCACTATCTAACTGAGGTCTGCCTTGCCTCCCTCGGGGTGGCCTGAGAAGATTGAGTGGAACGGGCAGCATTTCTGTAGGAGAGACGCCCTTAGAAAATTGTGAGTTCAAAAGGGGAAACCGTGGAGGAAGGGGTAGTAATTTACAAAAGGAAGAGGCTGAGAATCTGGATATTACTGGGGGTGGGGGGGAGGAAACTGGGTCCATTTAAGGAGAAAATTGGGTGAAAATATTTTAAATAAATAATTACTTTCATTGAACTCTGATGGCATCTTCTTCGTGCCAAGCCATTCATGTCCAGAGCCATTAAGTCATACCCTGCTGGCAACAGGGCAAAATCATCTGTCCGTCTGATTCAGCGGAAATCTTCCTATCTGCCTTTTGAAAAGGTGAGGTTCTAATCCGAAGGAGGATGAGCTGACACTACCTGTCCATTCAACCCCTCCTTATAGAAAATTATTGCCCCATTGGGACATAAATAGAAATATTAAGGGTGGAAGAATCCAGGCTTTCTTTGCCGAACTCTTTGACAAGGGACGAGCTTCGCAATTAAAAAGGGATAAAACATTTTCCCTCCGAAGACCGCAATCGTCAAAGCTGCTGTGATGAGCAATCAGCCGGTGAAACAAAGCTTAGGAATGAATTCAACCTCTTAAGGGAATGCCGCTACAAAACATGAGCTCCTTGTAACGTCTGTTTTGATTGGTTGTATTTAAGGAGTTAAAAAGGGAAGCAGAAAAGGAAGGTATGGAGTCCATGAATCAGGTTGGTGATCAGCTCTGAAAAGTGCAGAGTATGGTCTTATAAGGATATAGATCATTGCTTGTCTTGTTCTGTCTCACACACGGATGAGGTGCTGCAACATTTTTGCCTTGCAAAAAAGGATTCTAAGGAATCGTTTGTGCTCTCGTTAGAGTCCGCACATTGCCAAAAATTATATTTCTGTGAGATTGCCTATTCTTTTTGCTTTAGACTTGCCTGTTTGAGGCAAAAAAAGTGCAGATTGCCCCAAACTAGGAGGATTGCCATATTGTTTAAGAATTTCAAGCACCGGTTGGGTTATTTGAGTCTTCCTTGACAATCAGCCAGCCCTCCTGCTCTTTCCAGGTGTGTTCTTTGCTCTCCAAAGGGAAACATCAATACAGATATTTTGCAAAATTACAGGGTTCTTGAGGTGGGACAGGAAGGGAGATCTTTGCCTTTCCCTTGGCTGGAGGTGAGGAATCTTGTTGGTTGTTGTTGTTGTGTGCCTATATGTTACCTCCTAAGTACAGCGACCTCATGAATGAGCAATTTCCTGTCCTCAACTGCTGTGCTCAGAATCTGTGAATGCAAGCCTGTGGCTTGCTTTAGGGAGTCAGTCCATCTTATATTTGGCTTTCCTCTTTTCCTGCTCCCTTCCACCTTTCCCAGCATTATGGTCTTTTCCAGAGAATCCTGCCTTCTCAGGATGTGCCCAAAGTAGGACAGCCTCAGTTTCAACATTTTTTGCCTCCAGAGAAGGTCCAGGCTTGATTTGATCTAGGATCCCCTTGTTTGTCTTTCTGGCAGACCAGCCTATCCACAAAGCTCTTCTTCAGCACCACATTTCAAACCAACCATTTTTTTTCCTGTCAGCTTTCCTTACTGTCCAGCTTTCACACCCATACATGGTGGTGAGAGGAATCTAGTAGCATGTTAAAATTCTTCCTCAACTAAATTACTGAGAGCAAGGAGCTGAGGAATACCCTTTCCATCCCTATAGCCGTAAAAATATGGTTTCAGTCATTCCAAACTGACCATTATTTTGTTCAGGACAGAGCACCCTCTCAAGGCACCTAATCTGAGGAGATTTCATGAGTTCCCTGGCCATGCTGGCTGGGGATTCTGGAAAATGTCGTCTAAAATTGGGAGGATATCTGTTCTCCAAGCTCTGGGTTCATGTTCGCCGTCTAAGATGAACAAACTGATCAGAGAGCAGCGGATGAGTTCATCGGGGGCCTGCGTGCCTTCCCCAAAACCTGAGAATGGATCTAATGCATATATGCACTGTGCCCACGTGGCTATCCAAAGAGGGGAAACAGATCAGACCCCTTCATTCATTCTACCTAAACACACCTGATTTTTTTTTTTTTTTTGCTAGCTAAGCAGCATCACGCCTCGCTTAGATGAGAGACCCCTGAGGTAATTACAGGGGTCTTCAGATGGGCTACATGGACCAAACTTTTGATCCACCGTAAGACAGCTTCCTACATTTCCATATGCCCCCTTTTCCTAGGTTCCTATATTTCTCTCTTGCATTAATCATGCATAGGTGAATGTGTCATTAACTCCTTCCCAGCCACTTAATAATAGGAAATAACATCAGATAAAGCTGTAACTTCTCCGGAGATTTGATTAAATCGCTCCTGGTCCTCATTCGGCCTAGTTCTTTGAAATAATTCACTCAAGCAGGGAAGAATCTTTTACGAACGAGGAAGGGAAAACGTATTTTGAAAAGGCATCAGTGCTGATACTACAGAGGGAAGGAACGGCCACAAAAAAAAAAACCCCAGAATTATTCCCCTTATGGATGCAACTTCTATACATTGACATATTTTCCGTTTCAGAAGCCAAGTCCTCCATAATGATCCCACACGACATGTCCATCTAATAAGATCCCTTCATTTGGAAAGCTTGAACTTTAAGATGAATAATTGACTGCCGTCAAGTCCTTTCTCCCTTATGGTGTCCCTTTCCAGGATTTCTTTTCAGTATAGAGTATTCAGCTATGGTTTATCCTTCCCTTCTTTTTTGGGGGGGGGGGGACACCCTGAGACTACTGTGCAGCTTGACCAAAGCCACCGAGGCTGGCTTTACTTGCAGGAGGCCCCATGGGGGAATCAAACCCCCAACCTCTGGCTCCACAGCCAGATACCTAAACCACTGAGCTATCCAGCCAGATTATGCAGTACCAAATTGGTGATGCCAAATGTCTGAAATTTGGCGAATATTTGACATATAGGCAAGACCAGCTGGGGCATTTCACTGTCCAGGTGGAATTCAAGAACATTTGGTGCATATACGTCTAAGAACAGAAGATACATACATATCCCCATGTGCATGCCAACACCCACATTTCAGCAATCCCCATCATTTCCGGATTTCAGCACATTCTCCAGATTTGTCTCAGATTGTCAATAATTCCAGATGTTTACAATGGCAGATGTTCTATCATCAAGTGATACGGGATAAAACATTAGATCATGGCCACCCTGAGATGTTTTGCAAATGAAAGAAAAATAAGAAATGACATCTCCACCGCCAACATTGAGTTGTAGCGTCTGAGGCCAACAAAATTATTTTTGGCACAGGAGGAGCACAAAACCAAGCACCTCTTGTTATTCATGGTAGTAAAAAATCAAGCCATCAACCATTTATGAAGCTAACAATATGCAGCCAGACAACCCATGTCTGCTGCTTGGGGCGGCCGTCTCATCCCACCTCATGGTAGGGCCAGCCCTGTCATGCTACATACAAAGCTAACCTGAATACTTTCATGAAGTGAGTATTGTGGTATGCACTTGGAAAATATTATGCCTCTGTTTAATATACCATTACTGCACAGGTGGTATCCATCAAATTCACAGCATCTGTGTGGTAGTGGTATAACAAATGGAAGCATAATAAATGCAGGGATAAAGAGCTTATATTTAACAAGTACCTAATAAGAGAGAAGGAGACAGAACATGAGAGAATGAGGGAAGAATAGAGAATAGATAGCTTCAATAACCTGAAATATATAAGATTTTGAAGAAAATCAAATCCTGAAATATATGGTGGAGTGGAGAGCAGAGTAAACCAGGTTCTACCCATTATTGCCGCAGTCATCTTAAGTGTATTTCAGCTTTGTTGGCTGCTTTGTTCCCATTTTCCAGATGGCAACCTAAGGCTAAGAGAACGGCTTTTAAAAGCTCACGGACGGAGACTACTGTTCAGCTGACTTCTCATCATTCAATCTACTGCTGGCTTGTTACTTCATTGCATTCAGCTCTTGGCTCCAACCTCCCACCCATTAGCCCATTTCCTTTTTCTCAATCCTGTACCTGGGTGGTGTTTGGGAAGTGATAAATCTGTTTGCATTAAGTTCACTTTCTCACCTGGGAGTGTTCCTTGCGGCCGGATCAACGCATTCCCGCTACTATTCCAGATGTCCTCGGGAATCTACCGAAAAAGCATCTAGAATGTTCTCCCACCGAGAGCCTTCTTGATAAGAACTAGATAGAACTCACAGCAGTGTTCTGATAAGGTAGCTCGGTGGAGTCAGTTGACTTCTGTTAGTGGTTTCCTGCTGACAACATCAGAACGACAGAGAGCTGGAGAAGGCCGGCTGCTGCTCTCTAAAGTCCTAAGGCCAGTCACCTAGCCATAGAGCTTGTTCGGAGCTAATGTTAGAACTGCGGCCACTCCAGTAGGAAACAAAGCTTGCCCACAAAGCCTCCGTGGGCTAGAACGAGCTGCTTTCATGTTGACAACTTCTTAACTGTTGGCCGCTATTTTTATCCTCTCTGTAACGACTTCCTATTTTCCTAAATTCTCCCCTCCCCGACAGAAATTAATATATATTTTTTTCAGGTGTATTGGGTCTGGTCCTGACTTAATAAAGTCGCAGGACTTTAGCATTCGAAGGAACGCCAACAGGAATCGAAGAAGACCAGCGCTGGAGCATCTCTGGCTGATGGCCACTCAAACTCCACTTAGAACCCTTCAATAGGGAAGGACCACACTATCTCCTAAAAGCTCTTTAATATGCTGTTGTCTGCCTTTGGGGTTTAACGCCCTCCGAGAGTGTGTACCACGGCACTTGCACAATGGGGAGACCAAATAAATAGCCTCTTGTTTTTCTCACTTGTAAGAACTGATAATGCTCTGTTAGCCATGCCACTGTCTTGTGAGGAACCACAGAGCGACCACAGGGCTTTTTCAGTGATGGCAGCTGGCGATGCAACGTTCTTCTGTCACAGAGTTGGTTGGCTTCTCCCACCTTTGTCTTTCGAGTTCCCATTTTTGGAAATATTTTTGGAATAAGCAAGAGTTTGACTTGTCTTCTCCTGCTGCTTGTTTCTATTGCTTTTATTGTTTTCAGAGCTCAGAAATAATACTTCTTTTTTTTATTATAATTCCCAGAATCCCCCTGCCAGCATGCATGGCAGTCCCAAAAAGGAACATTTCCCAGCTGTTATTGTATTTTACCAAATGTTGTCATTATGTGCCGTCAAGTTGCCTCTGACTTATGCCAGCTCTACAAATGAGAGACTATTCATAGTCCTTCTGAGCAATTGTAAACTCAAGCCTGTGGCTTCCTTTAGGGAGTCCGTCCATCTCGTATTTGATCTTCCTCTTTTCCTGCTGCCTTCCACCTTTCCCATCATTGTAGTCTTTCCCACAGACCCATGTCTTCTCAGGATGTGCCCAAAGCAGGACAGCCTCCATTTCAACATTTCTGCCTCCAGAGATAGTTCAAGCTTGATTTGATCCAGGACCCACTTGTTTGTCTTTCTGGCAGTCCAAGATTCTCCTCCAGCACCACATTTCAAATGAATCATTTTTTTTCCTGTTAGCTTTCTTAACTGTCCAGTTTTCACACCTATTATTGGAAAGACAAGAGTATGGATGATCTTGGCTTTGGTCTCCAGTGACACATCCTTACACTTGATGATATTTTTCTAATTCCTTCATTGCTGCCTTCCAAGTCTCAGTCGTCTGATTTCTTGTCTGCAGTCTCCCTTCCAATTGAACCAAATTATATACAAAATCTCTAACTATTTCAGTTTCTTTGTTGTCAACATGAAAGTTGCATCGTTCTTCTGTAGTCATCATGATTTTGTCTTCTAAATGTTCAACTGTAGTCCTGCTTTGGCACTTTCTTCTTTCACTTCCACTAAAACTCGTCTCAAGTCATTGCTGTTCCTTTATAGTGCAAATTTTGCAGTGCCTTGTTTTTTTAATATATTTTGTAATCACATTGGATATTCATAAATCAAGATTTTAATGGAGTGCTTTTACATAGATTGCTAGACACCTTGCGTTTGTATGAGGAAGGGCAGGGTATAATCTGTGATAACAACAGCAATGATGCTGATTATTAAGAAAAAAGAAACTTTTTTTAATAAAAAGGGAAAAAAAACCTTGTGGCTTCAAAATGGCCAGAAGGTAGACTACTGAAGGATGAAGAGGTATAGACAGCATGGAAAAAAATCTGAGTTTAATACCTCTGGCCTTGGGTAATAGCAAAGGATTTGATCAGTGATCGTTGGAACAGAAATTCTGGTGTGAGCAACATGGCCATTTTTCTGACCGAATAAAGCTAGAAGATGTTCTGACTCTCCGAGGTCTAACAAGGATTTGGTAACTGTGCAAATGCTATCTAGGCCGAATATGGACGAATATTTGTCTCCCTTTATTTTCGGTACCCAAACCCCAAACTTTGGTGGTGAGAAGTGAGTGGAATCTGGCAGGGTTTAGGACCCAGCCTGGCTGGTGCATCTTCCCGTTGAGGTCTTGTCAGGGTTATGCCTTTGTAGGAGGTAGCATCTCGGGCTGGCTGGCATGAATGAGGCAAAGGGAGGCCGCAATTCTGGAGTGAAAAGCCTCAGCCTGGAATTGCACTGCGGTCGCTAGGCAACCACCTTGACGCAACCACACACTCACACACTCTCCCAGATGCACACAGACAGAGGGAAAAGAAGTCCCTTTGAAAAACACACACCCCCTCCCAAAATTTAAAAAATGCACACACATTTTTTCATTGCTGAGGAAAACCCAGACCAGGAGGTGGAGAGGATGGTGTGAGCATCACAGTTCTGCAAAGATCCAAGTTGGGAAACAGATCAAGGGGCAGAAAGCAAAATAACGTTGCGTCTCTAGAATATTAATGGGGGAAGCCCTTCGCACCACGCAAAGCTGGGTAAGTTGCATTCATTTTTAACTTACCCACCCACCAAGGAATTTATAGTTTTTCTAGTGAGGCTGCCTGCGCTTGATCAAAGGGATGTTCTCTCTCTCTCTCTCTCTCTCTCTCTCTCACACACACACACACACACACACACCTCAGTTGACTCCGGGGTACTTGCCACTAGGTGCTAGCATTGCCATTTCAGCTGCAGGTTGACAGAGGGGATGAAATCATAGTGTGTGTGTGTGTGTGTGAGAGAGATTTTGTATCTTGTCTTTTGCAGCCTCTCGGCTTGCACTTCCAAAGGCGGCTTTGGAAATAAGTTCTTTCAAGCAGGAAGCAAAAAGCTGTTCTCACAAGAGGGAGCGACCGGTGGTGCCCCACCAATTACTGGTGACAGCAGGATTTCAGAGATAAAATGACCATCCCTGCCATTTAATGTTGCCAGGCTAAAAAAAAAAGAAAGAAAGAAAGAAAAAAGAGTTAAGGACAGGTTGAACCCGCTTATTTGCTTGCTTGCTTGCTTGCTTATGGGTGTATTTTCTATGTGTTCGTTGCTGAATTGCCTACCTTTTCTACAGCTTACGGCATGCCACGAAAACCAAATGTAAAAACCATGACACAGAGAGAACGCAGGTCTGAAAGCAGACTTGATAGGATCAAGATAAGAGAGAGAGAGGAAAAGGTAGCTTCTAAAGAGTAAGACGGGGATAAGGCGGGTGGTATGTTTGAATGGCACGGTGATGGTAACCCCAAGAGACGGTGAAGGGCACAAGAGTTGGGTGCCAAATTCGGGGACGCTAAGGGGTCTGCGGTGCCTACACCGATAGGACAGTGAGAAGCAGGTGAATAAGGTGGGTGAATGATCTGTATTCCAGATGTGGGAGCCTCTGGATCGAGGCGTGGCCCTTTGAATGTCAAGTCTCTTCCCACCCCAGATGGGGTGGCCTTGATGGTAAGGTCCTCTCTCCCGTTGTGCGGTCAAACTGATTGTACTGTAGAGGCTCCATCAATTGCACCATCTCTTGAGACATGCGTTTGTTTTTTTTAAGGGCGTGGAACCGACAGCCTCCCCTAAACCGAGCATCTTCCAAGGAGCCGGACAGAACCTCCCTTTCCCCCTTCTTCTCATTTAGCATTTTGAAGGCTTTTTTGAAACCATGCCGGTTCCACGCCCTTTGGGCTTCTCATTCATAACGGGAAGGCCATTTTCCCATCCCTGTCCACTTCCCTTTTGTTTGTAATTTCTATCCTCTTTTCAAATCATGAAAAAGGAAGGAAGATCGATGCAAGGAAAGCCCCCAATGTGACGTGTGACAGGTTGTTTCGCTTTTAGCACTCACTCAGAAACAGTCTTGTAAGGATAAGGTATGTTTCTCCCTCGACTTCATGAAGGGAAGATGATTCCAAACGCTCCATCACCCAAAATGGGCACAGGATGATAACGACAAAAGGAGGGGAATCAAAGACCAGTCTTTCTGTCTGGGCTGATAGTTCAGGGTTAATGCCCAAATGAAGTCAACTCATGTGGCTAAAGACGGGCTGACTTTCTCTTTCTAATGTCTCAAAGATCCTACGCCACCCATTAGGAGCCTTGTGGTGCAGTGGTTAAACTGCAGTACTGCCGTTAAGACTCTGCTCACAACCTGAGTTCAATCCCAATGGGCTCAGTGAGCTGGCTTGAGGTTGACTCCACCTTCCATCCTTCCAAGGTTGGTACATTGAGTACCCAATTCACGGCGGCAGCGGCGGGGGTGGGGGGAATGTGTAGCCTGCAGAATTAAATTGTAAATCACCCAGAGTTTTTTAAGCACTATGGGATGGTATATAAGCAGCACACTTTGCTTCCTTAGTTTATTGGAACATAAAGGAAAAAGTTTGGGGCTTTTAGGAAATAGATTTTAATAAATTATATAAAGTTTAGGGGGAAAGAGTGAAACAAATCATGTTTGGTGGACCAAGAAAGAGGTTGTGCCACAATTTCTGAAGAGGTAACCAGACGGAGCCTTTTTTTTCCTTCTCCTTAATGTACCAGGTTTTGCCCTGATGTTATCAGTATTCTTCTCATCATCCATACGATGTTTTTCTTCTGTGACTTTCTTCACCTTTCCATCTCTCCTGAAAGCACTGTTTATTTTTAATATTGCTTTGGACTGAGGGAATGGAGTTCAATGCTATGGCCCATCATGTCTGAAGTCGGTGAGACCCTCTCTATTGGAAGTTTTCAGTTAGTACTCAGACACCAACAATGACAAACTCTAGAAGAGAAACTCTCACTGAGAAATGGATTTCTTAAATATATATTTTAAAAGATTTCTGAAAGATTTCTGAAAGACAGTGATATTTTTAAAAGATAAGTGGCTTTTTAAAGGGAAGGTTGGATGGCAATCCAGGTGAATTTCATGTTTCTTTATAATCAAGCGAGAGCAAGAGGGTGGGACCGAATTCTTCCTTTGTCTTAATCTGGTACAGCAAAAAACTAGGGGTGGGATTTTTTGATTTAGCTTCCTGTTCTAGCTGAAGCCTTCCTCCGAAGTGAGCCACATTTAAGTATCTATGACACTTACACTCTCATAGAACACATGCTCACTAAGGTACATTAATTGGGGGGGAGATACTATTTTTTGTTTTTAATTAAAATAAAAAAAGAAAGAGTCTTGTAGCACAGTGGTTAAGCTGCAGAACTGTAATGAAGACTTTGCTCAAGACCTGAGTTTGATCCTGATAGGCTCAGGTAGCCAGCTTGAGGTTCACTCAGCCTTCCATCCTTCCAAAGCAGGTAAATTGAGTACCCAGCTTGCTGGGGGGGGGGGGGGGGCGGCGGCAACGTGTAGCCCCGCATAATTAAACTGTAAACCACCCAGCGAGTTCTTGAAGTGCTATGGGATGGTATATAAGCAGCACACTTTTGCTTTTTACCTTATTGGCTGGCACGGTTTCTTTTCCATCAGCTGTCACAGGTTGTAGCGCACTATGTTTCGCGCAAGAACATAGAAAGAAGAGCCTTACTCTTTCAGAGTGAAGGCTCGCCTTGTCCAGCATTAGCTTCCTATGGTGGCCACCAGCCACCGACTCTGTGTACAGAGACCACCAGTGAGACATGAGTGCAGCTGCCCAACCCTTCCTGCTTTTCCCCACAGCCACCCTTCCTGTATTTGTGACACCCGTTTTTGAACGTGTTGGCCATCACCTGGGTAGCAAATTCCACAGTTTCACTGTGTGCTGCTTTCTGCACAATGTTCACATATGCGCACATGCCAGGGCATCAGCTTCTGTGGCTTGTAACAACAGGGCTGTTCCTAACAGGATCTTTTCAAACATCACCAATTCATGGTGCCACTAGAAGTTGGAAGTGACATGTTGTTGTTGTTTAGTCGTTCAGTCGTGTCCGACTCTTCATGACCCCATGGACCAGAGCACGCCAGGCCCTCCTGTCTTCCACGGCCTCCCGGAGTTGGGTCAAATTCATGTTGGTCGCTTCGATGACACTGTCCAGCCATCTCGTCCTCTGTCGTCCCCTTCTCCTCTTGCCTTCACACTTTCCCAACATCAGGGTCTTTTCCAGGGAGTCTTCTCTTCTCATGAGATGGCCAAAGTATTGGAGCCTCAGCTTCAGGATCTGTCCTTCCAGTGAGCACTCAGGGTTGATTTCCTTCAGAACGGATAGGTTTGTTCTCCTTGCAGTCCAGGGGACTCTCAAGAGTCTCCTCCAGCACCACAATTCAAAAGCATCCATTCTTCGGCGGTCAGCCTTCACAGGAAGTGACATAACGGCATATAATAACAACACCCCGAAAGTGCACTGTATACACCAGCATTTGTACCTCAACTTTCCTCCGAAGAGCTCAAGAAAACATCTGTGGTTCTGTCTCCCTGCCCCCACGCTTTGCTCCTCACAACAACCCTGTGAGGTAGATACAGGGCCAAGAAACAGGGACTAATTCAGGGGTGCCCAGTCAGCTTCATGGCAGAATGGAGACATGAGACTGGGTCTTCCTCGGGTCTCCCCCAGCGCTTTTTCCACTGTGACACACCCACTGAACACCAGCAAGCCAGCAACCGCAAGGGAAATAAATACTTCTGAGACAAACGGATCTCGAGACAGATTTTTCCCAAGGGCAAAATGTTAGCCCAGACATAATACATGTCCTGTTTATTATTCATTGGCTGGTTTCCTCTATTTGTTTATCTACTTAGGGTAGGAAAGAGCCTCGTGGTGCGGTGGTTCAACTGCAGTACTGCAGCCAAAACTGTGCTCACGACCCGGGGTTCAGTCCCAGGTAGCCGGCTCAAGGATGACTCAGCCTTCTCTCCTTCCGAGGTTGGTAAAATGAGTACCCAGCTTGCTGGGGGGGGGGGGGGGAATGTGTAGCCTGCATAATTAAAATTGCAAACTGCTTAGAGAGTGCTTGAAGTGCAATGAGGCGGTATATAAGCCGCACACTTTGCTTTTACTTGTGGGCCCAAGTCCGTGCATCTCATTTAAACAAGCAGAATGCTAGAAATTTTGCAGGGTTCTGAGGGCTTAAAAATGTCATTCTGCCATTTCTCATCCATCAACCACCTCTTTTTAATTTAATTTTTTTTTTACTTTATAAATCAAAAATTCACTAATTGCGTAATATTCAATATAACGCCAACAACATTTCATAAAAGCTCTGAATGTGAAAGTCTCAAATTTGGCCTCTGGCTTATGAGACATATTAAGTATTCTCAATAGAGCTGAAGTGGGTTTCTTTCTTATGATTCTGCTCTACTGGATGGATGGATGGATGGATGGATGGATGGATGGATGGATGGATGGATGGATGGATGGATGGATGGATGGATGGAGAGAGAGGGATGGATGGATGGATGGATGGATGGATAGGTTATAGTCAATGGATGGATGGATGGATGGATGGATGGATGGATGGATGGATGGATGGATGGATGGATGGATGGATGGATGGATGGATAGCATTTTCACACTGTCCCACTTAGTGAGTGACTGTCCACTGCTCTGGGTGGTCGTGCAGAGAATCAACCCACTCTCAACCCCCACAATCCATGACAACACACAAACCAAAACCAAAAAAAGTTCAACAAACCTAAACTAACAACTAAGAGATGACGACTACCCTCTAGAACAAAGACATGGGGTCAGATCCTTCCGAAGGGGAAAGATGTCTGCAAAGCCTTCTCTGTATGGTTCCGTTTTCACCAACTTCTTAGTTTGAATATTATATTCTTATAATATATTCTTAGAGATTGTCTGAATATTCTCCAGATGGCTGACAACTATATGTACGGTTCAGTGGTATGCTTGATTATCAATGTTTAGCATTTTAATTGACGATAGTTAATATTTGAGTATATCCGGTAATTGGCATGCAATGGTACTTAGAACTCAGAGCTGGAAAGTGACATGAAATACTGTCTAGTATTTGGCAATACCCAATAGATGACATTTGTAGTATTCACATTTTTTTGCAGCGGATAAGCTATGATGTCAGTATTTTACTATACATGTATTTATTCATTTATTTGAAGTTTTTCTACTTTGCTCTTCAAGTTTGAAACTGCAGTCTGACCTAGCAGAGGTAACGAATCCATGAAGGGGTGATAAATCCATGAGCCTTCAGATGTTGTTGGACTACAACTCTTATAATCCCTGACCATGATAGCTGGCGTAATGTGAGTTGATGTCTGATGACATCAGGAAGTCCACAGCTTCCCTATTTATTTATTTAAATTATTTAAATGCTGTCTTTCTCCCTATGGGAGACCCAAGGTGGCTCACAACAGCTAAAATAAGAAATTTTTTAAAACACTATATAAATATCACAATAAAACATACATTAAGATTAAAACAATCAAGTATAAAAACAATTCAAGAAACATTGAAAACCTATACATTGAAAACCAGCCCAATCTCTGATGGATTCATAGAACTCAGCTCCAAGCAGGTCTGGTTCTGTTATTGGGCGAACTGAGACAGGGGCCTCAGGCAGCAGTTTCTGGGAGGCGGCAGCAAGACGGTAGTAGAGATATTATCATTTTATTTTTATCTTCACAGACAGCAAAACATCTTGGGCCAGGTTCTAAGTAGGGCTGCGCCATTTTGAAGTGCTTCCAAAGTGGCTATCAAGTAAAGCTAATAATGAAAGTGTGAATCATCAGTATCAGATAATTGGCATGCAGATGGTGTTTATTAGTGGATTTACATAAATCGCAGACATGTAGTGGTGCTTTGATTAGAAATCAACTGATATATAGTCACATTCAGTACATTAACTGTTTGGCGTCCCTACCTTGACACCAGGTCCCTCACCATGTTGGGCCACACACTGGTAGTCTCAGGAATAGATTACTGCAATGCACTCTACGTGGGGCTGCCCCTCAGGCTGATCCGGAAAGTTCAACAGGTCTAGAATATGGCAGCCCGGTGAGCGAGGGGAGTCAATAAATACCAACCTATCTCCTCAATACTGGCCACCTTGCACTGGTTACCGGTCCATTTCTCTATCAGCTTCTGACCTGCACAGCCCTAAACGGTTTGGGACTTCAGTACATGGCACAACATCTATTTGCCACATGGACAGCCCGTCCGACTCGTTCCTTCCAGGCTGGACGGCGGAGGGCGTTAACCCTGAGGGAGGCCCAGAGGGAGAAAACAAGGAACCAGGCCTTCTCCGTGGTGGCTCCTCAGCTATGGAATGAGCTGCCACCTGAAATCCACCTGTCCCCTTCTCCGGGGACCTTCAAAAAAAACCTCTCAAAACCTTTTTATTTTGGCAGGTTTTTCAAAACATGCCCTCTGAATAGCTGTTGAGAGTATCAGCCCACTATTTATAATGGCCGCCTGTTTATAAACGTAATATTAATTAGAATTTTCGCTTTGATTAGGTTTCTGTTATTTTGTGTTATTGCCACTGTTGTAAACTGCCCAGAGTGACCATCGGTCAGATGAGCAGTATAGAAATTGAGTTAAAAAAATAAGTAAAATGAATCTGATCATTGACTTGCAGTGACAATGTTACTTGATGGGCGTGGATTCTAGAAACATAATGGGATCTCTGATCCGATTCAGAGGCTGATTGAGGGCTTTGGGATCTATCCCACTTCAGTCCCGAGCGATTTGTGCCCATCCGATTCAATCTGTGCTCACGACCTGCATTGATTTTTTGAGACACCAATTGACTCTTCGTCATGGGGAATTCGACACAGCAATTAATGTTTTGGGGTTTTGCACAGATGCGCATGGAATTTGCAGATGGGCTGGTCCCTGAGGATGGGGGGAAAAAAACCTTCCAAATTTCAGACAGCTATCTTCATGGGATGAACCCTAGGCAGCTTAACGTTTTGCTTTTTTTCAAAGACAAAAAAGATTTCAATGTTTTATGCGCCGTCCAGTTTGATTTGTGCTCCTGACACCAATGGATTTGTCAATTCAGTTCTCACCTCATAACCAAATCCGGCTGCTCCACTTTGATCTGGATCTCATATTTGTTGTTGTTTAGTTGTTAAGTCGTGTCCGACTCTTCGTGACCCCATGGACCAAAGCACGCCAGGCCCTCCTGTCTTCCACTGCCTCCCGGAGTTGGGTCAAATTCATGTTGGTCGCTTTGATGACACTGTCTAACCATCTCGTCCTCTGTCGTCCCCTTCTCCTCTTGCCTTCACACTTTCCCAACATCAGGGTCTTTTCCAGGGAGTCTTCTCTTCTCATGAGATGGCCAAAGTGTTGGAGCCTCAGCTTCAGGATCTGTCCTTCCAGTGACTGTCCTTCTGTCCTTCTCATATAAATGAGTCCAAATCAGCCGGTTTAGGCATCTGGCTGGAGAGCCAGAGGTTAGGTGTTCAATTCCCCACTAAGCCTCCTTGACAGAAGCTGGACCCTCAATGATCCAAAGGGTCCCTTCTGGCTATGCCGTTCTAAGAGGATGATGATGATGATGATGATTTTGTTTCCGAATTTAGCATTTGTCCAAATATTTATTTATTTTATTTATTTATTTATTATTTGACTTTTACCCCGCCCCTCTAGACAAAGTCTACTCGGGGCGGCTTACAATCAGTTATAAAACATCATAAAATGTAACAATATAAAATCTTCATTATAACTATCAGATATATCATAAAAAACAATCACATACTTAAATCAACAAATTTAAAAATTCAAGATGGAAGAAAAGGAAACTGAAATGTGGTGCAGATATTCTTTTATTTAGCAGTATGGGAACTTTTAGTATTTGCATGAAGTTCACGGTCGATGAGTGATAGTACTTCGGATTTGATCGTTCTTCAATAACCAAGTTTGACCTGAAATACTTATTTTATTTATTTATTTAAATTATTTACATGCCACCTTTCTCCCCTTAGGGGAGACCCAAGGCGGCTCACAACAGGTAAACGAAGAAATTTAAAAACACTATATAAATATCTCATTTTAAAAAACATTAAACATACATTAACATTAAAACAATCAAGTATTTAAAAAAAAAACCATTTAAAACCCATAAGATAAAACCCAGCCTTCCTGAGACAACTTACTGCTTAAAACAGTATTTAACGAGAGCTTGGAAAACTTATTCCGTATAAGAGCTTTTCCAAACTATCAGCCAGCTTCTGTATTGAATCATTCTAAACTCTGTAATTAATATTTTTATATATTTAGATGATACATTATTCGGCACCTGGCACTGATAGCTCGGTGAGTTAGTATGGAGCCAGAGGTTGGGAGTTCGATTCCCCCACTGTGCCTCCTGGGAGAAGAGCCAGCCTGTGTGGCCTTGGGCAAGCTGCACAGTAGTCCCATGGCAACCCCAGAAGAAGGGAATGGTAAATTACTTCTGTGGATTCTCTCCCTAGAAAGCCATGTAGAAGGGGTGACCATAGGTCAGAACTGACTTGACAGCACATACAGTACTTACTTACTATGGGATGGGTCAGCTTATGCAGTTTTAACATCTACCCAAACCAAACCAGTCTATAAAGACACCAGGAAATCTGAAACCATAGTACTGTACACTGTTTTGTTTTGTTTTTTACAAGGGTGGGGTAAAGGATCAGATTTCACATGCTAAACCTGAATTGAAAAGTCGCATTCAAAACAGGCACAGCTTAGATGCAATTGAGGTGTTATTATTTTTAAAAAGCTCTGGTAGAAATGCATTCTCTTTTCTTTTAAGGTTTGCTAAAGGAGAAGATGCATCAATATAACGACCCTGTGTTATCCAAGATCAACTAAGAGGGCATCCATGTCCCAGGAACAGAAATGGCTTGTTATTGTTCTACCCAATCTTAACATAAGTCCATGCAACTAAATTTGAACCCGTATTTATTATTCCTCTGTTTTCTCTCACATTCCTCATCATCATTTCCTTCTGACATCCTTTCCTGCACTGGCCTTTAAACTGTAAGCATCCTGGGGCAGGGACCTCTGGCTTTATCCTTGCTCTTTCCAGCGTGCTGCTGGCACAATGCATATATGAAATGAATACAGGAATCACTTCAAGCCTTTTACTTTAATAAGAGTTACCTGAGCAGTGAAGTGGGAGAACCACTTTTGACATGAGCTGAGCATCTGCCCTAAATGGCTTTGTTGTTGTTGTTTAGTCGTTAAGTCGTGTCTGACTCTTCGTGACCCCATGGACCAGAGCACGCCAGGCCCTCCTGTCTTCCACTGCCTCCCGGAGTTGGGTCAAAGTCATGTTGGTAGCTTCGATGACACTGTCCAACCATCTCGTCCTCCGTCGTCTCCTTCTCCTCTTGCCTTCACACTTTCCCAACATCAGGGTCTTTTCCAGGGAGTCTTCTCTTCTCATGAGATGGCCAAAGTATTGGAGCCTCAGCTTCAGGATCTGTCCTTCCAGTGAGCACTCAGGGTTGATTTCCTTCAGAATGGATAGGTTTGTTCTCCTTGCAGTCCAGGGGACTCTCAAGAGCCTCCTCCAGCACCACAGTTCGAAAGCATCAATTCTTCGGCGGTCAGCCTTCTTTATGGTCCAGCTCTCACTTCCATACATCGCTACTGGAAAAACCGTAGCTTTGACTATGCGGACCTTTGTTGGCAAGGTGAGATCTCTGCTTTTTAAGATGCTGTCTAGGTCTGTCATCACTTTCCTCTCAAGAATGGAGGCTAGTGTGTCCTTAAACACCAGGGCTGGGATCCCAGCCACCATAGGTGAATGGTTCGCAACATGATTTGAACCTTCTAGATACGTGGGAGTTCATGTCTCAGAAACTCCAGCCAGTGCTGGCAGTGATGAGGGACCATCAGAAACATAGAAATATAGAGCTGGAAGGGAATGCAAAGGTCATCAAATCCAACCCCCTGGCTGTGCAGGAAATCTCCAACTGGAGCACCTATGAAAGGGGTTATCAGAGAAAGAATAAGAGCAGACAGGTGGAATGTCCAGACAGCCAAGGGTCACCCAGTCCTGGTTGAATTTAATAAACATTTGTTTTTTTAAAAAATTATTTTATTTATACATTTATATATTTAGCTTATCTGCCGCCCACACTACCCAAAGGTTTCTGGGCAGCTTACAATTTAAATACAGTAAAAAGATAAAACAATTAAAATACAATTAAAAATACAGTGCTCTAAAAATTGCCATCAGGACCCACAGTTGATATTATTTTAATGACAACAGTTAAGTTCAGGCCTTGGAAGTGTTCCTCTTTTTCTGACTACATCTCCCAGAATCCTTGCCCACAGAGCCACCCTAGCACCTACCCAGAGATGATGCTAGTTTTAATGGAGAGGGTGGTCTATTGCACAGGTCTACCTGAATTCTTGTCACAAGGTGTACATAGACTCTAAATCAGTGGTTCCCAACTTTCTTGGACTACAGCTCCCAGAAATCCTCACCAGCACAGCTAGTGGTGAAGGCTTCTGGGAGTTTTAGTCCAAGAACATCTGGGGACCCAGGGTTGGGAACCACACCTCTAAATGTTGCACACACACTGACCTAGTTTCCTTATTTATACAGGAGGTAGGTAAACATTTTTCCCATGCATCCTAGAGATGGGCGCAAGTCAGAAAAATGGTGATTCGTTTTGATTTGTGATTAATCAAGGTTGACGAATCACGAATTTGCAGTTTTTTCTGATGAATCAACAAATAGATTTGTCAATTCATTTTTAATGTACAATCATATACAAACCCCCCCCCCCCAGCACCTAAATACACCAGATTCACAGGGAAGCTTCCCCTCTACAAGCCCTTCAAGTTTGGTGAAGTTTAGGTTTCAGGCATCAGAGTTACACACCCACAAAGTAGGTCCCCCCAGGAAAGTGCCCTTGAGCAGCTGGCTTGGGGAAACCTAATCTTCACCAAACATATTGTAGAGAGTCATGGTGTCTCTAGGTGCCCGGGGGGGGGGGGGGCTGTTTTACAGCCAAATAAATCAACAAATCAAAAAATCACTAAAAATTTGTTGATCCGTATTTGTCAGGGGCACTGATTCGTGCAAATACAGATTGACGAATTACTGATTTCTGAATGAATGTGGTGATTCGTTTTTTGATTCGTGCCCATCTCTAATCACATCACATATATATATATGGGCCTTGGCTTTTTGTTTGCTTGTTTGTTCTAGGCAAACAAAAAGCAACAAAAATAGGAGATTCTTTTTCCAGTCAAAGGTTTATGAAAGAAAAGCTCTGGCCGAGAAATTGGGGGTGAGGAGAATCTCTGAGCTCATCCATGGTGTAAGAACTTGGAAGCCATTTCTTCCCTCTTCTGTAGTCACTATGGTAACTTTGAGAAAAGCAAGCTCTCCCCGCCCGCTGGACAACATAATGAAAGCTGCTGAACGGCCCAATGTGTCTCCTAGCTGCAGCTTTTCTTGTGCGATCTGTGGCTCACAGTAGCTGAGACAACCCATTTCCTTTGGAAATAATTGAGAGGAGGGTCAGAATGTTCTGTTAAATGAAAAAGCAAACAAAAAGCCACAACCCGTCGATGGTTATTATGCACCTTCACGTCACTTCTGGCTTACGGTGACCCTCAAAGGGTTTTCAAAATGTGTGAATTGCTCAAGAAGTGGTTTACCATCACCACCACCCACCCACTTCCAGTGAGTTTCCATGACTGAGCAGGAGTTTGAACTCAGGGCTCCTGAGTCCAAGCCCAAGGTTCCCTCCTCTGCATCACAATGGCTCTTGTGATTCCAGTAGGGTTTTTGAGGTATGTGAGGTACTGAAAGAGTGGGGTCCCATTGCCACCCCCCCCATAAGTTTTCATGAGCAAGCAGGGATTGGAACCCAGGTCTCTGGAGTCCCAGACCGACAGTCTACATCCCACACCACACCGGGTCAGAACGGATTACCTACAAGTATATAATGGGGCAACACCAGATGTTGGTGTGTTTAAGTACCTGTCAAAATCCGTGCCATAGTTGGTGTCCCCCATGGCTATCAAGCTAAGATGCTGCTGTTTTTCATTCCCATTTCCATATGCTCACTGGCTTGCCTTTCCTCTGGTTCAAAATGGGCCAGCAAGAGGACAAGAAAGATCTGACCAGGCGAGATCTTTGTTGGAGTTTTTCCAACCTGGCATGCTGTCTTTAGCAGTTTTGGCTGGGAGGGACCTTTCTGGGCTGGGGTGGCTGTCAGTCTGTTCAGCGCTAGCCAATCATTCCTTTCTTGCCTCTAATTTCAAAGAGAGTCCCGCCTCTCTGCTCAGGGCTTGTTCTTTCCTGTTCTCTGTTGGAAGCAGTGAGTCTGTTGAACAGTTTGCTGTTTGATCTGTTCAATGGTAAACAACGAAATGTTTTTATTCTTTCTCCTACTAATATCTCAGAGTGAGTTATTGAGACTGTAAGTGCCAGTTAATGAAATAAAGGGGGGTGGTCTGCTCTGGGGAACCTGAAGCTATTCTACTCAGTATATCTCTGCACTACTGCTGTGCAGTTGGAGGAATCTGACCAAAATCCAAAATTTCTGCAACAGTTTCTATTCTTTAAATATAGTTCAGAGCTCATAAAAGTTACTTTCTTCCTCTGCGGTTTCAGAAATCGCCCAGCCCACCTGGCCACTATTGTTGCTGCAGCCCAAAAATTCAGTTTTGCAAAATCTGAGTTACACCACATTCCACCTGTCTCTCTCAACCTGCCCTACCTCCCAGGGTTGTTTTGAGTGGAAAGTGTGGGAAAGTTTTCTCGTTGGAAAAGAGCTAGGTGATAAATGTAATGGAATAAATAAATGCATTACAATGGTAAAGTAACTTAGGGGGCAACTACACTGACAAATAATGCAGGACATGCTCCAGGATTAAGAGGGTCAGATTCACATTATTTTTTGTAATGGCATGATATAAAAGTCAATGCAAATCAGTCCAAAATATCCCCCAATGCCAGCCAATCCACAATTTTTTTCCTCCACTGCCTGGAGATTCTAACTTTTTTGAAATTGAATGCCTTTGCATTGGTTCAGGTGGCATGATTGCTTGAGTAAACATGGAGGGGGTTGTAACCTTTCTACTTCCAGCCATTCCAGCTGGCTCCAGCAGCAGTGAAAGAGACCGGACAGTGGGGAAACAGCCATTTGAATCTCCTCCTCCCTATATCTGATGACTGGGTCTATTCTTCCCTTCTCTTTCCTCCTCTTCCCTTTCTTTTCATAGCTTGCTAATCTGGTGCTAGGGCAACTAGGCAACCACAGGGGGTGGGGGAGAGAGAGCAAGTAATTTCCCAAGAGAGAAAGAGGAAGACTTTACCAACTTGCTTGTTTCTAGTTTGTTAAGGTGGCTCTGCTCTAACCATGCCTCCTGCAAATCTGGATGGCCAGAGGAGAACAGCCTTAATAAGCTGTAATCAAGGCTTTTGAGTTCCAGTTTCCTCCCCGCTGCCAGCTGACTCCTGTGTGGTCGGCTGAAGTGAATTTACCCAAGAGAGAAATGCCTCCTGCAAATCTGGATGGCCAGAGGAGAGCAGCCTTAACAAGCTGCAATCAAGGCTTTTGAGTTCCAATTTCCTCCCCTCTGCCTGCTGACTCCCGTGTGGTCGGCTGAAGTGAATTTATCCAGGGACACCGAGCTTCCCGGGTGCAACTTTACAGCACATCTATTCATATGTCTCCGGCCATGTAGTCACACCCTCGGTCAATTGTTACAAAACTGAATCAACTGCAAGCAACTCCTTATTTGTGTATTGAGTTACTTCTGGGAAAGCTTCAGCTCTAGGAGCGGAATGAATCTTCCCTCACATTGGGATAGAGTAGATTCAAAGATGGAAGAGTGTGAAAGTTATTCTGGGTCCTCTTTCCGATCCTCGTCCCAACCCCGGCTGAGGTGGCACATTTCCCTTTGGGTGGGGAGAGCGATTATCACCATGGCATGCCCTTCTTCTGCCGACTTGAAGCAAGGAATCCTTCAACAGTGGGTTCCATTGTATGCTTCTTATCACTGTTTCTCATGAGCAGCTGACATACCACCACGCCTCGTTCGTATCCCTAATGTTATTTCATTTTCTAAATGGAACGTTTCCTTGTTATGGCTGCTTGTGGCCTTTTTGTCTCGCCGACCAGACATTCACAGGAACTCCTTCAAGCTGCGAAAGAATGCTAATTGCTTAAATATGTACCCCAAAGCCTCTTTGCAGTCAGAAGGTAAACACAATCCAGAGATGGGTTGGGAGGGACGTGAAGTGGCGAGTGGCTTGGGACTGCTAAAATCAGAAGAGGCTTGGTTTTTAAAGAGACAGAGACTACTTGCGGGTCTTGAACAGGCCATGCAGCTTTCCCAGTGGATTGGGTTCAAGGGGCTACGCCACTGCTTGTAAACATAACCTTAAGACTTTTCAAACCAGAGTTCCTCTCTGGCAACCAGAACAACTTTGAGGCTGATTTCAGGACTCGGAAAAGTTATTTATTGACTACAACTACCAGCATTTCCAAAGGGACGTGGTGGCGCTGCGGGTTAAACCGCAGAAGCCTCTGCGTTGCAAGGTCGGAAGACCAGCAGTCGTCAGATCGAATCCACGCGGCGGAGTGAGCTCCCGTCGCTTGTCCCAGCTCCTGCCAACCTAGCCGTTCGAAAGCATGTAAAAATGCAAGTAGATAAATAGGGACCACCTTGGTGGGAAGGTCACGGCGTTCCGTGTCTAGTTGCGCTGGCCACGTGACCACGGAAACTGTCTTCGGACAAACGCTGGCTCTACGGCTTGGAGACGGGGATGAGCACCGCGCCCTAGTCGGACACGACTGGAGTAAATGTCAAGGGGAACCTTTACCTTTACCTTACCAGCATTTCCTAGCCAGCTTGGCCAGCGGCTATTCCAGCTGGACGTTGTAGTCCAAACCCCCCCCCCCTACTTCCAACCTCTAGTGGCTTCAACTGATATAATTTTAATCCATTTTGCTATGCACCGTCAAGTCATTTCTGATTCATGGGGGCCTTAAGGGTTTTGTCGAAGTATATGAAATGGTGAAGGCATGGTTTCCCATTGCCACCTTCCCCATTAGTTTCTGTGGCCAAGCAAGATTTGAACCCAGATTTTCTGAGGCTTAGTCCAGTGGTTCCCAACCTTGGATCCCCAGATGTTCTTGTACTAAAACCTCCCAGAAGCCTTCACCAGTAGCTGTGCTGACCAGGATTTCTGGGAGTTGGAGTCTTAAAAACCCTTAAGGCCCCCATGAATCAGAAATGACTTGACAGTGGTTGGGGACCACTGGCTAAATCCACCCCTGAATCCACTACCTGGTAATGGCTCTCTTCAATCAATTTTAATCCATGTAAATTTACATTCAGCCCGCTTTAATCCATTTAAACCCAAATCTTAAAACAGGTTTTAATCCATTTTAATTGATACTAAGTGCACTTGGCTAGATTCACCCTCATTCTTTCCTTCCAGAGAATTTCACCTACCCCCACAGGTGACAATTAATTTGCCAACACAGATCCCATTAACCTCTAGATTGGGAATAAATGATGGGGAAAGAAAGAGAAAAGAGGATATTCTTCAAGGCCGGTGATCTTAATTAATGGGGATTCCCTTGATTAAAAAGGAAAGGAGGGAGGAGGATTCTGGGTCACCATGGAGAGAGGTCTACACAACTGTGGCTTTGAAGCAGTCCAACAACTGCTGAAGGACCATCTATAAGAAACCAATAATCGTTAACAACACCACATTCTGAAGACAACAGCAAAAGTGATTTCCAAAGCTTTGCTGAATAGAGAACTCTTTGTTATTGTCCACCTTGTTACACGTCTCAGGGTGAGATGCAGATATTTAGAAGGAGACGTACAAGAATGAAATCCAAATGATGGGAGCAAAAAGACTTTTTGGCTCAAATCCTGTGGCTTAGCCTAGTAAATAGCATCAGAGTAGCCCCATGGAATCAATGGGAATTTAGTGAGTCAACTCCTCCCAACTCTCATTGATTCAAAGGGGTCTGCTCTAACTATGACTTGCTCTGCTCTGCTAGAGTAGGCCCATTTGAAACAATAGTGCGCCAGCTGCACCCGATCCTCATCTGATCTGGCCACGGTGACACATGCCTAGTTAGATCTCGGCTGGATTACTATAATGCACTCTACGTGGGGCTGCCTCTGGAAAGTGTCCAGGCAGATTGCTGACTACAGCTGGTTGCAGGGATCACATAACAACACACACACACACACCCGGTTACGGCAGCTCCACTGGTCGCGGGTCCGTTTCCGGGCCCAGTTCAAACTGCTGGATCTTATGAAGCCCTAAACGGTTTGGGTCCAAGCTATCTAAAGCAGCGGTCCCCAACCTTTTTGGGACCGCGGACCAGCTGAGCCTCTGAGGAAGGCGGGGGGGCCCCGCAGGTGCACGCGGGTGCGCTCTCTCTCTCGGGTGCATGCGTGAAGCGGTGGGGGAGCGCCCGCCTGCGCCGGCGTGAGCGCTCCCCCACCCCTTCGCGCATGTGCAGGGGTGCCTGCCCACCCACTCCTTCGCGCGGGCGCTCTCAGGCACATGCGCAAAGCGGTGGGGGAGCGCGCGCCCGCCAGCACCGGCGTGAGCGCTCCCCCACCCTTTCGCTCAGGCGCATGCATGAAGGGGTGGGGGAGCGCTCACGCCGGCGCTGGCACGCGCGCACATGTGCAAAGCAGCTGTGGGGAGGGGAGTGCGTGCAGGGGGGGCGGGAGGTCTGTCTTCGCGGCCCGGTTCGGCTCAGGCCACGGACCGGCACCGGGCCGCGGACTGGGGGTTGACGACCTCTGATCTAAAGGACCACATCTCCCTTTATGAGCCAACTTGGGTGTTAAGATCATCAGGGGAGGTTTTTCTCTCGGTCCCACCACATTCACATGTGTGTTTGGTGGGGACACAGGAAAAGGCCTTCTCTGTGGCTGCTCCCAGACTCTGGAACTCCCTCTCACTGGATGCTTTGAATAGGTTGCTTAGCATTTCTTAGATTGGTATTTGCTTGATCCTTTTTTCATGTTGGTATACTTTCTGTTTTTAGCCTTCAATATTGTCTTTGAATGATGTCTTTTTAAGGAGAAAGGTGGAGTAAAAAATCAGTCAATCAATCAATCAATCATACATACATACATACAAACCTTTATTGGCATTAAAAGTACTTTAGACCGGTGGAAAAACTGTAGGGGGTAATAAAACCATGACCAATATAAAATTAGGAAAGGAGGTGCAAGCGTGGGCTATACCCGGAAGATAGCCTCTCTGATCTGAATCGCAGTTTGTAAAAAACAAGCAACATAGGTAGTAACATGATTAGATGTCCCCTGGACTAAAAAGCAGACCTTGGCATTATCAGAGCAACCTTGATGGCCAGAGAGCAATGGATCTAAAAATCTTGCTCGGAGGCTATTATAAAAGGGGCAATCCAGAAGAACATGAGAAACTGTTTCAATGGCATCTTGACTGCAGGGGCATCGTCTGAGATTATGTGGGACTCTACGGTATCTGCCAAATAAAATAGCCGAAGGTAGTACATTAAATCTTGCCAACATGAATGCTCTTCTTTGGTAAGGATCAGTTAAAAGGGAGAAATAGGGAGCTAAAAGCCCTGCATTCAGGGATAAACCCAGGTAACTAGGGGAACAAGTTTTCCGAGCTGCCTCTGACAAATGTTGGAGTTGAATATCTAGCAATCTACGTTTGATAATCAATCAGTCAATCAATGGGCCTCGCCTTAGGGAAATTTACTATGCTAAACAACAGGATTTTGGCCACTGAAACAGACGTTTACCTGTGCTAGTCTGTTGTTTCAAAGAGAATAAAGAATCTTCAGACCCCGTTTAGAATACGGAAGCCACTGGATGCCCGTTTGTCCCGCTGTCGTGCTGTGTTTGTTGCTGTTGCTTCCCCTATTTATTCCATTGACTGCCCAAGGGAAGTGTAAGCGGTCGGGGAGGGCCAGCCCTCTTCATCATAATTTAATCTGATTTACACCAAAGTTTTTATTTATTTATAATCATTTTATCCCACCTTTCTCCTTAAAAGGACCCAAGGCGACAGGGTGCCTTATTAAGACCTAGTTCTCCCGAAAGTAGTAAATCTGTCAATAAACTGATTTGGGACAGAGTTTATTCAGGAAGTGGGAAGGACAATAAAGCGAGAAATGAAAGCAAACCCTGGTTTTTTACTGTACTAGATGTGGTGATAAAGGTTTTCAATATTAAAATCTCCTGATTGGGGGCGGGGTGGGGCTACTCAGGTGCAAAATAGTGTGGCCAGGATGGTTTTGGGCATCTCGAGATACGATCCTATTTCCCTAGTCTCCGCTCGCTTGCCCTGGCTGCCTGCATGTGTAGCTCTGTCGTAAGCTTTTAAAGTGTGCTGCTTATAAACTGTGCCCCATGGTAAAGCTCTCTCTGGGTGATTTACAATTTAATGATGCAGGCTACACATTGTCCCCCACCCCCAGCTGCGTACTCAATTTACCGACCTCAGAAAGGATGGAAGGCTTGAGTCAGCCTTGAGCTGGCTACTTGAGCCTATCAAGATCACACTCAGGTCGTGAGCAGAGTCTTGACTGCAGTACTGAAGTTGAATCACGGCACCATGAAGGTCTTAAATAAAATTAAAAGGAGAGAGAAATGGTGGTCTTGGGGCAGAGACCATGGCTGGGTAGATGACACGCCGCTGGGGCTGAAGGATGGATGTGTTGAACAGCGCATTTGCCACCCATGGGGCTCTGCCACCTGAAGTCGTTGCCCCCTGAAACTAACAGTAGGACTGGCCTCGAGGTTGTCCTAAGAGAATCCCGTTCCAGGTTTCAGAATTCAAGGAAGTGATCGAGGTTCTGAACAGACTTTTCAGTGATGGAAGATGATGGACTAGTGGTGGGATACGTCTGTGTTTAATAGAGACAAGAAGGCTTCTGTTCTTTTTATCCATACATGTGAAGATCTGGATACAGTAGCAGTTTGTTTGTTTGTTTGTTTGTCTGATTGATTGATTGATTGATTGATTGATTGATTGATTGATTGATATACATACCGCCCATCTGGCAGCCAAGGCCACTCTGGGCGGTTTACAACAACCAGACAGAAACTATAAAATAACCAATTAAGACGACATCGATAAATTAAAAAGTGCAAACCAAATACAGTAGCGTTTCCCTCAAGGACCATCCTGTTTCCATTTTTTCTTGCCCGGGGAAGGATACCCTGCCTCACTACCTTTCTTTTATCAGTTTTGTTTTGTTTTATTTCCTTTTCAACCTCACCCAACTAGTAGCAGAGCCACTACTCCGGGTAACAAACACAGCAACCTCAAAATAACATAATAATAGAGGAATAAATACAAACAAAAATTCAGAAAAGGGATCCTAGTCGACGTGATCTCTGAACGTACAATAACCTGAAGCATAATAAAATGACAAATAAAAATAAAAACAATAGGCAGCCAGCAGAGAGACGTACGTGAATTCAGAATGGAACTTGTTAGAAAACAAACACACACACCCCCAAGAATTTGCACAAATTAATTAAAAATTACTTACTTTGTTTTACTGCCCACCCACCCCTTGTTTCCTGTTTTTATTTGAAGGCCCTTTTATAATTTATTTATTTATTTATTTATTTATTTATTTATTTATTTATTTATTTATATAAATGGATGCACCTGGGGGGAAAAAGGGGGGGGGAATCTAAGCCAAAAACATTTGAAGGGTTGCAGAATAGTTTGTGAACTTAAAGAAAAGAAGAAGAGAAAATTCAATACCCCAGTAAGGTCACTGGCTGAAAGACAACAGTGGCGATAAGGAGAAAACAGGCTTCGATTCTCTATAAAGATTCAGTGGCGTTCTTTCCATAAGAGATTCTCCCGGAATAATTACAGGCTTCGGGTTGGTATAACTAGAGCCCAGAGAAGCGTTTGCAGGCTGACGAATTAGCCAATTACTCATATTACACGTTAATGCACCGGCGTGGTGATTTTGCAAGAATTAATTCTTGGCAACGTTCCCACACGTAGGCCAGAAAGTGATTTTGCTTTCTGTTGTTCTCTTAGAGAGAGAAAAAGAGAGAGACTTGAAATGCGTGTGAATTCACCCTCGGACCTAAGGACGTGACTTTGAAAGATAGTTTATTGACTGGGCTGCCTTGCTTGCTTGTGTGTGTGTGCATGTGTTCATGTGTGCTCGCTCGCTTGCTTATTTCTTTATTTCTTTATTGCTTCAACTTGTATACCGCCCCATAGTGCACACACACTGTCCGGTTGGTTCACAACAACACGTCAACATCATGTAAAAAAAAAAAAAATGAAACCAAGTCACCGTCGTTCTGTGCCGTCAAGTCTCCCCCAGACCTACGGCGACTCCATGAATGAGCGCTCTCCAAAATGGCCTGTCCTCAACAGCCCTGCTGAGCTTCTGCAGACTCAAGCCTGTGGCTTCCTTTAGGGAGTCAGCCCATCTCACCTTTGGTCTTCCTCTTTTCCTGCTGCCTTCCACCACTCCCAGCATTATGAGATTCCCCAGGGAATCCTGCCTCCTCACGATACGCTCAAAGTAGGGCAGCTTCAGGTTCAACATTTTTGCCTCCGGAGATAATTTGGGCTCGATTTGATCGAGGACCCCCTTGTTCGTCTTTCAGGGTATCTGCAATTCTCTCCTCCAGCACCACATTTCCAACTCATCCATATTTTTGTTTCCCCCTGTCAACTTTCTTCACTGTCCCGCTTTCACACCCATCCATGGGGACTGGAAATACGAAAACATCTCTTGTCTCCCCTGTGGGAGAGTTTGGGGCCGGTGGATTTTGTTTAAAAAAATAAAAATAAATAATCGGGAAATGGCAGAACACTTCAGTTGGTTTTGGAAGTGGCATAACCTTCAAGGGGCATGGAAACCCTCTCCAGTGCTTCTTTGGCTTGATACTGTCCAGAAACCAAACTAAAATCGAGAGGTCCTACCTGTGCTAAAGAAACACGAGGCCCTGCTAGTGAGGTGTGGATGCTGATGGAAAAGGATTGAGCTGGTTCATGACTGTCCAAGTATGTTGTATATTCACCGTAAAACAAGTTAAACTGAACTGGGCCAAAGGTTTTCCAAAACTCAAGATAAATTGCCATCTGATCGTTCCCTAAGGGTTCTTTTCTCTTCTTTTAGAACCATAGGGTAGTTGAGATTTGAATTTGGCTCTCTTAGATCGATCCTCCTCTTCTGTTTAGCTCACATATTGACTGATGTTCACCACTCATGGACCAGCTGACGGAGAGCCTGTACGTTGGAGACACTGCTAATTAAACACAGTTAGCATTTTCTCTTTTCTTTTTTTTTACAACATTTCGGATGAAACACTTTTCCAAGAGGTTGGGGGCAAAGGGGAGAGGAAGCATAGAGGAAACAGGCAAGCCGTCTCTGGATCAGTGTTCCTCAGCCTCTTCAGATCTAGGCTTCTTCGCGATAAACATAAAAATGTCAAGGCTTTCCTTCAATCTGCCTCCTCAATCATTTCCATTGATATTTACTTGAGAAATGAAGACTGAGGGGAGATAGGAGAGCACTTTTCAAATCCTTGAAAGGCTGTCATACAGAGGAAGGGCAGGATCTGTTCTCCATCATCCCAGAGTGCAGGACAAGCAATAATAAGCTTAAGCTACAAGAAGCCAGATTTTGGTTGAATATCAGGAAAAAAACTTCCTAACTGTTAGAGTAGTACGATGTTATTTTGCTGATGATGTGAGGGGGATACTTAGGAGTCATTACAGAATGGCAGCCCTTTCAAGATGTTTCTGAAATGCCCCCCGTGTCCCCAGAAAAAATGTTAAAAATAACTTTAAAATGTTCCTTGGTTTTATAGCATTGTTCTCACTAGCTGTGCCAGATAGTAATTTTTGAGAGATGACTATGTTTAGAAGTAAATATCAAACAGCCGTTGCTTCAATGCCCTCCCCCCAAAAAAAGCTGCAGAAATTCTCTCTCTGCCACCTGATACCCCAAAATACAAAAACTGCGGGATGGGCTCTCTTTTGAGTGGGAAAAAAAAATCTGTCAGGGAAAATATTTCTCTGCCTGCTCCTCTACCACAAATGACAGGATTTCGCCTCCAAGTTACAGGATCCCAGAATAATTGAGTTGGAAGGGGCTTAGAAGGCCATGGAATCCAACCCCCTGCTCAATACAGGAAGACAAATGAAAGGATATCTGACAGATGGTGGCCCAATTTTCTCTTGAATGCCTCCAGCGTTGGAGCGCTCACCATCTCCTGAGGTCATTGGTTCCATTGTCACACTACTCTAACAGTTAAGATGTTTTTCCTGATATTCAACCAAAATCTGGCCTATTGCTGCATGTCCTGCACTCTGGGATGATCAAGAACAGATCCTCCCCCTCCTGTGAATGACAGCCTTTCAAGTCTTTGACAAGTGCTATCCTATCTCCCCTAAGTCTTCTTTTCTCAAGGCTAAACATGCCGAGTTCTTTCAGTCTTTCCTCCGAGGGCTTGGTTTCCAGCCCCCTGATCATCCTGGTTGCCCTCCTCTGAACTTGTTTGAGTTTGTCAGCATCCTTCTTGAAGTGTGGTGTCCAGAACTGGACACCATACTCAAGGTGAGGCCTAACTATTTATCAGTTTCAATAAACACCGGACGCATGTTCTATGCATCGGTCTTACAATGTCTAATTTGGCCCCTAGCCCATTTGGCACATCAGCCTCTGAGTTATGAAGGGCAGAGCAGTTGGGTGTTGTACCTGCATGTGAAAACAGCTCCCGTGGGTGAGCTGAAGGATACCATTTTCACTATCATTCCATCCGTACTTTCCTGCCTCCCTTTATCCTGAGAACCAGTGGTGGAAAACTGAGAAAGTGTTGTGTGCAGTAAGAAGATCAGGTTTTATTAGTTGTGTAACGCTCTGTACTACCGACAATATTTCTCCTCTCTCTCTTTTTTTTCCCCTTCTCTGACCTCATCCTCAGTAATCCACTCCATAGCTCGAGGCGCCGCGCCTGACAGGTCTCCCTGTAGCCAAACGTTCCTCCCGAGAGCTAGCAAGCTTGTTTGCTCATGCCCTCAAACACCGCCAGACAGCCACGGCGAAGGCTCTCATCCAGATGATTTAAGTTCTGAAGAGTTCACGTTCCGCTTTCCTCAAAGTCAAGTCATATAAGGAAGTTCTGGTTGCTCGCTGGCTCGTTCCTTTTTCTTGACAATTCCCAGCTGAAAAGAAACAAACAACGTGTCTTTGTCTCTCTCTCTCTGCTCAGATGGCTTCCCATAATTCGGAAAGGAGTGTCTTGAAGTGAGTGGCGAAGCCCAGAGGGTTTTGTTTCTTCAGTCAAGAAACGGAGGAGTGGGAAATCCTTAAGTGGATGCTGTTGTCGCCTGCATCTCTTGGACCCGACCCATCAAGTTTTCAACCGATGTTGAGGACATTCCATCAGAGATTAAGATGTCCATACCAAAAATCCAGGTAGAAGGAAATCTGGACAATGCAGATGCTGAGATTGAGGGCAGTCCACCTTCTGATGACCACTTGAGGAACCTGAAAGCGTTGACCCAGAAACTGAGATTGGAAACAAGGAGACCATCCTATTTAGAATGGAAGGCCCAACTGGAAGGGTTGACCTGGAAGAGCCACCCGCAAACTCCGGAGAGGGAAGAGGACAGCCACGACGAGAAACCAAAGAACCAGGGAAGTCTTCCCTTGAGAGATGTACAAGTTCATCATATCAACGGAGGCTCTTCCAAACCGCAAGGGGTGCTGGCCCCGGAAAAAATCGGTCATTTCGGAAACATTGATGAAGCTTTAAATTGGCTCAGGAATGAACTGGTAAGTGGGGTCAGGTCGGTCTTTAATGCTGTTTTATCCACAGAAGCCCGAGAACTGTGGTTCTTGCTCTCTTCCAAGTTCAGAGGGGCTACTCTCAAGCAAGTGCATGTTTGGACCCCAGGAGAATGAAAAAAAAGGGGTGGGATTCATTTATTAAGGACGTTCAATACCTGATAAGTCTTTGACTGATGCTCGTTTATTATTTAGTAAGGCAGGGCAATCTGCCATTCTAGGTACGTGTAATTTGTGAGTTTAGACACATGCACTTTGTGATTGCTAGAGATTTTTAAGTTTAAATGACATATTTTTGAAGTAGACCATTGATAAATAATAATTACTTGTCTCCGATTTACAGCAAACCTCCCAGGGTTTTTCTAGATATAAAAGAGGGGTGTCTCTCGCGCAGCTTCTGCCTTTCAGCAAGAAGTAATAAGGGGAAGGAATCTTATTTTTGCTATAGCAAAGATTCCCCTCCAAGAGACATCACAGGAAACCTTGTGGAATTTCTTGCATGTTTTGTGCTCCCCCTCAAAACAAACACTAATCTGCAGGAAACGATGACAATTCGGGAGCCATTTTACCTCCAAAAGATCTCCTGAGTTGTCCAGAATATGGGAGTTTATGACACAAAAGCACAGGTGAAAATTTAAAAAAACAAAAACACCAGGAAAAATGACATGGGGGATTTTGCAGGAAGCTAGAAAATCCTACTAATAAGAGGGGAGATTCTTGCTGAAGAATCTCATCAAAATGAGACTCAGACAACTGCCAAGAAAGCCTCTAGGATCAACGACTCATTTGTGGTTCGCCAGTCTGCCCTTCTGGGGGCACTTCAGGACCACCTTGTGGCTTGGCCCCAGTTGACCCAGGTAGGAAGGCATATAAGCCCCATCAGTTATACTACAGGGTCTGTTTGTGTCTTCTTGGCTGACCCTTCTCTGGGGAGGCACAGTGGTGACTTGGAGCAAGGCAAATACATTGATTTATTCTTCTACACCACCACCATCATCATTGTGACCATTCTCTTCCTCCTCCTGCTCACCTCTCACTTATTACCATTAGCTGCAGAAATGATCAATTCCCTGCCTGTCCCCTTAGTTTTGTTGAGCTTCAAGGCAATCTTTCATCTCTTCCTTTTGCTTCGGTACATACACCCTAGGCGGGGGAACTCCGCTGGAAAATCAGACAGGTCTCTCACCTCAAAAAGGCCACAATCTAAACATCTCATCCTATATTCCCCCTCTTCTTTCCTCCTGGTCGCTACTTTTTCCAGTCCTTTTAACCAAAATTTTAAAACAACCATCAGCAGGAGGTACTAATAAAAACGACATACATTTCAAGGAGGTTCTGACCGTTCCTGACCCCACAACCCACCCTTTTTGACACATCCAGGGCTTTCTCTTCTCTGGTTGTGTAGAAGAGAAGAGAAGATGGGCCTTCTCTCTGTAAATAAAGAGAAAATTTCTGCTGGCGGATTTGCTAGGTAGCGCTGTTTCCAAAATGGAGAGGATCATACTATTACAGAGGGGTTTTTAAAAATTTCCAGTTAAAGTCCTCTAGCTGCACAGCAGAAGTGCAGGGATTCACAGAGCAGAACAATCTCAGGTTCCACCGGATTAGTCCATCCCTTTTCCTCATCAACGGGCACTTGCAGTTTCAATAAGTCACTCTAGGATATTAATAGGAGAAAGAATAAAAGGTTTCATTGCTTACATTGAACATCAAACAGCAAGCTTAACAACATGACTGCTTTCAGCAACAATCTTCAAACAGTCTCTAGAGATGGGGGGAAAACACTGATTTGAGAAGTGGGGCTTTCTTTGAAATCAGAGACAGGAAGGACGTATTGGTTGGCTCTGGTCTGGATAGATTGACAGTCACCCGAGCCCACAAAGGTCCCTCCCAGCCAAACCTACTAAAGGCAGCCTGCAAGGTTGCAAAAATGAAAACACATCTGCATGTTGGGGTGGGTTTTCATGCAACCATCCAGCACTTTCTTCGCAGCCTTCTGCCCTCCAAAATCCCCTCTTTCTCCAGCATAAAAGAGAGAATTGCAACTACTGAAAACTTCCAGGAGTGGTGACTTGCCTTTTTAATAGATTAAAGCACACACTGCATCATTTAATACTCCAAAATCCTTTTTTTTTTCCCCCACAAAAAAAGTAGGACTTTTAGTTGCTTCCTTCTTCTCGGACTCCTTTTCCATTTTGCGTGGTTTTTTGTGACCTTCAGAGAATCCTGAAGCAGAAAACTGGCCTTTTGCCCTACCAAATTTGCCTGGCTTGTCCTAACTGAAGGAAGAGGAGCATCTCAAAGGACGCGAAGTGGCCACCTTGATTCACTACCACAAACATGGATGAATACACAAAGTCCAACTTGTAAGAGCTCAGCGCTCAAAGTTCTGGACCTGGATGGACAATTGGCCATCTTGATTTCTCCTGGACTCCATTGGCTTAAATCCAATATTCACTCTTAAGGATGTTGGCTCGTATCGTACATTCAATGTTGGACTACTAAGTTCTCACTGATTCAATGGATCTACTCAGGTGGGGACCACCCATAGTATTGTGAGATTGTTGTTTCTTTCCAGCTTAAAGGTCGAGACCTTTGCAAAATGTTGCTAAATTCTTAATTTTAAAAAAGAGGAACGGAAATGCTAAGCCTTCCAAATCCATTATTTTGAGTGCAATTCAGATTGTGGTCCTTGTCGCATGCTGTCAAGTCAGAACCAACTTTTAGCAACCTCCTTAAGAGCGGGGGGGGGGGGGCTCCATCATCCACAGGGTCCCTTCCAGCTCTGCAGTTCTAAGATTATTATTAACTGCTGGATATCTCAGTAGTTTAGGGCTCTGCGGAGCCAGAGGTTGGGAGTTCGATTCCCTACGGTGCCTCTTTGACAAGGGTTGGACTTGATGATCCATAGGATCCCTTCCAGCTCTGCCGTTCAAAGATGATGATGGTGACGACGACCCTGACAGGGCTTTCAAGGCACGTGAGATATTTAAGGAGTGGGTTTAACCAGTTCCACTCCCCCAGTGATTTTCCATGGCTGAGAGGAGATTCGAACCCAGGTCTCCGGAGTCCTAGTCTGCCACTCTATCCACTACACCACACCAATACCACAATCCTTTACCAACTCCCACTCCCCCTTCCCAGTAAGATGGGAAAGGCAGATTTGCTGTTGTGATTCAGATAAAACCCTGTGTGATTCAGATGGGAAAATGTTGCACCCAGATGGCGGAAGGACCTTGAGCAATGTCGGCAATGCTCTCTTTCTGCGTCCAGTCAATGCTAGCGCTCTGATTGCAGTAGCTTAGCTGTCAAGTTTGCAGGGGGAAAGACCATGATTACAATGCCAGCATTTATAGCTTTCACAGAAAAACTGACCAAGGATGAAACTTAGCCGAGCGAATACGAAGAAAGGACAAGTGGCAGGAAACCATTTAATTTCCTGGCTGAAATCTTGATGCTTCGTGTAGCAGACACTAAGCCTAGGCCCATTGAATCAGTGGAAACAGAAAAGTGTAAACCATGCATGGTTTCATACTGTAAACCACAGAAGGATGGTCTAAAATGAGCCATTTGAAATAGCCTCCTTGATCACATCAAACAAATAGCCATTTATTCCATGCAGTTCCTCCATTAGAGCCATAAACCGCCTCTGCTCAACCCAATGATGTTTTATCATGGGCTACAATACATAGGTTAGTATGGAACTGCCAGTTACTGAGAAAAAGGGGTGGACTACTCTTGGGAACTTAAAACTATTCTGCACTCTGAATCCCCTGCACTTCAGCTAGAGGAATTTCACCAGAAATTCAAAAGCTCTTCCAACAGTAGGGTCTCTGTCCCAGAAATTCAAAAACTCTTGCAACAGTAGGGTCTGTCCCAGAATTCTGCGGCATTTAAACCATGCTGGCAGAGGGATTTTGGGAGTTGTAGTCCAGAAAAGCATTCCCCCCCCCCCAAAAAAAAGAAGCCTGGCCTGAAGAAGAATCTGTTGGTCGAAAGGAAAACAGAACTGCACGGACGAGAACCAAGCACTTTTCAGCGACAGGTTTTTAGAAAGCAGATATGTGCCCTGCTACCGGATCTTTGCACATTCCCCAGGGAGACTTTATTGTGGAAGAATTCTGCTCTTTATCCAGGAGATCAGACGCTGAGCCTTGAGTGGAGATGGGGGGGCCTCTGTCCTGGCACCTTTCCCCACATTGTGCCTGTAATTTCTTTTGCCAGGCATCAGAGTGCTTTGTCTTTGCCCCTTTATGCTCCTGTCCCATGGAAGGGAGAAGCCAAACTCCCCTCTCCCGTCTCTTTTTATTTTATTTCATAGGCAGGGGGACGCAAAAAAAGAGAGAGAGACCCCTTTCTCACCCTGAAAGCGGCCAATGAAAGACGGAGGGAAGTTTGATCTCCCTGGGAAAGTTTTGATGCTCTTCGGCTCGAAGCGACCAAGGATGGGATCCTCGTTAGAAAGCAAACAAAACGCATCCCTCTGGGAGTTGCAAACCCTCTTGAGACCTTGAAGACAAAAGAACCGCCCTGACAAGTTAAATCAAGTTTGAGCGGAGCTTCAAAAAGTTCTCTCTCGGACTACAACGCCCAGAATCGCCTAGGAAGTCTGGCCAATGGCCAGATCAGTGGGGAGGGGGATTCGGGGCGTTGTAGTCCACAATGTCACTTTTCCAAGCCCTGCTTGAGGTCATCCAGAAGTCTGCTTTGAACGGGATCTCATTTAGCCCATAAGCGGGATGTGCAAACGCTGTTCTTGTTGCAACAAGAGTACAGCAATAGAAATTGTGCCACAGGGCAAATCAGCAATCACACTTGTTAAAAAAAAAACAGCTCTGACCATTGCTTTGCATTTGGGTGAGAAGTGGTTAACGGATGAAAGAGTAAGATCCCTTTACAAATGGCGGTGAGCAGAAGAGGATATCCCGTAGACCAGCTGCCACTGGTATTATCAATGTTCAATCTGCACTTTGCTGTTGAAAGTTTGGAAGCCTTTCTCCTGCTGGCAACACGGACATGAGCAGTATCCGGCCATTTCCTTATTTATTTATTTATTTATTTTGAATCATGGATGTTGTTGTTTAGTCGTTAAGTCGTGTCCGACTCTTCGTGACCCCATGGACCAGAGCACGCCAGGCCCTCCTGTCTTCCACGGCCTCCCGGAGTTTCATCAAATTCATGTTGGTAGCTTCGATGACACTGTCCATCCATCTCGTCCTCTGTCGTCCCCTTCTCCTCTTGACCTCACACTTTCCCAACATCAGGGTCTTTTCCAGGGAGTCTTCTCTTCTCATGAGATGGCCAAAGTCTTGGAGCCTCAGCTTCAGGATCTGTCCTTCCAGTGAGCACTCAGGGTTGATTTCCTTCAAAATGGATAGGTTTGTTCTCTTTGCAGTCTAGGGGACTCTCAAGAGTCTCCTCCAGCACCAGAATCATGGATACAGAAGCACAATATCCCACATTCATAAATCAGAGGATTTTTTGAAGAATTCAATTTGTATCCAACTGGATTTGGCATTTCTTGGTATACTTGTTCAATTCTTTGATCCTGTTGAGTTGACTTTTCTGTTTGCTGTATTATGCACATCATTCTTTCCACTTCTTCCTTTCCACCTTGCCTCCACTTGCCAAAGCAACTTTGCTCCAAGCTCCAACCAGGGGACCATGCAAATGATATAACAGGAACTGCAGCGTAGTCCAACAGGAAGTGCTGTCCTCCCTGATGGCCACTAGGTGGTGGACACCCAACGGAGCACCTGAAGGGTTATGGACTTTCTAAGCATTCCTTTGAAAACAACCCATTTTCAAAATTGCAATCACCAATGTCCAGAAGTTTGGTCAAGTATCGGAAATGGGAGGAAGTGAAGGTGTCAGTTGCCCAATAGCAGAAGACGAGTGGGTGCACGAGTAATGGGCCCCGGACACGAATTGTGTTCTGTTTGCTTAAACAACACACTGCAAAGGCGTTACAAGTAGTTATCTAGAAATCTGTCTACCTACCAGAGTGGATCACCAATGAAATTAATGACATTTAAGTTTCAGAGCCCTTAATCCCAGAGGGGCCCCAGAAGCTACTTTAGTCCAATTAAAAAAATAAAAAATTGTGGTGATCTGCAGTGGAACAACCCCATTGAAGAAGATATCAGTGGTTACCCAGACCTCATTGCTGGTTGCAAAGGCCCCCCCCCATAACAGTTCAAGCTTCAGGCTCCCCAAAATGTAGGTTCACCACTGCTACCTGCCCATATACCTATAATACATCCTGTCTTTCCTCTAAAAACAACAGCATTCAAGGAATCCAGCAAATATTATTAAATTAATCAATAAAACACAATAAAGCAAAAGATAATCCCAGTAGTTAATCAAACAGGTGAAAAGACCGGTTTGAAGAGATGAGTCTTCCCACCTCCCCTGAAATCAGCAAAAGGGGGAACACACTGAGACCGTGAGGGTTTAAATCCTTTGCCGTTGTTATGTGCCATCACATGTATTTATTTACACCTTTCTCCCAATAAGGGGACCCAAGGCAGCTCACAATATTAAAAAGAACAGAATTTAAAATATAAGAAGTTGAACATTAAGAAACAATTAAACTATGTAGAAATTAAAATACAGTTGAATAATTAAAAGCAAGTAAACATTAAAAACTATCTTTTTAATGTCTTTTTCTTTAACTTTAAAAAGGCATTCAGAGACTCATTTATGATGGTCAAAAGCCTGCTTGGTAAAGGTGGGTCTTCAGCTGTTGGTGGAAGGATAAAAGGGAAGGGGGCCAGCCTGATCTCCCGAGGGAGAGCATCCCATAACCTGGGAGCTGCCACCGAGAAGGCCCTGTCTCATGGCCCCATCAACAGTGCCTGCGTTGGCAATGGGACCGAGAGAAGGGCCTCCTCTGATGATCTTAAGCACCGAGAAGGATCATATGGGGAGATACAGTCCTTCAGGTAGCCTGGACCCAAGCTGTATTGGGCTTTATAGGTAATAACTTCTGACTTATGTTACCTGAGATGTTCAATGAGGGGTTTATCTCTGATATCCCCTAGTGAGTTTCCATGGCCAAGCAGGGATTTGAACCCCGTTCTCCTGAGTCCTGATCTCACACTCTGTCCACTACACACGGGGTCCCCAACCCCAGGTCCGCGGCCCAGTATTGGGCCGTGGCCTTAGCAGGACTGGGCCGCGGAGACAGATCTCCCACCACCCCCAAACGCACGCTCCCCACCCATCCACGCACGGACCCCACCCCCCCAACTGGTCCGCGGTTCGGAAAAGGTTGGGGACCACTGCACTACACCACACTGTCTCTCAAGTCTGCCCATAATTCCACCACCACCTCATCCCCTCCCTTTCCCCCCCTCTTTTTTCGGTATTCCAGATGGAAATGCGCCTCCAGGACCAGCAGCTGGCCCGGCAGCTGATGCGCTTGCGCAGCGACATCAACAAACTGAAGATTGAGCAGACGTGCCACCTCCACCGGCGCATGCTCAACGATGCCACCTATGAGCTGGAGGAGAGGGACGAGCTCTCTGACCTTCTCTGTGATTTCCCCCTCACATCCTCCTTCAGCCTGTCTGCCCCGCTCAAGCTCATTGGCGTGACGAAGATGAACATCAACTCCCGAAGGTTCTCGCTTTGTTAGAGGAAGTGAAGGAAGAGGCACAGGAAGTGAGGGAAGTTTTTGAAAGAGAGAAGGACAGGCTTGTCGCCTTCCTCTGCCTTGTGGCACAAAACGTTCGAGGGTCCAGAACAAGGAGAGAGAAGAACGTGCCATGCATAACTGCTCCTTCTGCAGACCTCCCATGGCTGGGCTTTGGGGGTGATCACTTTCCGGTGTGCTTTGGGGAAAGTTGTAGGACAAACCAAAGAGGCCACCTCAAAGTCAGAGACGAGACACCACCTCATCTAAGACTGGCAGTCAGAAACACCAACTGTGGTTGGAATAATGATGTGGTGAGCGATATGGTGTGTTGGGCTTTCCTTAATTGTGGCCAAGAAAGATGGTGATACACCGTTGGTCGTGAAGCCACTCAGCTCTTTCAGACTGGACAATAAGAAGAAGAAAGGAAGAGCAGGCAATGAGAAATCCATGTTGCTATTGTGAAGAGACACGACTTTCCATCTTACAGGGCATAGGGGTTGAAAATTAGCCAGCGGATATTCGCTACACTCCTTTTCTGATCAATTGTCATCTCAAACATGGAGGCAACTTCTTGATTTGCTTCCTTGCCTTAGACTTGCCTGTCACCAAGATGGTCAACCTGTTTCTGGGCTGTAACTCATGTAGCAGATGTGGGGGGTGGTAACCCCTACAGGAATATTCACACATGGAGGGCTGGATTTCATGGAGGCACCAAATCCATGCTAGGTTACCTTTCGACCATTACAGAACATCCTTGAGATGCCAAACTCAAGTTACCAAAAGAAGTTCAGTCTCATGGATAGCACCTTTAAACTTCAGACTAAAACTCGGAGGGCCCTGTGCCCATGGTTGCTCCCATGGTAGGCGAATAAACCTTTCCACGTGACAAGGTAACATGTCAGGGATACACCCCCATGCCACCCCGCAAGCACTGGTCAAAAATACTATTAGGATGTTACACCGTCACAAGTGAAGTCATGCAAGTTTCAGTTGCTCGTTGAAGCTAACAATAAGGTGCTGCTCGCATTCCTGATCGGATTGTGTGATCAGGTACACAACCAGAAATGTAACCAGCCTTCTGTCGTTGGTTTCATTCAGCCACCACAAGTTGGAGAATTTTCCTGGCCCCTGCATCAGATCTTTCTAGGAGTTTGGCCCATGTGTGTGTAGTGAGAGAAATAAATAAATAAGAAGTTCCGAGAGAGGTCAACCATCCAGATGAGACTCAAGTCTTTGCTAAGCAGTGCCTTTCTGTAACCTGATAAAGCACAGAGATATGGCCTAAAGATCTCATGATTCTTGGGCATATCTAACCCAGACTACCTAAACCGCACACTGCATCACCAAAATATCAGGGCTTTCCAATAAAACTGACAAGACGGCAGGAGCAGAGGTTAGAAAAGGTACTTTCTCTGGAGGGCAGTTTCCAAAATCCAGTGCAGCTGCTGGCATGGTCACCACCAGCTTCCTGGACCAAGCAATTTTTCCAAAGGTGAATTTCTTGTTCCATATATGAAGAAATGTGGTTTCCCCCTGCCCCAGAGTTTGGAAACGCTACTTTGGTGGAATTGCGTCTCCCAGAATCCCCCGGCCAGCATGGTCACTGATAAGACACCATGTGGCCACCACCTTGATGGCATCTTTGATCCTACATTTGATTGTAGGCCTGCCGATTGCTAGAAACCACTCCTGAGAACCTCCCCAACATTTAATTTGGCCTTGGACTGTAAGAGGTTCCCTATAATGGATTTAAGGCTTGTTGTTATCATTGAACTGCTGGATAGCTCAGTGGTTTAGTCAGAGGTTGGGAGTTTGATTCCCCGTTGGGCCTCCTTGATTGGGGCTGGACAAGATGATCCATAGGGTCCCTTCCAACTTTGCAGCTCTAAGATCATTATTGTAATTATAATCAGCTTATCCACACCCACCTCTCTAGTGATCTCAACACTCTTCCAGACAATCATTTACACCTCTTTTAAGTTCCATTTTAAGCCCTGATCATAATGGGAATCCGTATCTCAGGATGTACAGGTACGAACAGGGTTTTTCCTTCCATAAATTAATGCAACGTCTTGTTCCCCCGAGTTCCTCAGCGTCCTCGAGGCTATTTTAGATCAGAGTGGTTGTGCGCTACGGCATTTTCTCAATCGACACCAAAAAACACAAGGGAAAGAAGAGAAAAGGAAGGTGCCAGGAGCTGGGTGGCAGAGGAAGTCGCACTTGGAAACCAGAGCGGGTGCCAAGCTGTGGTTCCAGATGGTGAGAAAGCCTTTGAGCGCCTTCCGGTTTTGTCCCCCAGCTCACCACACAGAAGCTAAAAGACAAAGCACCCCATGGTAGCCGGTCAGTTTGACATGAACAGACTGATTTTTTTAAGAGCCTCGGGCGCTGCTCAACATCCTGCTCGTCAGGTTTGGATGGAAATTTGGGCAAATCCAGGTAAACCCCATCCTTTCTCAGAACCAAGCAACGCAAGGAGGGAGGGAGGTGAAACAAAGCGGTATAAATGCCATGCCTTTCGTAACTCCCTTTGCATCCATCCAATAATTGTTTCCCCTCCATGAACAATAGTTCTCTTGGCAAAGTGAACCCCATTTAGCCACCTACAAGAGGCGAACACCCCGAAAGACCTTCCTGTGGCTTACCTCTACTTCCCAAGAACACTGGTCGAATTGCTAGTCATACTATACGTTTGGAAGCTGCTACGTCCTGTTAGTTTGTGTTTTTTTTAAAAAAAGGTCATTGCAAATTGGTCTGTCGTTTCTCCAAATGCATCAGGTATGAGAGGAATGTTTGGTGTTTGTTTATGGACTTGTGGGTGGTTATTCTTTTTAAGCAGACCTTTGGTTGTTGTTCCATCGGAATAAACAAGCTGATTCTTGGTTGCCTCGCTTGTTTTTCTTTCCTTTGAATGAAACAGACAGGCTGACGGAGAAAATGCAACAACAGAAACTAACAAAAGCAGAGGGCCTACCAAACGTCTGCCCTAATAGCCTGCTTCTGGTGGGAACGTCTAAGTTGGCTCGGGCATGTCGTGAGAATGGCTGATGGTCGGATTCCAAAAGATCTCCCGTATGGAGAATTAGTGCAGGGAAAGCGCCCCAGAGGGAGACCACAGCTGCGATACAAGGAGATCTGCAAGCGGGATCTGAAGGCCTTAGGAATGGACCTCAACGGATGGGAAACCTTGACCTCTAAGCGTTCAGCCTGGAGGCAGGCGGTGCACCACGGCCTCTCCCATTTTGAAGAGACCCTTGTCCAGCAGACCGAGGCAAAGAGGCAGTCCTGAAACCAGCAAAACCAGGGAGCTGGACAGGGGACAGACTGTGTTTGTCTTCAGTGTGGAAGGGATGGTCACTCTCGAATTGGCCTTCTCAGCCACACTAGATGCTGTTCCAAGTCCAGAGCACATTACCATAGTCTCTCGAGACTGAAGGTTGCCTAATCTGAGGTGGGAACACAGTCTAATTATCTTAGCCTTTTAATTTGCTTTAAAGTTTACCTAGATTTCAGGTATGCCCCTAATTTTAAATTGTGCAACACTCTGATACGAAGAAAGAAAAGTCTCATTGAGTCCGGTGAGGCTTACTCGTAGGTAAACAGACATATGGTTGCAACCTCAAGGTGTTCGCTAAAACAATTTTAAAAAAAATCTCCAGGAAAGCGGGATCTCCTCTTTCATGAAGGTTTCCAGATGAGCCCGCTGGGGCAGGCAGTGTCTGTGGCATTTAAGGGCTGGCTTATTAAAAAGGATTGAGCAGGAGCCAAGGGCAAGCTGTGAAGTGTGCTAGCAGGGAACTGCCAAAATCAGGCAAGAGGGCAGGTGGATGATCAAAAGAGTTCCCAATGGCTGAGTTTAAAAAATTATTGTTTACTAAGGACCAGTGGCCACCAGTAGCCCCGTCTGCTACTGCTGCTGCCCAGTAGCTGCCCTCCAGGGGTTTCTCTGCCCCCCCCCTTCATCACTGGAACGATGGATTTCATTTGTGTTGATGTGACCATTAATCCTAAAAAAGGGTAGAAGCATCTCAGCATTGACCACGTTGCCTTGGACGGCTCCACTAGGAGCTGCCCCGGACTCCGAAAAGACTCGTAAACGGACCCCAGCTTCCTGGCATCTTAGCTTTCAGCTTCCCGGACATACTCAGACTTTCTCACCACCTGGAGACGTGCATCCAAAATGGGGAAGTCCAGAGTTCAAAATTGCTGGGCGTCACCATGTAAAGCCCTTTTTAAAAGGCAACGAAAATAAACGTAACACACACACACACTTGAAAGACTTCTTCATCATTGAATCGATAGCCAAAGGTCTGTTGGCATAACAGAAAAGCCAGATAGGTGGTATAGAAGTCAAATCAATCAATCAATCAATCACCTTGCAGCCAGATAGGTGGTATAGAAGTCAAATCAATCAATCAATCAATCAATCAATCAATCAATCAATCAATCAATCAATCAGGGCCTGGCTGGCCTCCCCTGGCAGGGAGTTCCACAGCTCTGGACGAGCCACCAGGAAGACTCCCTTCCCATGTCCTCATCCGACATCCGTCTGTAACCATGAAGGAGCGGAAGGAGGCTCCCTCGCCTGAAGATCCCTAGAGTTTAAGCCGCTTGCCGGCGGGAAACTGATCTCACACCAAGAGGTCAGCAACAGGCCTGTGTTTGCTGTTGCATCTCTTTTGTCTGCAGCCTCCTCCTCCTCCTCTTCCGTGGACGGTGTTTTCTCAGTTGCAAATAAAACGGAGCCCCGTGGAGATTCCCCTTGGAGGCCAGACCTTTCCCAGAGGAGCGCAACCTCTTTTCTCTGAGAACTTTCTTCCATAGGTCATCCAGTCCTCTCGCTGTGCCTCTGTCTGAGAAAAATGCAGAGGGTGCCTCAGCGGCCGGTCTTTTCTAAAGCCAAAGGAAGCTGTTTTCTTCTCAGAATAAAGACGGACAGCTAGTCCTGGCCTTTAGGCAGCCTCTGCTTGGGAATCCTGGTATCTTCTGTCCGGCTGCAGTGATCTAACGCAGTGTTGCAATTCCAAACTTTTCCAAAGGAAAATGCATGCTGAGAAACATTACTTTTCAAAGTACACTCTGAGGATAGAGGAGCTGGGTCTGGAAGAGTCAAAACTCCAAAACGCCTGAGTCGCACGGACTCAGATATCATCGGTCACCCCACCGACCGCGTCAAGCTCCCCTGTTCCTCAGAGCTTAAAGCAAAATGTGCTGCTTAGCTGCCAGCTTTACAGTAGCCGAGGCAGAAATAGGATTTTGCAGGAACAAGCCGTCTCTGTCGCCTTGTAAAACATTAGAACATGGTTTGGTCTTGCACAGGCCATTAAGAGTCATTAATGTTACAAAAGACCTGTCCCTCCATTTGTTAATATGGATCAGTCCAGGTTTTTGGACATTCCTGATGGGGAGGGGCTGGCTATGGGGACCGTCAGGATGAGCACTTCCACGGTTACCACTACATTGCTGACTACAACTCCTAGAGTCCCTAGCCAGCATGGACACGGGCCATATGGGCTGGTGGATTCTGGGACTTGTAGTCCAAATGAGTTACATTTCCAAGCTCCTCTCTCCATGGGCTTCACAGATTTCTTCGAAAGTGTCACCTCTTATCCCTTTCTGAAGGCAGACTAACCCTTGCAGGCTGCCCTTCAGATGCAGTGAACAATGACCCCCATCAATCCCAGGCACTGCCTAAGCAGACTGGGGATTATGGGAGTTGTTGTCTGACACCATTGAAAGGACAGAAATGTTCCTTGTCCTGACCCAGGTACCATGTGATTTGTTTCTCATCTGCAAAAGAGATCTAAAGGCATAGAATAGCCCAGGCAGCAGGCAGCTGTCAGTCGAGAGGGAAACATTTCCGATTTCTAATAAAACCTATCGACAGGACAAGGCAACCTGCCAAAGTTCTCCAGTTGCCGTGAGAACTCTTGCCTCAGGCACAAAAACAGAAGGAGAAGCCTCTTGTGTTTTCTACATTTTTGTGCAAAATGTGGCAGTTGAAAACTAGTGCTTTTTTCTCCATATGCTTACACATGAAACAACACATGATTGATCAGCAGGACACCCCCCCCCCCCAAAAAAACCCCTCTAGAACTACTACTGTACGATGGGAGGCTCATGCCAGAGCTCTTACTGAGTTTAATGTACAAAATCTCTCCCAGACCCACAGAAGGAAAAAAAAAATACTTCCAAGAAGGCCAAGAGCTCGACAAAAAGGCAAAATCACCTAACTGGGTTTTTGCTCCTCATCAGTTAATAACCAGTAGCTGGACCACAGAAACGTTGAAGCAGGTTCCTGTAACCTGGCTGCCATTGTCCAACCGTTTCAGAGCCAGCAGGCCAGATTCAATTTGTAAGCTGGCACTTCTCCGAATCCTGCCCACCACCCTCTTGGGCACAGACAGAACCATCTGCTTGTTGCAGAGTTTGGAATTTTTGGTTAAATTCCCCTAGCTGTGCACAGCAGAAGTGCAGGGATTCCCAAAGCAGAAAAGCATCAAGTTCCCACAGGGTCGTCCACTCCTTTTCTCCTTAACTGGCACTTACTGTCTCAGTCACTCACTCTGAGACATTAGTAGGAAGAAAGAAGAGGAGGTTTCATTATTTACAATTGAACAGATCCAACAGCACACTGACAAGCATGACTGCTTTCAGCAACAGACCTCTACAGACTCTAGAGAGGGAAAAGGCACTGAGTACAGAGGCGGGGTTCTCTTTTGAATTCAGAGGCAGAGAAGGCACGATTGGCTACTGCTGGATAGATTGACAGTCGTCCCAGCCCAGAAAGGTCCCTCCCAGCCACACTTCCTCTAGGCAGCATGCCAGGTTGTAAAAGCTCCAGCAGGGTTGCCTTCCAAGGCAGTTGTGAGGGAGGGAAAGAGCATTGGAATTTAACAGAATTTAACAGTGCTCCTTCAAAAGGTTCACCTGGCAGCATTGTAGTTGTGTCCCTCCCAATTTTTTTTTTTTTTTTTTTTTTTGCTCAAAATAACTGGGAAAACTAAAAGCAATGTCCTTTCAAGATACCTGCAGGAAAGAAGCACTCACATACAAATTACCAAGAGAAAGTATGTTTTGCAGCCCGTTTTAGAGCCTTTAATCCAGGAGGACCCAATTATCCAAAGATTAATCCAAACGGGGAGCGTTATCAGAGGAAGGGCTAACTAAAATGAGAGGAAGGATGCTTAGGGGGAAACGTGCCCTGCGCAATGTACGTACAGTACCTCCCTAGGATTTTGGCATGTGTGCTACAAAGCAGAGTGAAAATGCTCACCCATTCAGAGTGAGGGTGGAAAGCGTTGCCCTCTCTCTGATCTGACTTTGCAACACCGTCAGCAATTGGCTTTAACCGGCATTTCTGGGAAATTGGAAAAATGGACAATGGCTTATTATGGCTTTTTTAATGACTGGATGTTCTGCAGAACTCAGCAAAATGCCTGACAGAGTCCTAGATTCTCATTCTACCACCCGTATGGGCATGCCTTTAATGGTTTTTGCTGTTGCTTTGTAGATGGAAACTCAACCCTGTTTTAGGACTTTCCCCTGAAGGTCTCCCTCCTAGGTTGCCATTTCTGGGTTTTGCATTCCTTACATCAATGCCAACCGATTCCACCCCCACCCCACCCCCCGGGGAAATTTGAAGAGTGCAATGAGCAATTAAAGTTTGCCTAATCAAGAAGAGATGAGACAGGGTGCCAAACCTCCATCTTTGATGTAACGAGCAACGCCCTTTGGAACCGACACCTCCTGATGCAACAGCCTGGGTTTTACCTGCCTCAACCGTGCAGCCCTTTCTTAATGTCTGTTTAGAAATGGCATCTTGCACTCAGTGGTAAAAGGGAAATTCCATCCCCGAGCTGGTGAAGCAATTCCATGGAGCAACGGACTACCTTTTAATTGCCGCACAATAACAAAATAGTCCTGCTGGCACTTGGGACATTCTCTGCTGTAAGGTGTGTCAGGTCTGTTTGCACTAAGAACAAAGCAAAGATGCACATGAACACACACACACACACACACACACACACACGTTAACTGACTGTTTGGCTTCTCCAGCTGTAAGTCCTTCCCTCAAGGCTGGTCTGAGCCTGCAACAAAGCAGCAGGGCAAGAGAACACATCTGGTGCATGCGTTAATATGGCAAACCCTTTGGACAAGTTACTTTGGTGGACTGCAGCTCCCAGAATCCTCAGCAGGGGTTCTGGGAGCTGCGGTACAGAAAAAAACATATTGTTTCCAGACCTTGTGCTTGTGGCAGAGTTTTGAAATTTGGAATTAAAATCCCCTAGCTGCGCAGCAGAAGTGCAGGGATTCACAGAGGAGAAGAGCTTCGAGTTCTCCAGAGCAGAATAGCCCTTTTCTGATTCACTGGCACTTCGGCTCAATAACTCACTCGGAGACATTCATAAGAGCAAGAACGAAAGGTTTCACTACTTACGATTGAACCAATTGAACAGCAAACTGGCAAACAGGAAAGAACACTCAGTACAGAGGCGGGGCTCTCTTTGAATTCAGAGGCAGCAAAAAGGAACGATTGGCTACTGCTGGATAGATGGGCAGTCCCTCCAGCCCAGAAAAAGGTCCCTCCCTGCAAAATCTACTAGAGGCAGCATGCAAGGTTGCAATAACAGTACATGGGAAAGTATGGATGGTTAGAATGGGCTTTATGGCATGAAGCTTTGGGGCCTTTTTAAATGCTCACCAAATTGGGGGGGGGGGGGGACCCTCTGCAGTGCCAGTTGAGCTTTCAAAGGATCAGAAGTCTTTTCAGCCTGCTCTGATTTGTGTTTTGTTTGCAAAACGTGGTCTTCCACCCAAGGGAATAATCAGAAAGGGAGTCCTCCGTCTTGAAGCCTTTAGGGGTGCGGCCCATTTGAGCCCATCCGCATCTTCCACCTCCTTCCCATCCTGCTTTCCTGCTTGCATAGATACTGGGGCTGCCAGCTCAGCAAATCTGCAAGCATCCGTCTGGGACCTCACGTGACTGGAGGCGGGCCTTTGTGATGTCACAGGGATAGGTGTTTGTGATGTTAATTTTCACCAAAACCCCTTCTCTCACCATCTTTTTGCTCTGCCTGGTTATCTGTTTTCTGTCTCCTGTAGGAATGTTTACAATAGAACTTAACGCCAAACATGGGCCATAAATTACTGCATATGAGATGGAGCCAAAACCCTTAGAGCCAATGGCCGTTTTGAATGTTTATTTGCGAACGTGGTATTTCATCCAGTATTTCATTTTTTGCTCCCTATGTCTGAGGAAGTGGACTTGTCCATGAAAGCTCACATTAAAACATAATCGTTTGTGTTTCAGGCACCACATGGTTTTTGTCTTTCGTTTTGTTTCTTTGGATTTTGCCTAAAATAGAGCAGTTCGTTTTTAAGGTGCCCCCATGTTTTTGTCTTCTGTATTTTTTAATTGTTTTGTTTTTGCCCGACGTGCTAGCACAGACTAAAAAGGGAAAGGGAAAGGTTCCCCTTGACGTTTAGTCCAGTCGTGTCCGACTCTAGGGCGCGGTGCTCATCCCTATCTCCAAGCCGTAGAGCCAGTGTTTGTCCGTAGACAGTTTCCGTGGTCACGTGGCCAGCGCGACTAGACACGGAACGCCGTGACCTTCCCACCGAGGTGGTACCTATTTATCTACTCGCATTTTTACATGCTTTCGAGCGGCTAGGTTGGCAGGAGCTGGGACAAGCGACGGGAGCTCACTCCGTTGCGTGGATTCGATCTTACGATGGCTGGTCTTCCGACCTTGCAGCCCAGAGGCTTCTGCGGTTTAACCCGCAGTGTCACCACGTTAGCACAGACTAACACAGGTCTAAAAGCACAGAGGTCAGGCATTTCAAAAATACCTGGTTGAAAAGTAAGCAGCGCAGAGAGAGAAATGTTATGGAGCGGGGAGGGCCCTCCTAGGGCATCCGCGGTGCCTCTTCTTCAGTCGACTACAGATTCGAGTTGGTGGTGGCCCTGGTGACTGGGAGTCCCCCCCCCCCCCGCCGACTCTGTCGTTGTGTGACTCCGCCGATGGATGTCCTCATCTCACACAGGTTGCACATGTTAGGAAAATTGTGTTTGACTTATTCAGAGAAAAGAATGCCCCGTAAAAGCGGGCCCAACCCCTCCCTTTCTTTTTGCTTTTCTTCTCGACTCAAGGACTAATGTTTCTTGAAAGACAAAGGATCCGTTTACTGAGAGAGATAAGAATGGAATGCAGGGGCCCAGGGAGAGAAGAAGATCCGTTTACCTGTTCTGCGCATGTTTAAAAGGTGTTTTTACTAATCCAATGAATTTTCGCCAGCTAACTCTCTGACCTTTTTAGGAGATTGTGCGCCCACCCCAAATCGCCCGGAAGGGACAGGCTATAAGAGATTGTACCATTCCCTTTGTTCTTTGGAGAAAAGCCTTTGCCCCCACGTGGTAAATTGTTTTTCTCCCCGCTTTCTGCAGCAGGCGTTTTTCTTTGCAATAAACTAACCTCACAAGAAGCCTTCGTGTCTCAGACTCTCATTTTGGGAGCTTCCTACCTGGGAAAACCGGATTACAGTTTTGGGGGCTCGTCCGGGATTTCCTAACAGCCCCGGTTGGGGCTGGGCCACAGCCCAGTTGAGGCCGAGCAGAACGAGGGCGGCGGTGAAGTGAACCGGAGGGTACCCCTGTCTCCTTTTGGCAGCCGCTTCCTTCCCGACGCTTCGGCTGCTCGGCATCAAGAACTCGGAAAGAGGCACGAACGCAAGAGGTCCTCCAAGCCGGCCGGCCAACGGACATTGGTAAGTTAAGGTGGGGAAACTCCGAATGGGTTGGTTGTTGTTGGATGAGTGAAGGATTGAGTGGGCCTGCAGTTCCCTACGGTAGCCGTTGTGTGATCCGGTACCCTGGGTCAGGTCGAGAGAGTGGTTGTTGCAATCCTATTGTGTCTGCGTTCAAGAGACCCCTTACTCTTGTCGCAAAACCCCTTTTCCCTTTTGTATTTGTCTCCCGTGGGATGGGAAACCAGGTGTCTAGGAAGGAAAAGAGGTCCAGCGGGGACCAAAAGGAGGAATTTCGAGGGGGACGCCCCGGCACCAACTCCGAGAGGCGGAGGGGAGCTAGGAATTCCTAGCAACAGCCCATTGGGGAAGTTGTTGCTAAATTGGGAATCGGTGAAAGTACAGGAGTTTCAGTCAGAGCAGGAAATGGTCCGTATGTGCACAGAGGTCTGGACCAATTTAGAAATCAGTCCAAGATGGCCAAAACTCGGATCCAATAATTTCGATTAAAAGGGTGGACAACTTCTATGTTGCTCATCCGCCCCGTACTGCCTATGTCGACTCCTGGATGTGGTACATTATAAAATTTGGACCAGGAGTTAAATTGGCAGTAAGCAGAACCCTATTAGATACCAAGCTGAAGGGTGAGGAAATGTCTAAATTTGACCCCTTAGAGTTTGTTAACTATCAGCAGCCCATAGCACCACCAGGGGCTGCTGAGCAGTTAGCAGCGCCTCCCTCTTACGAAGAGGCAGGGAGGGGGGGTAGGAATTTGGGCCCAACCCAGGCCAGTCCCTTAAGCGCTGCCTCCACCATAGAGTATTCCCCCCCTTTAGATCCACTTAGAGAACAAATTAATAAACTACAGAAGACCGTAGAACAGATGGGGCAGACCCCATCTCGAACAAACACCAGGTCTAGGACACGGGCAAAGGAGGCAGCTGAAATAACTGATGAATGCCCCGGTGCATCAGCTCAGTACCCATTAAGGGAAGTCCCAATGGGAACTAGGGTTGGATATGTAGAGGTCCCTTTAACTAACTCCGATATTCGGGTAATAAAACAACAACTGCCTAATCTTCCAGAAGACCCCATTGGGTTCGTGACAGGACTCAGGGACGCTCTAGGGACTATGGTTTATAAGCCCACTGAATTGTTACATATTTGCAAACAATTAGCAGGAGTAACGTATACCAACCAAGCGTTGGGTCATGCTAGAAGGCTTTGGCAGGCGCAGGATGGCGCCCGAACAGAACAGATGGCTAGGGAGAGATTCCCTGAGATAACCCCGGGGAACTGGGACTTTCAGGCTGATAATATTAGGGAGCAGTGTGGGGAAATGAAAGATTTCTTATTAAAGGGACTAGAAGCAACAGTCCCTAAAACCGTTAGCATGAAATTAGCCTTTGGACAGCCCCAAGGAAAAGATGAGAGTCCAGTCGAGTATTTAGAAAGACTAAAACGAAATATGCGACGGTATACCGGATTAGACCCAGAGGATCAAGCAAATGCAAATATTCTGAGGTTGGAGTTTGTGTCGGGGTGTTACCCGGACATAAAGTTCAAACTACAGAAAATTGATGACTTGACAACTAAACCTATAGGAGATTTGTTAACGGAAGCTCAGAAGGTAGTGGTAAGGAGGGAAGAGGAGAAGGAAAAGAGAAAGTTGAAATTGATGGCACAGATGATGGAAAATAAAAGGAAATAACCCTCCATGGGTCGGGACTCGTGGACGGGGCCGTGAGAGAGGAGTGTATAGTAACCAGGGAGGTAGAGGAAAGCTTGTGGAAGGTAGAAAGAATGAAGAGGGACAAGGGCAGGTGAGGGGCTGCCTGGTAAAAAGTCCTGCCTGCGCAGAGCCCTTGTTAACTTTGCAGGTGGGCAAAGAGGGAAAGGAAATCGAATTTTTGGTAGACTCAGGAGCCACGAGATCTAGCCTGAGCCAACCTACCTGGGAAGGACAACTTCCTCTTTCTGGGGGACATTGTGACATAGTAGGAATAGAAAACCTAACGCAACGGGTTCCTGTTCTAAAACCCCTAGAGGTGCTAAAACCTGGGTCACATGAAAAGCTGTGGCATGATTTCGTGTGGACCCCAAATTCAGGAGTGAACCTACTAGGTCGAGATTTAATGGCCAAATTAGGAATCCTTATATGCTATAAGGACCAAGCCGCATAGCACTACAGGACTCTCGCCCTTTGAGAGTCTATATGGAATGGGAATTTGGGATGTTAGCACACAGAGAATTAGCCCCAACCTAGAACTTTTCAAAGATGCCTTTATAAGAAAATATCTGCTGGCCCTGTTCTCTATTCTCTCCGATAATAGGGAGCGAGGCATCGCGGTGCAGCGAACGCCATTGGAGGTAGTAGTGCATTCCTTCCACCCCGGGGATTGGGCTTACATCAAGGCATGGAAGAGTGAACCGCTCGCCCCAAGGTGGCTTGGCCCGTTCCAGATCTTGTTAACAACAGAAACTGCCGTCAGGACCAAAGAACTAGGCTGGACTCACCACACTCGCGCCAAACACGCAACTAATCCTGAAGGACGGTGGGAAGCCGTGCATGTGTCTGAGGACGGACTAAAGACTATTTTTAGGCGACAAAAGTAATGTCCAGCAGGCAACTGGCGCATAAGTGTTGCCCCTTCTTTAGTGTGTTCTTGGAAGTAAGGAAGGTCAATAACCTGGTTCAAACTTGGAAGGTATCCTTAAAAATTAGCAGGAGTCGGTGGGGGTTCTATTTCTTTAAAGGGTATTCAATTGGAGACCAAGTGGTATTGGAAGACGAGGAGACAATCGATAGGGAGGAGGAAAGAAGAATTTTTAACGGGGTTTTTACAGAATTGTGGGATTCTCAGTGGTGGCACAATCAGTACTGTAAGGTCTGCCCTATTACGAAGAATCAAGAACTGTGTGAAATTACCGATACTGAGAGTAGTTCTGAAGGAGAATCAGAGGAGGAGTGTGTGATTTCATTATCTGATGACGAAGAATTAGATGAGGATTGTCGAATTTCATTATTTGGACGGATATTGTAGAGTAATGTCCATAGTTCCCCATATAACAGGTAGTGTTTGCCCCTGGTTTTCCTGTTCAATCAGTCGAACACCAAAGGGAGAGGTAGAGGCGTGGATAGTGCAAATACAAACTACTCCCTATTGGGACACTGAATACGAGGGGTTGGCCTGGGGCAACCAGTTGATGGTATACCAGGCGATATCCGGAACTTAAAAGATCCCTTGCTAGGGATAGATCCCTTTGAGCCTCATTGTCTATTATATTGCCACTTTTGCCCTCACCATTGGTGTGCCAGAATAACCAAATTTGACGAAAGCCCGACATTGAGGTGGTATGTGCTGAAGGTGGGATATTCCGAGAGGTTGTGGACCTAAAGTCTGTGGGCTGTGGAAACACCAGTCGCAAGCTATCAGTGGAGGGTTCGACCCGATAGCTCGACGCAGGCAAAAGCCATTCCTAAGGGATGGCTCCGCTACGCATCTTCGGTACACCACGAGACGTGTTGGAAGTGCAGGAGCGAAAGCCCTTGGTCCGTGCCCAGCCCAGACTCAGAGGACGAGGAATGGAACTCCCACTACCAGTAACGGTAAAGCCTACCCCTCTGATGTCTTGGAAGAACATCAGGCAGATGCTAATTGGTAGACCAAGGGTAGACGGCAAAGTGATTACAGTATTAGGGATCTTTCTGAGCTTTATTCTGCAAGCGACAGGGTCTACTTGTCCTTGTGTGATAACTACCAGGAAAGGAAATCAGGAACATCAAACATTGCTCTACAAGTCCGTCTATAAATGCATGGGCAATACCTCTGTATGTCGATTTAACAATGTAGAATATACTGTCTGCAGTAAAGGGAGTCAGGAGCCAGTTTGTTTTGATCCTAAGGAAGATCCTGAAAGGATCTGGGTGGAGGTCTACGCCCTGGCAACCCTTCAACGAACGTTGGTAGCTAGAGCTGAACGAAGAGAGAACCACCCTATATCTCTCATCTTTGATGCATGTGTCGCAATTAGTCATGGAGCCTTTCAGTTCACTAAGTGTGGGGGGAATGGAATGGGTAAAATACTATAAGGCACAGCACAAATATATGGGATCCACTAGAAAATGCGGCTCCATGGGGGACCATGGATTCGGATTCTACACCAGTCCGACTTGTACAGAATGGGCTACCTGGTCCACTGCAGATAAAACTGCAACTTTGGAATCAATACCTGCAAAACCCGGCTGCACTTGGGGTACCTGTAACTTTGTTAACTTTACCATATTACAACCAAAGATGTGGGATGAGAAGAACAAATGGGGAACTTCCATGTGGGATCAGACGTTCAGTATACTCATAGAGGGAAAAGGAAGCAAACCTAAAGCGTTCCTTAAAATTGTCCAGACTAAGGAATATAAAATAGGGGAAGATTTGAGGAGATACCAGACCTTCTGGAGAGAGATGGAAACGGACCCTTGGGAACAATCTTTGACTCCCAGGACAACTAATCTGTTTGTTGAACTGGCACAAACAATAGCTACCACTATGAATGTTTCAAATTGCTACATTTGTGGCGGTACTCTTAAGGGGGATCAGTGGCCTTGGGAGGTACTTGAGTGGAGTCATACTGTACCATACAATCTCTCAGGGATACCCGAACACACTATCAAAACCAGGTGGGAATTGTCTAATAATCTTTTAGGAATGTTTTGTATCCAGCGGACTCCCGACAAAGTAAAGTGCCCTGTTAAGTTGGGAGATTCGAATTGTCAAAACATTCGCATCATCAATGGTACACAGCTACTTACTTGGGGAAACGTATCTATTAACCCTTGGATCAATTTAACAAAGGAGGCTGCAACCCTTTGGCATAATGGCAGCTTAATGGGAGATGGGCATGCTCCTGCAGGGTTGTATTGGATATGCGGGAAGATAGCATATTCTCATCTAGTGCCTAATTGGATCGGGACATGTTTCTTAGGACACTTAAAACCATATTTCTTCATGATTCCACTGGAAAAAGAATAGACTTGGGACATGTTGAGCAGCCCCTGGCTAGAAGGAAGCGAGAGTTACGAAATTTATAATTGTGAATAAGTCAAAATGTGTAGAAAAAGAAAAGGAGGGATTTGTTAGGAAAATTGTGTTTGACTTATTCAGAGAAAAGAATGCCCCGTAAAAGCGGGCCCAACCCCTCCCTTTCTTTTTGCTTTTCTTCTCGACTCAAGGACTAATGTTTCTTGAAAGACAAAGGATCCGTTTACTGAGAGAGATAAGAATGGAATGCAGGGGCCCAGGGAGAGAAGAAGATCCGTTTACCTGTTCTGCGCATGTTTAAAAGGTGTTTTTACTAATCCAATGAATTTTCGCCAGCTAACTCTCTGACCTTTTTAGGAGATTGTGCGCCCACCCCAAATCGCCCGGAAGGGACAGGCTATAAGAGATTGTACCATTCCCTTTGTTCTTTGGAGAAAAGCCTTTGCCCCCGCGTGGTAAATTGTTTTTCTCCCCGCTTTCTGCAGCAGGCGTTTTTCTTTGCAATAAACTAACCTCACAAGAAGCCTTCGTGTCTCAGACTCTCATTTTGGGAGCTTCCTACCTGGGAAAACCGGATTACACACACAAGCCCCTCCGTTGCTTCGCTTTGCCGTTAATTGAGAAAACAGGAAAACCGAGCTAAAATTATCCCCCACTTCCTCCTTCAGGCCAAGTGTGACTGTTGACCGGCTCTCGTCTTGAGCAGCATCGCAAGAGCCCTGACGCGAAAGCAGCCCAAGGAAGCCTGCCTATGAAATGTTGCAAAAAATCACACTTTCTGACCACAATCTGCTTTGAGCCGAAGAGGTTAGATCTTACGCTGTCCTCTTGCAGCTTTTCTTGGTGGGCTCCAGAGCCTGGAAGCCTTGCCTGCAGGTCACATAACTCCCAGCATCTGCCAGCAAACGTTACCTGTTTGGACTCTGAATCCCAGAATTGCCCCCGACAACCATTGCTTGCCGAGACTACAAAGCCCAGAATCCCAAGCCAGCCACACTACCTGGAGAATGCTGGCAGCTGTAGTCTAGAAGTAACATTTCTAAACTCTGCCTCTTTCATGGCTTCCTTACATGCCTTTTTTTGGTCTGCGTGCTGAAGAGCTGCCAACTTGTCTCATAGAAGCCTTCCTTGACCACATGGTATCTATTTTCTGCCACTGCGTGAAAGGTGATGGTCCCATCAAGGCTGGACTCGGTGATCCATAGGGTCCCTTCCAGCTCTGCAATTCTAAAATTATGATGATGATGAAGACAGACCAGTAGAATAAATATGGAAAAGACTTGCAATGTAACCTCCTTTGGCTCTCAGCACTATCCTCAAAAGCCTGCTAATTATCATCCCAGTTGGGTTCCTAATTAAACACACAACAAAACACGGCCAATAGAGTTAAGGGGAGATCCCATTTAATTACAAGAGTCAAATCTCCCAGGAATTTGGTAATTCCTTTTTTTGAAGCTTTACACAGAGCAAAATGACAAGCTGCTTTATATTGTGGTTTAGGATCGCTTGCCTTTTTATTATCTAAGGAAAGGCTACCCAGTTCCAACCTGGATCAAGACCAGCCTGCATGGGTGAGAGAGGTTTAAATCTTCCTTCTCCATCTGGTTTCTGTTTAAAACATCTATATCTATAAGCACAGAGGTTAAAAAGAGAGAGAGAGGAAAGTGTCTCCTTGTACAGAAATGGGATTTTTCTTTTCTTTTCAGGGTGTGTAGATTGGTCTTACAGGAGTCTGAGTTGGAATGGAAATACAATGGTCAAAATCCTGCTTTGCACTGTAGTAAATGGCACTAGGGACGTGGTGGCGCTGCGGGTTAAACTGCAGAAGCCTCTGTGCTGCAAGGTCAGAAGACCAGCCGTCGTAAGATTGAATCCACGCGGCGGAGTGAGCTCCCGTCGCTTGTCCCAGCTCCTGCCAACCTAGCCGTTCGAAAGCATGTAAATGCGAGTCGATAAATAGGTACCACCTCGGTGGGAAGGTCACAACGTTCCGTGTCTAGTCGCGCTGGCCACGTGACCATGGAAACTGTCTTCGGACAAATGCTGGCTCTATGGCTTGGAAACAGGGATGAGCACCGCATCCTAGAGTTGGACACAACCGGACTAAATGTCAAGGGGAAACTTTATCTAAATGGCACTAGAGTAGGCCCATTGAATCAATGAAGGTTTGGTGAGTTAGCTCCTCCATAAGTTCCCTTGATTCAAATGAGCCTATCGAGTGGCAACTTCCTTTAGCTTAGTGGGTACATTATTGAAATAAATCAGGTGATGGATCAGGGTGCTTGAATTAGGTTTAAAGTCATGTGGTAATCACATGTGGGTTTTTGTGTGTGTGCATCCCCTTGGGAAAACTTTTAACCCATTTTTCAACTGTGTTGTATATTGGTCGAGGGGCCGACGTGAGATTTTGAAATTCTTGCATCTAAGGCTTTAGCATGAGCTCTCCCGCCTCCTGCTGGCTGCCCCTCACAGCCACTCGACATTGCTGCTTTGGTTTTATTTTAATTTATATATATATTTCATTCAGACATAAAAATTGTACAGAAAGGCACATAGGGGAAAAAAAATTAAAACAGAGGTTCCTTTGATTTCTGACACCCATGCAGGCAGACAGGAGTGCATGTGTGCACACACACACACGCACACACGCATGGAGGGGAGGCAAAAACTGACCAGAGACATAGATGGGGGCTTCTAGATTTGCAAAGGAGGGAGACACACACACTCACGGGGGGCAGAGAAGGGAATGGAGCACAGAAGGCACACCAGTGAGTGACAAACCCCACAGACACAATGGACACCGACAGAGGCATTCACACATGCCAAAACAATCGAAAAATATAAATCAATTTCACAAGCGATCTGGAATAAATGATCCTCTCGCTGTAAAATACCTTGTTTTCCAATCAGAAAACATGCTCCCCAGGCAAGACAAAAAACTGTGCTTCCATGTGTGTTGCATGGTTACCTTTTTTTAAAAAAACTGATTTTAAACAGGTTAAACCGAATTCAAATACAGCGGGGGGGGGGGGGGTCTGCATGTAACCATGCTATAAGCTGCAGTTGGAGCAGGCTCACTGGAAGCAAATTCTGCCTTCTACTTGAGGCTGACCACTTATACCTCACCAAAAAAGAGGACAAGGGAAAACACTGATTTGAATAATATTCTATAAAGTAATTTATAACATGATTCAAACAGAGCCTGGCCTTTCTGCTGAATATTTTCCTTTCACTCTCTTTTGTCTGTTGGAAGCAGAGTTTGTTTGCTGTTGATCTGTTCACAACTGTAAGTAATGAAACGTTTTAATTCTTTCTACTACTGCCGTGTTTCCCGGAAAATAAGACAGGGTCTTATATTAATTTTTGGTCCAAAAAATGCATGAGGGCATATTTTCAGGGGATGTTTTATTTATTTTTTCATGTACAACAAACTACATTTATTCAAATACAGTCATGCCATATTCTGGTTGCTGCACAAGGGTGGAGGGCGGGGCTTCACTTAACTGGGGCTTATTTTGGGGGTAGGGCTTATATTACGAGCATCTTGAAAAATCCTACTAGGGCTTATTTTCAGGTTAGGTCTTATCTTCGGGAAAACAGGGTAATGTCTCAGAGTGGGTTATTGGGCCCTTAGGTGCCAGCTAATGACAAATGACTAAAAAAACTAAGATCATGGCCACTGGTCCCATCACCTCCTGGCAAATAGAAGGGGAAGATATGGAGGCAGTGACAGATTTTACCTTCTTGGGCTCCATGATCACTGCAGATGGTGACAGCAGCCACAAAATTAAAAGACGCCTGCTTCTTGGGAGGAAAGCGATGACAAACCTAGACAGCATCTTAAAAAGCAGAGACATCACCTTGCCGACAAAGGTCCGCATAGTCAAAGCTATGGTTTTTCCAGTAGCGATGTATGGAAGTGAGAGCTGGACCATAAAGAAGGCTGACCGCCGAAGAATTGATGCTTTTGAATTGTGGTGCTGGAGGAGACTCTTGAGAGTCCCCCGGACTGCAAGGAGAACAAACCTATCCATTCTGAAGGACATCAACCCTGAGTGCTCACTGGAAGGACAGATCCTGAAGCGGAGGCTCCAATACTTTGGCCATCTCATGAGAAGAGAAGACTCCCTGGAAAGGACCCTGATGTTAGGAAAGTGTGAGGGCAAGAGGAGAAGGGGACGACAGAGGACGAGATGGATGGACAGTGTCATCGAAGCGACAAACATGAATTTGACCCAACTCCAGGAGGCAGTGGAAGACAGGAGGGCCTGGTGTGCTCTGGTCCCTGGGGTCACGAAGAGTCGGACACGACTTAATGACTAAACAACAATGACAAAGGGGTGAACTATCTGGGGAACTTGAAGCTATTCTCCTCTAGGAATCTCTATACTTCTGCTGTATAGCAAAGGAATTTTATCAGACATTAAAAACTCTGCAGTACGACACCTCCCACAACTGGCTAGCTGTCCAGGTGATCTTTGTGCCATTCAAAGCTCCTGATCTTCCTTCTGCATGCTTTTGATATTTAAAACAAACACAGCTTGATCAACCTTTCAAATAAAGGATTCCCCTACTTAAAAGAGGACAAATCGCCACCCTAGAAGTCCAGGCTGCTGTGTACTCTAAGCCTCTCTTCTAACATTCTAGGTGTCTTTATAGATTTTAGAGAAGAGTTTTTATTTCAAATTCACTGATTTTTTTAAAAAAATATATCACAATATAATACATGTTCTCATTAGATGAGCAGTTTTTAAAATATGTGCTTCAAAAAAAAATCCAGTATATTTTCAGACAGACACATTCCTAAACAGAATAATTAACACGTTTCCCCATAACTCGTGTGTGGTTTACACGGAAACCGTTGGATTGACCAACAAACACCACAAAGGTGCCTCCAACGAATATCTCGGCTTCCTTTCCACAAAGTTGTCTTCAACGGTCTCCTTCTGTCACAACTTCCCAAGCAGAGCCCTATAAATATAGGAAACCAGCCCTCACCTGCCAACATTTGGGGACCATCATCACAGGTGGTAACGCTGCACTCATTGTGAAACCATGAAGGTTGCTTACCTTTTCTTGGCTGTTCTGTCTTTCCTGCTCTTGGCTTCTTCAGGTAAGGAAAACAAGACCAAGAAAGGATAGGATGATTTGCCTTCTGGGTAGGTGGGTGGGAGTTACAGAGGAAGACAGGGCAGAAACAGACGTTATAACCTGTCCTTAGAGCTGAAAGCACAAGGGCGTTGGTGAAAATGCCATTCATTTTTGGGCAAAGACTTTGAAGGAATGTCATGCTAGAATCCTGAAGCCCAATGGCAACCCGAAGCAAGTTGATTTGCAAACTATGGGAGAGGGAAAGTTCTTGCTATGACACTCACCCACAATCAGCACCGATGGATTCTTCTTTCTAATGAAAGACTAGCTATAATGTCTGTTTTTGCCCTGAATCACCTCTGAGTTGGGCTTCAGACATTCAAAGGAGATTATACCAGGGGGGGGAAACAGCTACCAGTGGTGTGTTGTTGTGATGGGTGTAGATTTCCTGACTGGTCCAGTGGAGATGTTCTTGGGTTCTTAAGGTGGCTGGCAGTATCCCCTTCTATGGGGACAGCTTACAGTCTGATCAGAGGGTGTGCCTTACTGTCTTCCTCCAAATTTTCAGGGTGATACATACCACCCGACTCTGCTCACTCGTCACCTCTACCTCTGATTATACTGGTATGTGAGGACCATCTAGGGAACAGATTTTTTTGCAAGCCGATTGAGGAAAGAGAAAAGCGGGTCCTTCTTCACACCATGTGTATGGAACTTATGGAACTGTGGGCCACTAGCTTTGGAGCTTGGCTTAGACCAGAGCAGAGAAAAATGAATATACTGGACAGCTAGTAGTAGAATCCTCCAGTGAGCAAGGAAAATAGTTTGTGGCACAGCAATTGCATTGTTCTAGCACAATCTATTGGGGGGGGGCATAAAATGGTTCCAGTGTTGTTAGGCTGCAGTTCCCATCATTCCTAGTCAACATATTCCTAGTAAGGAAGAATGGAAACTGTAGTTGACAAACCATCGGAGGCCACATGTTCCTTCTCCCCTCTTGAAGTCCATCAACATGCATCTTGCTGGTGTCTTGGCTGTTAAGATAACTGTGGGGGATGTTGGGTATTGTAGTCTGAAGGGCCCCGTTTTGGCAAAGGGCTGCTCGGGAATGAAGCTGTGGTTGCCTTCCTGGGTGTGCTCTCGAGCTGTCTTCCTCTCCCACGCGACCCTACGGCATGGATCCAAGCCCCCCACGGAAAAAAGAAGAACTAGAACATGGATTCTCACCCTCCTGCTGAAAGAGAAAGGTTATATTCTCTCCCCTGCAAATTGGAAAATGGAGAGGGCTAGGAGGCGTCAACCCTTGTGTAAATCCCAAAAAAGTAACTCAGACCCTGATCACATGAGGGAAATGTTCTCTAGTTATCCCCCATGTAGATCATTACTTTTTTTCCCCCGGTCACACAATCCCCAGTCAAGATTGAAACATTTTCCCGATCAGCGGTGAGTTTCTACACCCTGGAAGGGTTGTTTTATTTTGTACTTCTGTTGTATCAGTGGGTTCCCCTTGACATTTAGTCCAGTCGTGTCCGACTCTAGGGCGCGGTGCTCATCCCCATCTCCAAGCCATAGAGCCAGCGTTTGTCCGAAGACAGTTTCCGTGGTCACGTGGCCAGTGCGACTAGACACGGAACGTCGTGACTTTCCCACCGAGGTGGTACCTATTTATCTACTTGCATTTTGCAAGTAGGAGAACATTTCCCTTGTGTGACCAGGGCCTAAGTGGGTCTAATCTGGTTGGGAGCAATCTAGAAGATCAACCTTTGTCCTTAAATTCTGCTTCAGATTCTACAGCCAAAATCACAATGCACGTTTATGCCGCTGGGAGGGAAATGATACTAATTTGAAGCATTAGTTGTTGCCAATTCACGAGTCCCCGCTTGGATTACCAGTTGCACCCTGAGCCCGCCAAATGGCACACAATGATGAATCCAAGTGGGGACTCAGTAATTAGTGGCAATGTGCCACTGTGAGTTATCCCACTTCCCCTCCTCTGGCCTAACTATGCCACAGAATTTCAGCCTACGATTCCACAAAAAGTGCCCTTGGCTTTCGTACTCTTAATTAGTTGATCACACATGTGTGTGTCTGTGTGTAGGTTTTGCCTCCAAACCAAAGAACAAAAGAGACTGCTATTTCGCTAACGGTACCTGCCGTGTACGTCACTGTCACTTCCCCTTGATTGAACGTGGAAGATGCGGCTTCATCCGGAGGTGCTGCATAAGGTAATTTTTGGGAAAGTTGCTTTTTGAGGTACCATACCCAGAATCCTCCCCTACAGTGTGGCAACCGGCCAGAAGCAAAGCGTGCTGCTTATATACCGCCCCATAGTGCTTATAGCACGCTCTGGGCGGTTTACAAGTTAATGACAAAGGGTACACATTGCCCCCCCCCCCAGCAAGCTGGGTACTCATTTTACCAACCTTGGAAGGATGAAAGGCTGAGCGAACCTCGAGCCGGCTGCCTGAGATTGAACCCCGGGGCGTAAGCAGAGTCTTGACTGCAGTATTGCAGTTTAACCACTGCGCCACAAGGCCAACCTGCCAGAACTCCCTTCGGGGAAGAAAAAAAAACAGGAGTAGGCAGGCGCAAAACAAAGCTCTCAGGAGAGAACATTGCATGAATCACATCCGAAGAACACCTTGACATTACAGCCCAGGTCTTTTTACCCATCAGACATTCAGAGGGTCTCCCAAAGAGAGCTCGTTCTGGGAGCAGGCTAGCGAGCAGGCAGGCAGGTCTCAAGACTTATAGCACATTGATATGAAGCGCCAGAATTTGGAATCATCATCATCATCATCATCATCACAAAAGGAACGACAAGTTAGTGCAATTCTTCACATACTGACACAAGATGATCCTCCTAAGACCTGGTTCCAGTGCAGAATAGGATTGGGGAGATGATGATGATGATGATTCCAGACTTAAAAAAAATTTCTTGCCTTTTCTTTTAGACCTCTTATTCTTATTTTACTTTCTCGAAAAGTTCCATCGTCTCTCCCTATTTGTTTCCGTTTTGTTGCTGCTTTAATGCCCAGTCCGGGTGGGATTTGTCCTCTTCCATGTTCGAAAATCGCCACAAATACGAGGGTGGTATCATAGATCATCCTCAATATCAACATCATCTCCTTATTCTTGCTACCAAGTTTCCTATGTGGCCTTTTAATTCTTCTTAGTCTTAATGGTTCTAGCTGAGTTCCACGCTCTATCATAAAATATTGCACTGAACTTTTTTTTGGTAGCTGGGTCCAGTTTAGCATCTCTGATTTAGCCGTTTCTAATTCCAGTTTATCATTTTTAATTACAGCAGCGCCACTATAATTGCCACTCCTTTTGCGGGCACAATTCAAAGTGCTGGTTTTGTCCTATAAAGTCTGAAACTGCTTAGGCTCAAGATATCTCAAGGACTGTGTGAGCCTGCCCAGGGGTTAAGATCCTCAGGGGAGATCTTTCTCTCAGTCTCACCACCTTCACAGGTACATTTGGTGGGGACACAGGGCAGGGCCTTCTCTGTGGCTGCTCCCAGAGACTGTGGAACTCCCTCCCACTGGAGGCCAGCCTGGCCCCCTCTTGGCTGTCCTTCCGCAAGCAGGCGAAGAAGACCTTTCTCTGCAGGCAGACTTTCCTTTAGAGCCCAGCTGCCTGAGTGGGATTTTTAAATAGGTTGTTTTGTCTTGTTGCTTTTCAATGTCTTTTTAGCATTGATTTTATTTACTGTTTTAATATAACATTTGTTTAATTGTTCAAAAATATTTGTATACTTACTATTTTCAGCTTTCAAAAATGGTCTTTTTAACGATGTAAGGCGCCTTGACTCCTTTTGAAAGGTGGGGTAAAAATATTTTAAATAAAATAAAATAAATAATTTAGCATTTCTCCTGCTACATCTTCAGTTCTGATACGTAAACCCAATGCACATCTTCCACATAAATTCATCATCTTGTTTCTCTCTGCTCTTAGCACCCATCCCATTCTTCTCCAAATCTCTCTCTCTCTCTCTCTCTCTCTCTCTCTCTCTTGATTTTAAGTGTATGCATTGATTCTCATTCTTGGAAGGAAATGCTGATGAGTTACACAGCCTACTCATTATGCAGTTCTACTAATTATGTATGTGATTAACTGCACAGAATTGCCACAGAATATCCTTAATACAACTTTCTTTCATATACAATATAAAATTTCATCAGTCAATAGTTGCAAAAATCATTAAGGCACAGCCTCTTAGTCATACAAAAATACCAGTTGTGTAATTTGTTAACTTCTTCAAGTATGGAAGGTCCAGTCTCTTAAATGCATAGTCCTTTGATTGTGCACTCAGCAGGTTGCACAGCTTGCTGATTGCACACCTTGCTGACTGCACAAAATATCTATTAACGATCACTTACCAGTATGGTGGGATTCTAATTATTGATCGGATAATATGTCAGTAGCACAGCTTAATATGTGCAGAGTTAATAATTGTACAGGTTTCCGAAGCTGCCCATCTCTGGGCACAAACTGGTGGATGTTCTCCTTGCAGGGTTTTGAACTTTGGTTAAATTCCTCTAGCTGCACCACAGAAGAGCAGGGATTCACAGAGCAGAATAGCTTCAAGTTCCCTAGAGTAGACAACCCCTTTATCTCATCAACTGGCACTTACAGTCTCAACCACTCACTCTGAGACATTAGTAGTAGAAACCATAAAAGGTTTAATTACTTACAATTAAACAGATCAAACAGCAAACTGAACGAACATGACTGCTTTCAGCAACAGACTTCAGAAGATTACTGCTTCCGACAGATTAGAAGAGGGGGGAAAAGGCTCTGGACAGAGAGACAGGGCTCTCTTCGAAATCTGAGGCAGGAGATTGGTGCTGGATAGATTGTCACTAACCCAGCCCAGAAAGGTCTCTCCCAGCCAAACAAACTGCAGGCGGCATGCAAGATTGTAACATTCCAACAGTTCTAAGCCTCTCAAGCCAAGCCAAGGAACCATCCAAGACCCCACCCTTTTTTTTTTAAAGAACAACCCTACAATGTGGCACAGTTTACCTACAATGTGGCACAGTTCACCCTCAAAAAAGGTGCTGCCGCTTCTGATGCCTAATCACCTTTTCTGTGCTGATTTTAACCTAATTCCGCCTTGTTTAAACGTATTTAGTGACCAACGATTGTTGATAGCATTTAGTTTTAGGGGAGGGTGGTTGGTTTTTGTTTGTTTTGTTTTTTTCATGTGTCTTAATTGCTATAATTGAATCAGGAGGTTGTCATTCAGACGGAGTACTCTGTGTTTGCCAATGAACTCAGAAGGAAGGCAGGAAGTACTTAATCTGAGTGAAGGCTTCCTAAATCAATTAACTCAACCTGGGAGTTTAAAAAGGGTGTTCAGTTTTGCACTGTAATAAATGCTAGAAACAACAGCTAAATCCAATAAGACTTTAAGCAAGGTGGAATAGGCTTAACATTGCTGCAGATTAGACACGGGGATGAATTTAAAAACGAATCACGATATTCGTTGAATATTGCTGATTCGTCGGATATTTGTCGCTTCTTATTTGTGAGTTCTGGAGACCCCCGGCAATACGAAGGGACGAATATATCCCTTTAATATTTGTCCATTCGTCAACTTCCCTCTCTGCCTATGCCCCTGCAGATCAGCTGTTCCTCGGGGCCATAGGCAGAGAAGGAAGGCTAGATTGCTGGAAGGGAAACCCAGTTGCTCCACGGGGGGTCTTGACGAATCGATGAACCAAATCACGGTTCATCGGTTCAACCCGGGGAAATTCGTGGTTCATCAACCTTGATGAACTACGAACCAAGACAAACCACCATTTTGATGGTTGGTCCTCATCTCTACTGCAGATATTTCAGGAAGTCACTCCACTGGGAGTCATTCCACCGTTGTTTTGATGGCTGATCACACCACTGCTTTTATCAATGGCTTTGGGATAAGATGTGGGGGAGTCAAGGGAGGTGTAACACCCCCCACCCGCGGGCTATTGACCAGATTAGCCCCGAGCCCTGGGCCCAGCTTTGATCACCCACTATTTGTCCAGATTGAAGAGAGGGCCAGAGTAACTGTGATTCTGTCAGTTCCATTGGCTATGTTTTTAGGGGGTCTTCCAGGTAGAGTGTTTTTTTGGGGGGAAAGCCTTATCAATTGGTGCTGTAGTAGCACAGAGTCTACCAGGGCATGCACCCAAACTTCTCCTTAAAAATCAATTTCTCCTTTCTTTGCAAAAGCCACTGATCTTTCTGAAATATTTCCCCAAATCTTTAAGGAATAATCAAGAAATCAGTTTCCCTGCACAAGTTTCTCTTCTGCAGTTCACAGATGTTGACAATATCTTATTTATTTATTTATTCATTACATTTATATACCACCCCATTAGTGCATAGCACTATTCTGGGCGGTTAACAAGAGAATAATAAAACATCTATGTTTTGAGTGGTAAATGAAAGCATTCAATCCAGACGTTCTCATCTCTCACACTGAAAACTTTAATAGGAAGCATTACAGTACAAGACTCTCTGCGTCCAAAGGGTAGCCTCACCTGGAGTAGGTCCATTGAATCAATGGGATTTACATATGTGTCAACTCACCATTTGGTAGCTGATTCAATGCATCGACTCTAGCTGGAACTCACAATGGGATTCAAGTCTTTCTCCTCTGTAACTCGTTATTTCTCTTGGCAATGAGGCTGCAATGAAGTTTTATTTGAAAGCAATGCAATGACTGGAAATGAAGTTATTTATGGTGCTACAAGTAATACTTTCTGTTGTTGTTGTTTAGTCATTAAGTCGTGTCCGACTCTTCGGGACCCCACGGACCAGAGCACGCCAGGCCCTCCTGTCTTCCACTGCCTCCCGGAGTTGGGTCAAATTCATGTTGGTAGCTTCGGTGACACTGTCCAACCATCTTGTCCTCTGTCGTCCCCTTCTCCTGTTGCCTTCACACTTTCCCAACATCAGGGTCTTTTCCAGGGAGTCTTCTCTTCTCATGAGATGGCCAAAGTATTGGAGCCTCAGCTTCAGGATCTGTCCTTCTAGTGAGCACTCAGGGTTGATTTCCTTCAGAATGGATAGGTTTGTTCTCCTTGCAGTCCAGGGGACTCTCAAGAGTCTCCTCCAGCACCACAATTCAAAAGCATCAATTCTTCGGCAGTCAGCCTTCTTTATGGTCCAGCTCTCACTTCCATACATCACTACTGGAAAAACCATAGCTTGGACTATGCGGACCTTTGTCGGCAAGGTGATGTCTCTGCTTTTTAAGATGCTGTCTAGGTTTCTCATCGCTTTCCTCCCAAGAAGCAGGCGTCTTTTAATTTTGTGGCTGCTGTCACCATCTGCAGTGATCATGGAGCCCAAGAAAGTAAAATCTGTAATACTTTCTTGTTGTTGTTGTTGTTTAGTCGTTAGTCGTGTCCGACTCTTCGTGACCCCATGGACCAGAGCACGCCAGGCCCTCCTGTCTTCCACTGCCTCCTGAAGTTGGGTCAAATTCATGTTGGTAGCTTCGATGACACTGTCCAACCATCTTGTCCTCTGTCGTCCCCTTCTCCTGTTGCCTTCACACTTTCCCAACATCAGGGTCTTTTCCAGGGAGTCTTCTCTTCTCATGAGATGGCCAAAGTCTTGGAGCCTCCGCTTCAGGATCTGTCCTTCCAGTGAGCACTCAGGGTTGATTTCCTGCAAAATGGATAGGTTTGTTCTCCTTGCAGTCCAGGGGACTCTCAAGAGTCTCCTCCAGCACCACAATTCAAAAGCATCCATTCTTCGGCGGTCAGCCTTCTTTATGGTCCAGCTCTCACTTCCATACATCACTACTGGAAAAACCATCGCTTTGACTATGCGGACCTTTGTCGGCAAGGTGATGTCTCTGCTTTTTAAGATGCTGTCTAGGTTTGTCATCGCTTTCCTCCCAAGAAGCAGGCGTCTTTTAATTTCGTGGCTGCTGTCACCATCTGCAGTGATCGTGGAGCCCAGGAAGGTAAACTCTGTCACTGCCTCCATATCTTCCCCTTCTATTTGCCAGGAGGTGATGGGGCCCGTGGCCATGATCTTAGTTTTTTTGATGTTGAGCTTCAGACCATTTTTTGCGCTCTCCTCTTTCACTCTCATTAAGAGGTTCTTTAATTCCTCCTCACTTTCTGCCATCAGAGTGGTATCATCTGCATATCTGAGGTTGTTGATATTTCTTCCGGCAATCTTAATTCCGGCTTGGGATTCATCCAGTCCAGCCTTTCGCATGATGTATTCTGCATATAAGTTAAATAAGCAGGGGGACAATATACATCCTTGTCGTACTCCTTTCCCAATTTTGAACCAATCAGTTGTTCCATATCCAGTTCTAACTGTTGCTTCCTGTCCCACATATAGATTTCTCAGGAGATAGATAAGGTGGTCAGGCACTCCCATTTCTTTAAGAACTTGCCATAGTTTGCTGTGGTCCACACAGTCAAAGGCTTTTGCGTAGTCAATGAAGCAGAAGTAGATGTTTTTCTGGAACTCTCTGGCTTTCTCCATAATCCAGTGCATGTTAGCAATTTGGTCTCTAGTTCCTCTGCCCCTTCGAAATCCAGCTTGTACTTCTGGGAGTTCTCGGTCCACATACTGCTGAAGCCTGCCTTGGAGGATTTTGAGCATAACCTTGCTAGCGTGTGAAATGAGTGCAATTGTACGGTAGTTGGAGCATTCTTTAGCACTTCCCTTCTTTGGGATTGGGATGTAGACTGATCTTTTCCAATCCTCTGGCCACTCCTGAGTTTTCCAAACTTGCTGGCATATTGAGTGTAGCACCTTAACGGCGTCATCTTTTAAGATTTTAAATAGTTCAACTGGAATGCCATCACCTCCGCTGGCCTTGTTGTTAGCCATGCTTTCTAAGGCCCACTTGACTTCACTCTCCAGGATGTCTGACTCAAGGTCAGCAACCACACTATCTGGGTTGTCCGGGACATCCAGATCTTTCTGGTATAATTCCTCTGTGTATTCTTGCCACCTCTTCTTGATGTCTTCTGCTTCTGTGAGGTCCCTCCCATTTTTGTCCTTTATCATGTCCATCTTTGCACAAAATGTTCCTTTAATGGCTCCAATTTTCTTGAACAGATCTCTGGTTTTTCCCTTTCTATTGTTTTCCTCTATATCTTTGCATTGTTCATTTAAGAAGGCCCTCTTGTCTCTCCTTGCTATTCTTTGGAAGTCTGCATTCAATTTTCTGTAACTTTCCCTATCTCCCTTGCATTTTGTTTCCCTTCTCTTCCCTGCTATTTGTAAGGCCTCATTGGACAGCCACTTTGCTTTCTTGTATTTCCTTTTCTTTGGGATGGTTTTTGTTGCTGCCTCCTGTACAATGTTACGAGCCTCCATCCATAGTTCTTCAGGCACTCTGTCCACCAAATCTAGTTCCTTAAATCTGTTCTTCACTTCCACTGTGTACTCATAAGGGATTTGGTTTAGATTATACCTGACTAGCCCAGTGGTTTTTCCTACTTTCTTCAGTTTAAGCTTGAATTTTGCTATAAGAAGCTGATGGTCAGAGCCACAATCAGCTCCAGGTCTTGTTTTTGCTGACTGTATAGAGCTTCTCCATCTTTGGCTGCAGAGAACATAATCAATCTGATTTCGGTATTGCCCATCTGGTGATGTCCATGTGTAGAGTCGCCTCTTGTGTTGTTGGAAAAGAGTGTTTGTGATGACCAGCTTGTTCTCTTGACAAAACTCTACTCGCCTTTGCCCTGCTTCGTTTTGAACTCCAAGGCCAAACTTACCTATTGTTCCTTTTATCTCTTGACTCCCTACTTTAGCATTCCAGTCCCCTATAATGAGAAGAACATCTTTCTTAGGTGTCAGTTCTAGAAGGTGTTGTAGGTCTTCATAGAATTGGTCAATTTCCGCCTCTTCAGCATCGGTGGTTGGTGCATAAACTTGGATTACTGTGATGTTGAAAGGTCTGCCTTGGATTCGTATTGAAATCATTCTATCATTTTTGAGATTGTATCCCAGTACAGCTTTCCCCACTCTTTTGTTGACTATGAGGGCTACTCCATTTCTTCTACGGGATTCTTGCCCACAATAGTAGATATGGTAATCATCTGAATTGAATTCGCCCATTCCCGTCCATTTTAGTTCACTGACACCCAGGATGTCAATGTTGATTCTTGCCATCTCCTGTTTGACCACATCCAACTTACCAAGGTTCATAGATCTTACATTCCAGGTTCCTATGCAGTATTCTTCTTTGCAGCATCGGACTTTCCTTTCACTTCCAGGCGCGTCCGCAGCTGAGCGTCCTTTCGGCTTTGGCCCAACCACTTCATTAGCTCTGGAGCTACTTGTACTTGTCCTCTGCTCTTCCTCAGTAGCATGTTGGACGCCTTCCGACCTGAGGGGCTCATCTTCCAGCGTCATATCTTTTAGCCTTTTGTTTCTGTTCATGGGGTTTTCTTGGCAAAGATCCTGGAGTGGCTTGCCAGTTCCTGCTCCAGGTGGATCGCGTTTAGTCAGAACTCTCCACTATGACCTGTCCGTCTTGGGTGTCCCTGCACGGCATAGCCCATAGCTTCTCTGAATTACTCAAGCCCCTTCGCCACGACAAGGCAGCAATCCGTGAAGGGGAACTAGAAAGTAATACTTTCTAGTTACCCTTAAAACTTAAATACATATTATTTTCCAAGGTCGTTTCTTTCCCTTGAAAAAATTACCAAAAAAGCAGTGAGCACCTAGCTCAGAATGTAATATTTTAAGAGGGAACTTTTTGTGTTACTCACTACTTCTCAACCGCCACCCTAACGTTATCCTTACTCCAACTGCACAAGTAATTCATTACACTCTGAAGATGCCGGCCACAGAGACTGGCGAAACGTTAGGAAGAACAACCTTCAGAACACAGCCAAAGAGCCCGAAAAACCCACAACAACCATCAGATCCCGGCCGTGAAAGCCTTCGAGAATACAAATCCATTACACTGTTCTTTATTCATGAATGGTTTTATCAGGACTAGCAAAATATAAGGAAGGGCTCACTGGTGGCCTCTGGTGGCCAATTTTGCCATTCACCTTGGAATTAACACTTCTCTCTTCAACAACACGTGGGTTAGGGGGGCCCAGGTATTCAAAATCTGTGCATAACTCTGATACACCCCCCAAACAATATAGCTAGAAAGCATAAACAGTAGATTCACACACACACACACACACACACACACATTGAACAGTTCTCTCTGATGTTGTGTACGGGAGCAAGCAGACCACTTAAGGGACCTTTAGTTTCGAACCCATGTGGTTCTGGGTGGCCAGGGGCACAATATTCATTGAATATTTATTTATTTATTTATTTATCTATCTATTTATTTATTTATTTATTGGGGGAAGGGGAATCCATGTATAAGCAAAACCATGCTGTTCAGTCCCGTTCCATTCAAAGGGGGCAAAACCGGATTATACTCCCCTCACCGCTTGTTATGGATGAGAGAATGGCATCAACAGTATGCCATAAAAACCTGGGGGGGGGGGAATTCTCTCAAAGGGTCTCCGGAAAAATGCCTTTGGATGCTTTTGGGAAGTAGCTAGCTCGCTTATTTATTTATTTTAATAATACACAATCCAAAAGAAAAAAACATCAAAAAGAAAATTCAACTCACGTATCAATTTTTTTTAAAAAAAAGAAATGCAAAATATACCATACGTTTCCCACCCCATGTTCCCCACCACCCTGGGGACTAATTTACTTATTTCGTTTACTTTATATTTTATACTAGCTCTGTTTCTCTCTAGAAATATAATGATTCTTGTCCAACCTTTCCCTTTCTGAAGCACCATGTACTTAAAATTAGCTCCATGTATCTTTAAAATTCTTTGTATTCAATCAACTTTTTCTAATCTTTATTTCACATGTTAGTTTATCATTAATGGCCAAATTCCACATTTCTTTATACCCTTCCTCCATATTAACCTGATGATTATTCTTCCAATTCCTTGCAAATATCAATCTTGTCATTGTTACCATAATAATAATACATTCTTTTTCTTCCCCTTATTATAGTTAATTATTATTAACTATATTCCACAAAGCAATCAACAAGTATTGGTCATTACATCTAAAAAATAACATAATAACTGCCACCTAATGTTATTTGTTTACCCCCAAAAGTAACTCATTGCATGTAACTATGATATTTATAACTAGTTACTTTGAAGTTCTGTGACCAACTCAATCAGTATTGCAACAGGTTACTTTAAAATGTAAAATCAGGGAGGGAAACACTTCGCAGATTGAACTTTACGATGAGTAACGGGAATGAGTTACTTTTAATTTGTAACGTTGGTGAAATAAAGGGAGGAGTAGAACAAACTCTCTGCTGGGAAGAGACCTCAGCAGCAATAAGGTAGATGATGATGATGATGATGATTTGTTTTATTTATAGGCTCCCTTTCTCCCGATAAGGGAACCCAAGGACGCTCACAATATTAAAAAGAATAGAATTAAAAACATAATAAGTTAAACATTAAAAACCAATTAAACTATACGCAAATTAGACTATAATCGAATAATTAAAGGCAAGGAAGCATTGAAAACTATCTTAACTTTAAAAAGGCACTCAGGGGCTCAGTTAGAATGGTGAAAAGCCGAAGAGTGTTAGCATGCTGTGTGTCAAGCAACGCTCTTCATGTAAGAAGGGGTGCCTGAAGATCATACCTTGTTATGGAAAAATGTGAGCACTGTTGTAATGTTCTGGTTTGTTGGCGTCCTCCACAGTCTTTCACGGGTGTAATGGGGAAGTCTGATGATCGCCAGCTTGTCCTTTACGCTTTGAAAGAAGCGAGACGTTCCCGGGCGTTGACTGCCACTGGTTCCTGCATCCTAGCTCCGCCTGAAGGCCATCTCCTGATCATGCCAAGGAGAAGAAGAAAAAACTTCGCCGTCTTTGTGATCCTTCGCCTACGCTTTTGCTGTTCCCCTTGAAACCATTTTAAAAATAAATGCATAATTTCTGCTATTTTCTGTGTTCAGGGATGAGTGTTCGTTGCTTAGGTCGCCAAAACGGCACCATCCGAACTGTGCCGAGCTTGCTGGATTTTATGCGCTAAGCGGGGTCAGGTCGGGATGGGGGAACCTCCGGGGAATACCTTTCCTACCCTGCTTGAAAACCCCACAGGCTCAAAGCCAACCACATTGGGCTGGAGCAGTGGTTCCCAACCTCAGGTCCCCAGATGTTCTTGGACTCCAACTCCCGGAAGCCGCCAGCAGAGTTTGAGTCCGAGAACATCTGGGGAACCCAGGTTGGGAACCATGAGCCAAAGAGGGCCATGGCGTCTGATTCTGGATCAGAAAGCTTCTTTGTATGATCCTAAGTTACAAAGGTCTGCAGAAATCCAAAAGGGACTTTCGGGGAGAGGAAACAGCCTCATGACAAGTCCCAAAATCCTCCACTGGCCTTGCCTGTCTATGGGACATGGGTGCTGTAGTCCAGGTTTTGAGGCCCCCTGGGCATGCTCAGTCAGCCATGGAAGGTGGGCTGATGGTTGAAGCAAACTGGTGGCATGATAAAGAAAGCAAAGAAGCAGAGAAAAAAGGAGGAAGAGAATGAAGCAGAGTATCATGAAAAGAAGGCATGACGGACTCACTGGAACAGGGGTGAGGAATACAGGCCACTTCGACATGGCATTGCAGGTCCCAGTTGGGTTCAACTCTATTCTGTTGCAGAATGTTGATTTTCTGATTCAAATTCCTTTTGCCACACAGCAGGACAGATTCAAAGAGGAGTGTATCTTCAAGTTCCTCCGAGTCCACCCCTTTCTCATTAACTGGCACTTAAGGGTTCAATAACTGACATATTTGTAGCAGAAAGAATAAAAAAAACATTTCATTACTTACAGTTCTGAACAGATCAACAGCAAAACAAACACACAACTGACTTCAATAGACTAAAGAGAAAGAAAAGGAACTCTCAGCAAAGAGGCGGGGATCTCTTTGAATTCTGAGGTGGGAGGAGTGATTGGTTAGAGCTAGATAGATTGATAGTCACCTAAGCCCAGAAATGTCCGTCCCAGCCAAACAAACTCTAGGCAGTATGCGAGGTTGTAAAAGGCCAACATATTCAGGTGTGTGCACATGTTCACAGAGTAAAAACCCAACTGAAAAGGGAACCACTTAACATGCTGTCTGGGTGTTTTTAGAACTGTAGCTTAAAAAGGTATTTTTTTTCTGAATTCTCAGGAGAAAAAAAAGGAACTGTGGAGAGAGAAAGAGAGATGAATAGCTTGGTGGGAGTTGCTTCTGTGCATGCTCAGAGAACCTTTCTTCCTCAGCAGAAGCCAACCCAGTCTTCTGGCACCTACATAGGACCTCAAGTCTTTGAAGCTCCAGGACCATCTTTCCCTGACCTCTCCTTCAGTTACGCTACGCAGGAGGAGGAAAGAGATTCACAGAGCAGAATAGCTTCAAGTTCCTCAGAGTCCACCCCTTTCTCATGAACTGGCATTTAAGGTTTCAGCAATTTGTAGGAGAGGGAATACAAAAAAACCATTTACTTACAGTTCTGAAGAGATCAACAGCAAAACAAACAATTGTGCATGCTTTGTCACTTTAAGACCCCCCCCAAAGAAAAGAAAAGTGGTTATTTTCAAACCACACAAGAATGTGGAGAAATTAGCCCACATTCTCCTAACTCTGACACTGTAGCTGAAAAAAAAAAAAAAGCAAGGAAGCTTACTGGCTCAGGAAGTCGGTGAAGAAATGGTGGTGGAAAGGACGACAACGTTTTATCCTCGAATGACAAAGAACCATGGGGTACCTTAAAGGCTGACACATTTTATTTGGCGTCATGTGGTCAGGAGCTCATCTGGATGCATCTGATGGAGCGGACTGCAGTCCATAAAAAAACGATGCCCATAAAAAGCTCACCGTTTTCGGGTTTGCTGCTGGAAATGGCTCCAGCTATTTAAATTTTAATAGAAGGGATTTTGCAATTTTGGGTTCATCCAGGAGGTGGCATCCATGTTTTGCTGTCCTATAAAACAGAGCAGCATCAGCTGGAAAAAGTCAGCAGTTTCCTGTGTGTGAATATAGATATATTTATATTTATTTTCCCTGTTCAGCAGAAATCCAGCATTTTACTAGCAAAACAAAAGTGAATGAATTTCTGTCTGTGCCAAAAAAACAACGACCCTCTAAGCGACATGCTGGGCACATGATTATGATTAGTACAATTATTATAACAAATATAATTCTTGTTTCTTAGCGTTGCTGGTGAATAGCAGTGGACTGAGGAATAAAGGCCGACACATTATGGGTCAAATCCTAAAAATTTATGGGTGAAGTGACATCACTGATTTTTGAATTTCAGGAAGCCAATTAGCTTATCAGTAAAATCACTCATTAGTAAAATGTGGTTAGTAGTAGTATAGTAGTACAATTTCAAGATTCCACGCAGTCCTAGCATATGTAACATGAGAATGACTCAGAGCATGTGCAGATCACTTTTTAGAATTGCACTGGTTGTGTTGTTGTAATCATCCTCACAGAACTGCCATCAACTCTCCTCTGATTTACAGCAATCCTAACAGAGTTTTCAAGGTACGTGGGACATTTAAGGAGTAGCTCAATCAGTACAACTCCCCCCTCTGTGATTTTCCGTGGGTCAAGGTGGGATTCGAACCCAGGATTCCTGAGCCCTCGTTAGGGGTTGTTTGTGTGTGTTTTGTACCGTCAAGTCAGAACGGATTTATAGCGACCCTAACAGGGTAAGTGAGATATTTAAGGGGTGGTTTTACCAGTTCCTCTCCGACAGTGAGTTTCCATGGCTGATTGGAGATTCGAACCCTGATCTCCAGAGTCCTAATCTGTCACTCTACCCACACCACCACTCTGGGAATCTCAGTCAGTGGTTAGCTCAGTGAAAAAGCCGAGCCAATGCAAAAAAAGAAAAAAGGAAAGGAAAGGAAGGGGGGGGGGGGGAAGCAGGACAATCAAACTGGGAATTATTAGAAACAGGGTTTTAGAAATTAAAATAAATTACTACATTCACACTGCACTCTGCCTTCATTTTTAAAAACAAAGACCTGTTCCGTTCTGTCACAGAAACAAAATTGTTACAGAGACAACTTGTGTAGAAGGGAGGAAAATGCAAGCAAATTGATTTAGTTCACGGCTCATGAAGAAAATGGGGGAAAAAAGAATTTATTATTTCAGCGTGCACGCACTCTCCGGGTGATTATAAGTGATTATAAAATCACTTATAAGAAGTGAAATCAAAGTCTTTAAAATAAATACCATAAAACAGACAAAACCCTGCCCCTAGCTAAAACCCATCTTTAAAGAGATGGAAACAGCTTTCAGCCTAAAAGGTGGTTTTTTAAATAATACTGTTTTCACTGCTTTCTTAGAAACGGAGAGGGAAGGCGCCTGGGCAAAGCTTGGCTGGAAGCTTGTTCCGAAGGAAAGGGGCCACGACCGAGAAGGCCCGGCTCCTAGCGGTGACTCTTTGGGCCTCCTCGGGTGTCAGACATGAGGGGCTTTCTGAGTTTTGTGAGGGAGAGGGATGTCAAGTCAAGGGGCATGCCAGAGCAGCCTCTCCCAATCGGGCACCCTACAGATTTCTTTTTTTATTTTTATTTTTGACTACGAGTCCCATCATCCCCACCAGAAACGACCACAAGGCTGGGGGAAACGAAAGGCAAATCGTCCGATATCCATTGGCAAATCAGGCGACTCCTGAGGAGGCCTCTTAAGTTTAAAAGGCAGGCACCCTTGGGAACATAAAGACTCAGAGATTACGTATTTCCTTTGGAGAAAATAGAACACCCTTTCTTCGTCCGAGCCGGTCACCGCTTAAAAAAGGAAGCCGCCGGCCGGCATCACAAGCCCCGATGGTTGAATTGCGACAGTGTGGTCTCAGCCTTCAGGGTTTGTTGATTTTGGAAGCTTGTCACTGGACTATTCAGAGAAAGCGTTGTGAAATTTGGGAAGGAAATTTCCCACCAGGGAGGAAAATCAAACTCTGTGACGGGTCACCTCAGGCTAACTGTCGGTTAATGGTCAGGATTCCTGGCAGAGCAGGTCTAGTGAAGAAGAGAACCTTGTTTCATACTCATAAATCACGTTGATGCCGATCTGCCCTGTCTGCTCTTAAACATTGTCACGGGATTCATTTTTAGAGGTATAAAAATATACCCATATCTCCCTGCCAAAAGAAACCAAGCACCCCAGGGTGAGGGGTTCTAGAGGTTTAGCCTGAACTTCACCTGAAATTCTATCTTCTTTCTCACATACACCTTGCACATGGAAAGATAGTGTCCCAGGATAAAAGCTAGACAAGGGCCATTCACCCTGCAGTGCTAGATTTCTGCTTGCAGGGCGGCTTGTTGGTTTGCTTTTAAAGTGGAGAAGAGCATTTGAAAAATCTCTGAAGTGCTACAATCCACCTTATTGCAAATCCTAGCTTTCCCTGGGCCTCCTCTTCTTCTAGCAAAAAAGGTAAATCGTTGCTCTATTTGTGGGTGTATAACTAGGACATCCAAAACCCAATCTTCACCAAATGAAGGAGGATTGTAGAGGAGAGTCAGGGGAAGCTTCCCTGCACTTTTGGTCTCTCTAGGTGCCTGGGGGGCTGTTTTATAGCCAAATGAATCAATGAATAAAGTCACTAAAAATTCATTGATTGTATTCATCGGGGGGGGGGGGTATCGATTCGTGCAGATACGAATTAGCGATTTTTTGAACAAATTTGGTGATTCAATTTTTAATTCATGCCCACCTCTAATCATCATCCTTCTGTGCTTGCCTTTTCCCCCTTCTTTCTCGGAAAGCATACAAAGTTCTGGATAGCTATGGGGTTTCAGTATCCGATTGTGGAGCCAAAGGTTAGGAGTTCGATTCCCCATTTGTGCCTCCTTGACCGGGGCTGGACTTGATGATCCACAGGGTCCCTAGCTACAGCTATGCTGCAGAGGAACAAGTTGGCTAGGGCAGTTTATTTAGGTTGGGTCGGCCCTTCGCTTTGGGGCACTGTGACGACACACTGGCCCTTCCAAACAGTCAGATCCGATAACTGCGAGACAGTGATGGGGAAACGGCAGCAGCTGTTCAATCCTTTGGCCAGCTCAATTTCCTGGCTCAAGGACAGCCAGCCAGACCTGTCAGGGGTCAAAAGACTGAATCCCCGGAGGGTTATTTAATCATTTGGCCTGCCTCACAGCTGTTCCTCTGGACAGTTCACTTGCTTGTCTACCGCCCCATCCCTTCTCTGCCTGGAACTGATGTAATCCGAATCCCAGCAATCTCTCCCAGCTAGGAAATCCAGTCTCTGAGGGGGTGTGAGCAGTCCTTGCTCAGTCATTGGTGTGAAAGGTCCAGACATTGCTGCTCTTCCCCAGGACGCAAACCTCAAAGCAGAGGGAAGTTAATGAAGGAGGGAAGCATGGGACGGATAGAGAGAGGAGAGGAGTGAACTCTCGGCAGGGCCTCCAAAATGGGAATTTGAATGGGACAGTTGCTTCTTAAAAGGAATTTATTCCTGTCATAGTGTTTAAAAATAATTCTCTCCTGTGGAGTGTTTCCTTTTGAATTGTCTCATAATAGGGTTTTCAAGGTGTTCCCTTTTATTCAGCACTGGGGAGGCCTTATCTTGAGTCCTGCGTCCAGTTCTGGACACGGCGCTTCAAGAAGGATGCTGAGAAATTGGAACCTAGTTCAGAGGAGGGCGACAAGGAGGATCCAGGGGGCTGGAAAACCAAGCCCGAGGAGGAAAGATGGAAAGAACTGGGCATGTTTAGCCTTGAGAGAGAAAAAGACTGAGGGGAGGTAGGAGAGTACTTTTCAAAGACTTGAAAGGTTGTCGTACAGAGGAGGGGCGGGAACCGTTTTTGGTCATCCCAGAGTGTTGGACTCATACGATTAAGTTCAAGGTACAGAAAGCTAGAATTAGGCTGAATATCTGGAAAAACTTCCTAACTGTTAGAGCAGTACGACAGTGGAACCCATGACCTTGGGAGGTGGTGAGTGCTCCAACACTGGAGGCCTTCAAGAGAAAACTGAACCACCGCTGGCAGATCTGCTTTGATTTGGTTTCCAATGGACTTCTAGGCCGCTTCCAACTCCGCGAGTCACCAGTGAGGTGTTGACCTGGGTTTACTCTTGCAGGATATTTGTGGCTCCACCGATTTGTCCTGGTTCCGTTGTTGGGGCTGCGAAGGGACACCTGCTCTCCCCGTCTCAGTTTCTGTTTCTTAGGCTGAAAACATAAAAGTACACCAAACGTCCCCCTCCCCGTTCCAGGAAGATTCGTGCTCTTTAAAGTTCTGCATTGTGCCAAGTGTGTAACAAAGAAATTACACCCCAGCCAAAATGAAAACAAAGCATGTTTTCATCGCAGTCCATTGTGATCTTTAACAAGTGTCTCGTTGAACCCGCTACCTTTGTTTGTTTCTTATTTCATTGTTCGGTATCGTAGGAACCACACAACCTCCTGTTTCAGAAGGTCGCATCCTGTCACTCTTACCCTGTTTCCCTGAAAATAAGACCTAACCTGAAAATAAGCCCTAGTATGATTTTTCAGGATGCTCGTCATATAAGCCCTACCCCAAAAATAAGCCCTAGTTAAGTGAAAGCCCGCCCTCCACCCTTGTGCAGCAACCAGAAGAAGATGACACGACTGTATTCGCATAAATGCAGATTGTTGTACATGAAAAAAAATAAATCATCCCCTGAAAATAAGCCCTAATAGGTTTTTTGGAGCAAAAATTAATATAAGACCCTGTCTTATTTTCGGGGAAACACGGTAGGTGCCAACGTCTGCTCTTGGGAATCTCCACTGTCTTTGCCTCAGCCTCTCCAGTAACGTCTTTCTTAGGTTCAGGGTCTTGTTGACTCTGAAAAAGCCAAGGGAAGCCAAGTTACTTCCTGCCAAAGGTCACGCCCCTTTTCGAATGCTGGATGTTTCTTGTTTTCTGTCTCCACTGACTTTCCTTCCACTGTAGCATTTCACTGGACCCAGGATTCTTAGGGTCAAAAGGCTACCCGTTTTGGGGCTACCAGAGACCATGATCTCATGTGCCATGAGCATTGCCAGGTTGGCAGGATCCCGTTTGCTGAAGTTCCAGCCCTAAAGCCTGAGAGTAACTCTGCCATGTTAAGGGGACAGCCCCTTGCCAGATCACGGGGAGAAGCAGAAAAAGGGGCGGAACATTAAGCAGAAGTCTTTCTGGGACAGCCGGTGGTGGAAATGGGTAAAACCTGGCCAAACTAGTAATATGGTCATCCAGACAAAGAGGAAAACCAAACTGGGAGTATTCAAAATGCTCATGGGAGTTGCAGCTCTTGCCACTTGGGGTGTGGACCAGCTTTTTTGGACCAATGTGTGAAAAGGGATCCAAACAAGGGTGGCCACTGGGTGAAGCAAGTAGATGCTGGTCATCCGCAGGGTTCAGCACCCTCTCCGTGGATCCTCCGGGTTTGGTCCTGCATTCATGGGGTTAATTAAGAAAAAAGATATCAGGATTCCAAGCAAGAAAGGGGGAATCAAAAGTAGCACACGGTATCCAGAAAGACTAAGGGTGCAATCAGACAGCCAGATAGAGCTACCTTAAAGTGACCTTTCCATCTGTTGGGGAAGCCTTACTTAGGAGCAGCCTTACTAGTGGACCAAAAAGGTCCAGCTTGGTCACACAGTGGGGTTCAACTGGAGTGCAAATTCCTGTATGTCATGGGATTGCCAGGAAATAACGTGCACTGAGCTGCACCACTAGCAGACCCAAATGTGAGCTATATGCCCATATGATCACCTGGGCATCAAAGAAAAAGGAGAGTGACCGATGAACTCCTTCCATACAGCCGAAGACCTCTTAGAATCATAGAATAATGGAGTTGGAAGGGGGCTATAAGGCCATCAAGTCCAACCCCCTGCTCAATGCAGGAATCCAAATCAAAGGAGATCTGACAGATGGTTGTCTTGAATGCCTCCAGTGTTGGAGCGCTCACCACCTCCTGAGGTCATTGGTTCCATTGTTGTACTGCTCTAACTGTTAATAACTTTTTGCTGATGTTCAGCCTAAATCTCATTTCCTCTAGCTTTAACCCATTGTTACATGTTCTGCACTCTGGGATGATCAAGAACAGATCCTGTCCCTCTTCTATTAAGTATACTTTCCAGTATTTGAAGAGAGCTATCATATTTTCCCTAAGTCTTCTTTTCTCAAGGCTAAACATGCCCAGTTCTTTCAGTCTTTCCTCCGAGGGCTTGGTTTCCAGGCCCCTGATCACCCTCCCTCTGAACTTGCTCCAGTTTCTTGGCATCCTTCTTGAAGTGTGGTGTCCAGAATTGGACACAGTACTCTAGATGGGAGCTAACCAGCATCTTCTGGACACTCCAGCCACTGAAGTGGTAGGGAAGGCTCAGACTGAGATCACCATGCATGACCTCTTTGCAGTCACTTCTGACTTGACTTGCGTCATTATTCATAGCTAGGATTCTTGAATTTCCTCCTCCTCCTCCTTTGCTACCCAGTTTTGTTTACACTCCTAGGACAGAGCGTGTATGTGGCTGTGAAAGAATGCCTCCCTTCTTTTCTGGGCTTTGAGTGGCTAGGTCAGAATCAGTGTACTACAGTCTACCCCTCGGCCTTCTCCTTTTCACCTTTTGGTGTGGTGGTGCAAATAAGACCCCCGCTGGCCTTCACACCATTGGTAGAATGGACACTGGCCAAATCCTACTCTCTCTCTCTCTCAATGAGTATTTAAGGTCCACCACTTCCCTAAAATTGATAGTGCTATGTACCACACTTCCCATCCCAGTCATAGGCTTTTCATGGAGATCTAGAAATGTGCAAATGGCAACACCAACTCCAAACAAGAAGGCTCACAAATTGCAGCATGAGTACTTCACCTTCTGTTTTGCTCCAGACTACACAATAAACCATGTTCATGTCTCTTACTAGCTCTCTCTCTAGTCCTCTCCGCAGGTCCTGTTTTTTGGGGCGTGTGATCACTGCGCACAACACTCATTCAAACATCTGGTTCATAGTGGGCTTGGGCACCAAGCGGCAATGTCTAGCCACTTTAGGCACAAATATCAAACTGTCTTCTGTTCTAGCACTGTTCCCTCGGAGATCTGTTCCCCATCTGGAGATGCTGGGGAGCCCGACAGCCAGGGCTGGCCACTGCAGTATGGGTGTCTGTGAACCCACTCTGGATATTCATCAGCGCTTTACAAGGGTGATCCAAAATGTTGAATTTATTCTGGGCACAGGGTTCAGCAGTTTGGATAGCATCTGTAAAGTGCAGACCCAAACCGGGAGTGGATTCACAGTCAACACAAAAACTTGACTCGCCATTAGTGTCTGGGGAACCGCCAAGCTTACCTGCCACCCTATCCCTTCTGAGCTTAATTGCCACCCCCACAGTGAAAGGCTTGGCGCTGTCAATCATCGCTTTTCTCACATAGTCACCCTCATTCAGTCATGAAACCTTTCTTTCACAGAAAAAGTTAGGTTACCTACCTGTAACCATGGTTCTTGTAGTGGTTCTCTGTGAATTCACACAAATGGGTTTATCCTGCGCCTGCGCAGGACGTTCGGAACCTTCTAGAGCTTAGAAAAAAGCCAGACAGTTAGTCTCCCCCCCCCCCGAGGGTATATATGCTCCGCCTCCCCCACCTTCCTTAGTTCCCTTATGTCCGCCGTTACTAGAGAGTAGGTATAATGACCTGTTATCGTGACGGACAGCGGGGAGGAAGGGAGGGATGTGTGAATTCACAGAGAACCACTACAAGAACCATGGTTACAGGTAGGTAACCTAACTTTCTTTGTAGTGGACTCTGTGAATGCACACAAATGGGTGATTAGCAAGCTGACTCACCGGATGGAGGGCCGTCACGGTATCAGGGATGACAGTATCGCCCTTCCAAAGGCAGCATCATTTTTAGCTCTGACGTCGAGGCGGTAGTGCTTCGCGAACGTCAGAGGATTGGACCAAGTAGCCGCTTTACAGATGTTCTGAATATGAATACCGCGATGAAGAGCGGTGGACGTAGATATAGCTCTGGTGGAGTGAGCTTTAAGTTGGTCCGGTACCGGTTTATTTGCAAGCTGGTAAGCCATTTGTATGGATTGCACGATCCATCTCGATATTGTCTGAGAGGATGCGGGAGCACCCTTGTTATGTCCATGGTAGCACACAAAGAGACGGGAAGAGCGTCTAAAGTGCTTGGTTCTGTCCAAGTAGAAGGCAATAGCCCGTCTGACGTCCAGAGTATGGAGCTTGCGCTCGACTGGAGTGGACGGCGATGGAAAGAATGTAGGAAGTATCAGCGGTTGATTCAAATGGAAGTCTGATACAACCTTGGGAAGAAATGAGACATCCAAGTACAGAGTAGCTTTATCGGGATGCATTTGTAGGTATGGAGGGTCAGACCTAAGAGCTGACAGTTCACTAGCCCTTTTGGCAGAGGTTATGGCCACTAAAAAGGAAGTCTTGAGAGAAAGCAATTTCTCGTTACAGGTTGCCATGGGTTCAAATGGAGGCTTGGTAAGCGCATCAAGGACAAGTGGAAGCGACCATTGAGGTACAATGGGTGAAGAGGGCGGCCTGATGTTCTGCAGGCCCTTAAGGAATCTCTTAACCGTGAGGTGGGAGAACAGTCTGGCGGAGCTAGAATGAGATGGCTGGTGAGCAACGATCGCGGAAATATATACTTTAATGGTGGAGTGCGCGAGTCCGAGATTGAACAGATGCAGTATAAAGGTAAGTAAGGTTGAGAGTGTAACTGGGACTGATTGGAGTCCTTTGGACTGAACGAATTTCGTAAAAGATTTCCATTTGTTACGGTATAGGCGAGAAGTCGACGGCTTTCGAGAGCGGTCTAGAATCGCACGGAATTCGGGGTTATCCTCCACGCCGTCAGGTGAAGAGACCGGACATCTGGATGGAGAAGGGCCCCGTCGTTCTGGGATAGCAAGGACGGTATTAGAGGTAAGTGGAATATTTCCTCCGTTATTCCTTGGAGGTGGGCAAACCAGGGTTGGCGTGGCCACCACGGAGCGATGAGAATTGCGTTCGCCTGGTATTGAATGATCCGGACTATTGTCCTGAGAAGCATTGGTATGGGAGGAAACAGGTAAGTGAGTTCTCCGGACCACGGAATGAGGAAAACGTCTCCGAGAGACGCGGTGTCCCTGCCCGCTCGTGAGCAGAACTTGCGGCATTTGGCGTTGCGGTGAGATGCAAAGAGGTCTATGGTGGGTTGACCCCATCGACGGCATAGGTCTTGAAAAATCGTCTCGTCGAGGGACCATTCGTGCGTCCTGGTACGGAGCCGGCTGAGGTGGTCCGCTAGATAGTTGTCCTCTGAACCGATATGAATCGCTTGTGGAAAAATATGATGGGTACGGCACCAGTCCCAAAATCGCATGGTGAGATGGAGAAGCGGTAGGGATCGAGTCCCACCTTGTCGGTTGATATAGTGCATAGCTGTGGTATTGTCCATGACAAGCTGCACAGATTGTCCCTTTATACGCGGAAGAAAGGCTCGAAAAGCCTTCATGATGGCGAGCAATTCGAGCTGGTTTATATGGAGAGACCTTTCTCTCGGTGTCCATAACCCGTGAATCCTGAGCTCTTGGCAGTGAGCGCCCCAGCCAGAAGGGCTTGCGTCGGTCGTGACCTGTATGGACAGGAAAGGAGGTTGGAAGGGTTTTCCTTCGGACAGATTGCGCGGAATCGTCCACCAGATGAGATGCTTCGCTACATGTGGCGGAACCCGCAACTTTTTCCGTGGGGAGTCCGTTAAAGGATCGAACTCGCCCAGGAACCAGGACTGGAGCGGACGCATTTCGAGCTTGGCATGAAGGACGAGTGCCGTCGTGGATGACATGAGGCCCAGTAGATGCTGAGCGTCGAATGCGGTGACAGTAGCCAGGGGTGGAAACCGTTGTATTGTGTCTCGAATCTTTTGGATTCTTTGATAGGGCAGGAATGCCCGTGCCCGGGTCGCATCTAGCGTTGCTCCTATGTAATTGACCAGCTGGGATGGTACCAAAAGGGATTTTTCCTGATTGATCACTAGACCTAGCTTGTTTAAGGTCGCGAGAGTGGTAGTTGTAGCAGCGACGGCTTCGTGGTAGGATGAGGCTACCAGGAGCCAATCGTCGATATAAGGGAAGAGTTTTATTCCCTTGGTGCGAAGGTGAGCCACTACAGGGGCCATGCACTTGGTAAATGTCCGAGGGGCCGTGGAGAGCCCAAATGGAAGGGCAGCAAACTGGTAGGTTGTGCGGTGGAACCGGAACCGGAGATACTGTTGATGAGAAGGGTGAATGGAAACGTGAAAATAAGCGTCTTTGAGGTCGATGGTGACGAACCAACTTCCCTGTGAGAGAAGAGGAAGAATGGAGTCGAGTGTTAGCATTCGAAACTTCCTGTAAATGATAAACTGATTGAGTTCTCTGAGGTCCATGATGGGCCTGATACCTCCATCCTTTTTAGGGACGGCGAAGTACCGAGAGAAGAAACCCCCGTGTAGTTCAGCATGTGGGGTCTTGACGATCGCCCCCTTGCTTAGGAGGGATGAAATTTCCTCCTGTAGAGCTACCGAAAAGGGGGTGGTCTTAGGGAGATTTGATGGAGGAAGCTGGAAGAATTCTATAGAATAACCCTTCTCAATAATGGTTAGGACCCATTTGTCAGTCGTAATACGTTTCCATTCGGAAAGAAATGGAAAGAGTCTAGTCCGGTAAGAGGGGTAGTTAGTTGTATTGCTTACCCCGACGCTGAGGTTTACGAAAGGACTGCTTGTGTCCTTGGTATTGTTGCTGCTTGAAAGTCGAAGGGTTGGACTGAGATGACTGGAAGGTCCTGTCGTGTTGCTGCTGTCTACCATACCGAAATGGTTGGTACTGAGAAGACGCTTGGTAAGCAGGCTTTTTGTAAGTAGATCTCTGATACCGATACGGTTGGTATGGTATGTAGGATTTTGCGGTGTTCTGCATTTTATGGATATTTTCCATAATATCATCAGTCTTGGAATTAAAGAGGCCATCCGCATCAAAGGGAAGATCCTCGATTTTGGTCTTTGTATCGTCCAGTATGTTCGCCGCTCCAAGCCAGGCATGGCGACGGACTGCTACTGCTGTAAGCATGGATTTGGACGCAATTTCAGCTGTATGCTTTGCTGCTACTCGTTGCTGTCTTGTAAGGGTATTAGCCTCCTCGTAGACGTTGAGGAGTTCGGTCTTGGATGGCTCAGGAAGGCTTTGTAAGACGGGAACAATTTTATCCCATAGGTGCTTTTGATAAGCACCCATCGCGGCTTGGTAGTTCGAAATCTTAATCAGTAGAGCCGCAAGGGAATAAAGTTTTTTGTCTAGGGCGTCATTTTTTCTGCCGTCTTTATTGACAGGTGTAACAGAAGACCTGCTGCGGGATCTGTACTGGGTAGCCTCGACCACAATAGAATTAGGCATGGGATGCTTGGCCAGGAAATCCGAGTCGGAACCATGGGTCTTGTAATGGTGGTCGATTTTTCGAGGGATTTGGAGAGTCGCAGGCGACTTATCCCACGAAGCCTTTACCAAGTCAAGAAGTGCTGGAATGAGGCTAAGACTGGGAGGAGATGACTTGTCCTGCTCCATATCGTGGAAGACAAGGTCTGTTTGTTGCTCAGGAACTTGCGCATCTAGGTGTAAAATCTTAGCCATGCGCAATATAAGTTGAGCATAGGACGAGTAGTCTTCTAATGGGTATTGTGAAGAAGTACTCGGAGCACCACCCTCAGGTACATCAGATTCCGAAGAAGCTGAAGAGTTGTCATGGGAAGATTCAGACACCAAAGAGGAGGGACGGTGCGATATTGGTACCGTGTCTCTCGGTATTGGTTCAGCATCAGAGTGTACCGAAGGAGAGAAAGGCTCTGTATCATGGCCCTCTGGGCCAGAGTACATCGTCGCAGTCTGTACCGTGGGTCGGCCTGCAGAATGTTTAGACCGTTTTAGAGGCGCAGAAGGTGCCATCGGTGTCTTCCTCTTACGGGAAGTAGCAATTTGGGGTGTGGGAACAAGCCCCTGTTGCTGTTGTAGATTCTCAGGAGTTGGAACCGAAGAAGGGTACCAAGCTGAGGAGGGGTAAGCCTGTCCCCTGAAGTCAGGCGGATAGCCGTATCCTTGATATGGGTAGGGCTGGTATGGACCGAAAAAAAGGAGGACCATACTGTGCCGGCATTTGTGGACGGTATTGGTCCGCAGGATGTTGAGGTTGGTACGGAGAGGTATGCTTATGCTTCTCCTTTCGCTTTCTAGGAGTGCGAGATGGCAGCTCCTGTTCTGAATGCGAGTCAGTATCAGCCCGCCCGGAAGATCTCGGGCTAGTAGGGGCGATGGCCACGCTGGGAAAAACCTCAGCCGCAAAATGGCCTGACGACGGAGACATGCTCATGATATCGTGAGCAGCCTGGGCCGGAGGAATGATCCGCTCCTCCATATCCGATTGCCCAATGTCGTCTCTCGAAGATTCCTCGAGTAATATAGGAGGCGCAGGAAGAGGCAAAGTTGCCGATTTGGGTGGCTTTGCCAATTTCTGAGATTTCGCTTTGTCATTCTTCTTCTTTGAAGGTACAGCCGACCTGGAAGCCTTGGTGGAAGCTGGCTTAGGCGGTCTAGAGGAGTCCTTCTGCTTGGAAGACGCAGAACTCAAGGTAGGTTGCGAAGAATCAAAGGCAGTGGCGCCTGCTTTAGGTGTCTCTACACGTGGAGGATTCGGGGAGGTGGTAAGAGAAACCTCCATAGCAGGCTTGAGGGTTCTTTCGTAGAGAAAGGCACGGAGGCGTTGAGACTGCAGTTTAAGAGCTTGTTTGGAAAAACTTCTACAAGCGGCACACGCCTGGATAAGGTGGGATTCCCCCAAACAAAATAAGCACTGATCGTGCTGATCCGTTAGCGGAATTTTACGAAGGCAAACGGAGCACTGTTTGAAGCCCCGAGAGGCCATAAAAAAAATAAAAAATAAAAAGGGGGGGAATCCGGGAGGGGAGGGGGGGAACGGGAAGACGCAGAACGAGGAAAAAACTTAAATGGGAAGGCAGTTCTGGCGTCTTAAAAGAAGAAAAGAAGAAAAGCTGTAAGGTAAATAGAAGGAAATACTTTCCTTAGCACACTCTAGTGTTCCTACGTCCTACCCTAACGGCGGAAAAAGAGGAACTAAGGAAGGTGGAGGAGGCGGAGCATATATACCCTCGGGGGGGGGGAGACTAACTGTCTGGCTTTTTTCTAAGCTCTAGAAGGTTCCGAACGTCCTGCGCAGGCGCAGGATAAACCCATTTGTGTGCATTCACAGAGTCCACTACAAAGAACTGTCCTGTATTCTCCCATCCCTTCCACCATCTTCTTCTCCTTTGCATTAAAAAACTCTAAGGAGGAAACTTAGAACTGAAACATAGAGAAACGACATTATACTGGGTTGGCCTGACAGTCTCTCCAGCTCAGGAATGGTTCTCCAGAATTTTAGGCAACATGGTCTCCTAGCTCTGCCTAGGGCTCTCCACATCCTCTGGTGGTCTCCCATCCAGGTCCAGTTCTGCTTAGCTTCTGAAACCAAGACTGGATGGGTTCCAGGTACTTTGGTGGCACTTAAGGGCTACCTAATAGCATCACCAGAGTTCCTTGAAGCCACCTGTCTGGAAGTTTGCCCAGGGCTTTCCACTTTGAGATGGATGAACTCCAGCAACTGGATTTTAGAGGATGGTGGAGCAAAGAGAAAGAGAATTATTTTTAGCCACAGACACCATACGTTCCCAACTTTGGAGACACTTCCACAAGACAGCGATTATCCAGCAGCATCAAATCAAAACCTAAAAGACAGAATCTGTAGGATTCCATCCAAACATTTCCTGACCCAAATACTTTTTGAGTTGTGGCTCTCAGAGCCTTCTGCATATTGCATCCCACCAATCGCTCTGCCAAAACACCTGGGTTTTCTATTTCTAAAGCCCTCTTCTTCACTATAAGAAAATCAACATTTTATAAGACTTCCCGATGGACCCTAACAGAGTATCTTACTCACTGCACATTACAGCTTCTCAAGCTGATGACTGGAAAAAGAAAACATTGATAGTTATGTGGGAGAAATTCATAGAATCACAGAATAATGGCGTTGGAAGGGGGCTATAAGGCCATTGAGTACAACCCCCTGGTCAAGGCAGGAAGACAAATCAAAGCAGATCTGACAAATGGTTGTCTAAATTTCTCTTCATTGCCTCCACCACCTCCCTATGTCATGGGTTCCGTTGTCGTACTGCTCTAATAGTTAGGAGGTTTTTCCTGATATTCAGCCTAAATCTGGCTCCCTGTAGCTTGAGTCCATTATTATACGTCCTGCACTCTGGGATGATCGAGAACAGATCCTGCCCCTCTTCTGTACAACTACCTTTCAAGTATTTGAAGAGGGCTATCCCTATTCACCCTCTGTCTTCTTTTCTCCAGGCTTTCTCAAGTTCTTGCAGTCTTTCCTTATAGGAACACCTTTGAAAGGCCTCATGCAAAGGTTGCAATGAATATTTGCTACCTGATACTTTAAAATTTCTTCCCTGCTTTCTTGGGCCCTCTAAGGAACCGAGGAAGTGATTAATTTGCCGGTATCATGAAGCGGCTCTTTTCTGAAGCCACTTCACAATATTGGCAAATTAAAGGAAGGCTTGCTTTTGGTCTGCTCCCCGCTGTCACATGGGCTGGAAACAGACCAAACCAGAGCAATCCTACCCAAAGAGTAGAAGCCCCCGACAGGGACCCAGAACGGTGAGGGCAGGAACACTCTAGGGATGGGCTGCTTCGTTCCAGCGACTACATGGTGTGGTCGTTGTCAAAAGGAGAGAACCAAACCATCCCAGCCGTGATTCCAACAGTGGGCTAAATGCCCATCTGATCGCACTCTAACACATTTTAATGGCATGGAGGTGCTCCAGCATATTTCTCTCTTCACACTGGCATGCAGCAGATGTCCAGGAATTCTTGGGTGAAAATGGTTTGAATATTTCATGGAAAATTCTAGCTTTCCCCAATATGAAGTCCTCCAGCCATGCTGGATCTTAACTCCCAGCCTCCCTTTCTGCCAGCTACAGGAAGTTCTGGGACTTGTGGTTCAGCTCCAACAGAAGTCACTACATTGGGGAGTCAGAAAGCTGAAAAAGTTTCAGAAGAATAGGTGAAGGGATAAAGAGGTTCCACTGGTCGAGCAGCAGAATATGGATTTTCCATGAATGAGGGAAAAGGTGATTTTATGACGGAGGAATGAAGCGTCAAACTCACAGCAGTTATTAAGGCAGGCAAATAAAATATCAAGGACACATCTGTATTTAGGATTTTATCTGAAAAGCCATTGACAATCCATAATTTGGACAAAGGGTGCAGAAGAAATAAAACCTCAGTACCTCCTCAGCTTTGTTGAAATAACAGCCATTGAACAGTTATTTCTTCCTGTTCTAGCAGGAATATTTCTCTCTGACGTAAAAATAATTGCAGATTTAACTTAAAAGCCCGGACTTGCTTGTGCACAATAAGGGAGGGCAGGCAGTGGTCTTACAGATCAACAACTTTGCTCAAAAGTCAGAAAACAGTGAAAACGGGGCTATTATCATATGTGCTGATGGGAAACGCAAGTGAGCACACAAATGCACGCAACTCGGCTTCTTCAAATTATCTTTGATTCCATGATACCCTTCTCTTCCGAGCCCCCGTCACCTCGCAGCAGAAAGTATTTTGCTTTTGAATTCTTTCCTTAGATTGCACGGAAGAAGTTCCTTATTACAACAGACAATTAAGACTAAGAAAGAACATGTTTTGCATTACTGTTTTCAGCACACAAGCAACCCGTGTTGGTGTCCTTTGAGATTTTCAAGAGATCCTCAACATCAGAGATTACTTTTGCAATATTCTGGGCTGTTTGGGGGCTAAAACAGTGAATAAAAGTTTTAAAAAAACCTCTTAGAAATGTAACAACAGTGTGCAACTCAGATAAGGTCAACTCACATATACAGATTGTACTTGTGCTTAGAGGTACGCGTGAACATGTAACCCTGAAAAACAAGACATACGTTCTGTCTCTCTTGAACATTTGAGGGGTGAGAAGGGAGGAATTTGCCAAGATGATCATTTAGCAGTAAACAATTCTCAGATGCAGATTCTGGACACAGGAATCCAACCAGATCAAACCCATGTCAGCCCACAAGGATGGTGCCAAAAGAACCGTCTCCAGCTTTTCCTGCATGCCAAAGGTAGCATCTGAACCCAGTGAGTCCAATATGGCCATCCCTTTCCACAGCCATGAATTCAGGTGGTCTGGGCCACTCAGAAATTAAAACTCAGTTTTCTATATTCTTTATTGGGGGGCCCAGGATCTATAGGTATAAAGTAATATTCTTCTTAAATAAGAGAACCATTTTACACCTCTCTCCCCAATACATTCTGTGAGGTGGCAAGACCTCGTACACAGTTCCAGGACCTTAGGAATTGAGGGCAGACGTTTTCTTTTAAAAAAACTTGTGTTTTTTTTTTAAAAAAAAACACAGCAGGAAAGGGGCAGTGAATTCCAGCTTTTACTGCTACCTTTTGCTCAGCAGGAGTGAAGGACACCGTTGCCTTCCCAGTCACAGCTATGCTAAAAATCAGCAGCTGCTGTCGAGTGTGTGCAAGGTTGGCCCTTAAACTTAGGGCAAGATGACTGTTGAGCCAGGGAATGTTGAAGAGGGCGGGGAGGGGAGGGGAGAGAGAAAGAAAGAGAGAAAGAAAGAAAGAGAAAGAGAGAAAGAAAGAAAGACAGAGGGAGGGAGGGAGGGAGGGAGGGAGGAAAGAACTGAGGAAGGAAGGAAGGAAGGAAGGAAGGAAGGAAGGAAGGAAGGAAGGAAGGAAGGAAGGAAGGAAGGAAGGAAGGAAGGAAGAGCGAGAGAGAGAAAAAAGAAAAAGAGAGAAAGAAAGAAAGAGAGAGAGAGAAAGGAAGGAAGGAAGGAAGGAAAAGAAAACAAGTTAGTTCAGGCTTCGGTCTGGTGGCCACATCTGGTCCCAAGCTCCTCTCCACATATGTCACAGCAGAAGAAAGGGTGGAAAAGAAAAAAAAAATACAGAAAGGTCCCTTCTACCAGCCTAAACCAGGCTAAATGAAGCCCAGGGGATACCACACTGCAATCCCCTTTGTTGCTAGGACCTCATCTGCTATGGCTAAGTCACAAACAGGAAGAGACTGGGAGCAAACCATAAGAACTCAAGATGGAGAGTTATCCACTAGGACAAAAAAAAAAAAAAAAAAAAAAAGGAGAAATAATTTTTCTAGCCGGCTGCGGCAAAATCAAGATCCAAGAAAGTCCAAACAAGGAAGCAGTTTTACCTAACAGAATAGCCGTTGAGGACCCCCCTCCACATGGACAGGCAAGGCTACCATTTCCACTGGGTACAAGTACATTCCCTTTCCCATGTATGTTTGGACTCCACGTCTCCAGCCACGTAGGCCCTACGTCTGCACATATGCATGAACATGGCACGAGGAGACAATGCTGTTTTCCACAGATAAAACTGGAAACCTGTAAGGGGAGAAACATGCTGTCCACAACCACTCCCTGGCATGTAGCTGAGTAGCATCAGTGGGACTCTGCTGCAATCCAGGGCTTTTCATCTTATGGCTACAGAAGTAACATTTGTCATCATGTGCTTCCCTTTCTGGACACCCCCATATATCCCTTCGGCATTTCCTGTCGTTAACAAGTCTTGCTCAGGTCTTGCAAACTGAAGGCCACAATCTATTCCACGTTGACCTTCTTGTACTGCTTGTTTCGACTTCTCCCAGCATTATTGTCTTTTCCAGTGACTCCTGCCTTCTCATGATGGACCCAAAGTACGACAGCCTCAGAGTGCAACAGCACAGCAAGAGAAATGCAAATGAACTCACATGCGCTCACTGTGAAGTTGCACCGGAACCCCCTTAAGGCGGCTTTGTTTCCTCAATCTCTCATTTCCTCCTCTTATCTTGCTGGCTGGTAGAGCTCCTTGAGTTGTTGTTTTTTTAAATTAATAAAGAGGAGCTCTGCTCAAAGAGGAAACTGTTTACAAAAAGAAGAAGCGTCTTGAGAGGCGTTGTGGAGATGTCCGTGCAGGCGCTGCTGGTGTGCGTACGTGCACACTCTCCTGTCCTCCCTTGCGAGGCAAGAGGGAAGGTGCTTTGGCAAAGCAACATTTTGTGTTTGTGTTCATGCACTCTGTTGGTTTTTCTTTCTGTGTCACGTGCTTTGAAATGAAGCGCAAAGATCAGACTTTTAGAAAGTAGAAGGGTCTCTGGACGGGGGGGGGGGAACTATCCCATTTGTAAAGATTTCCTCTACCACTACACTTTAAATGAATCACTGTTTTTCCTGTCCGCTTTCTTCACTGTCCAACTTCCACCTCCACACACATTGTAATTGAGAATGCCACAATACGAGTAAACGATCTGGGCCATGTCTCCGGTGACAAAATTTCTTCCCAGATATCCTTCCAAGCCCCAGTCTTCATCGGATTACTTGACTGCAGTCTCCATTTAGAATGAAAATTGAACAAGGGTATAAAACCCCTCCAACTATTTTGACTTCTTCACTGCCAATGATTCAGTTATATAATGCTTCTGTAGCCACACTTTTGGTCTTCTTGACGGTCAACTGCAAGCCTGCCTTTGCACTCCTTTCAAGCTTCTTCTGGAAGGTCTGTACCGTTTCCCACCAGCATTACGCTATCAGGTCCATGTTTCAAACTTCAGATGTTTCATCCCCCAGTTTTTGCTCCCCCTTCCTCTCAATCAAAGCCAACTTTCTGTATATGTTCCGCATTATAAACTGAACAGATTAGAAGATACAATCCACCCTCATCTGACATCTTTGCCAGTAGAATTCCACTCTGTTTCTCCATATTCCATTCTAACAATAACTTTTCATCCAGACCATTGGTCAGGGCAATCAAATATTATTCATACTGACGGCAACGAAAGACTACAAGCCCAATGGTCTGTTTCTGGCAAGAAGGCTTGAGGGAATTTCAATCTTTAGACCACATTGTTGGGATCAAGATGGTCTGTACCTATCATTCCAGAATGCACACAAGGTTCCCAGTTGTCTTAGCCAGTATTTTTCAAGATCTCAAGGTGCCGACTATAAACATCAAAATTGACCTACTGATTGGCAATGTGTATTTACTGAAGTAATAACAAGTCAAAGACACTGGGGCCAGTGGGCAATTCGCACCTTCGTGAACCGAACAATACTGGCAAACAAACCCAACCTGACTGGCTGGGGAAAAAGATGTTGGACAAAATACATAAATTACAACCAGATCTCCTGGGAGAGATGGTTGCGTGAATCTATTATTAATGTCAGTAGAAAGAGAAAAGCACAAACCATACATGGTTTCATGCTATAAGCCACAGTGAGGGATCCCAAAGGACTGATCATTATGGATGGAATAACATGTTACAACAGACAAAGTTTGTCTTCAAATGCCAATGCAAGAGGCTTAATGTTTGCAAGGGAGAAGCAAAATATATGAAGCCCTTCTCTCCCTCTGCAGATTCACTCTTTAAGTGAATCTTGTTTGCCAAGTAAATTCCGAGTTCATATAGTATTATCTAGTTCTCCCCTGATTATGCAGCAATGAGTACCTAAAACCTTTCGACATAGAAGGGCCCCCCCAGGAGTAATTGGACATTATAAGCCAGATGAGCAGCTAGAGTTCGGGAAAACAAGTAGGCCGTTTCCTGTAAGACTCAGGAACTACACAGCTTTGAGAAGTGTCATTCTGTACGTATTTGTGTGTGCGATCACATTTTGCCTAGCTGATGACGAGAAGAGAGGTGAATAGACAGCGGAAGAAGTCTTTCCCAGAAGATTTGGGGAGAGCATCCCAATGCTGGACTACTGCAAAACTCAGAAACGGTTCAAGAATTCTCACTGTTTTTGCCCAAGTCCACCTGAGTCCCCCCCTTGATGCTGCGCCAGAGGAGAACAGTCAGTTGATCCCAGCAATCCGGGAAATGGGGCTGACCGAGCCGAGGAAACTGAACATGGTGTTCACCAATTCTGGAAGATCGTATTCGTGTTTCCATCCCCACTCTTGGCGAGCGTTGCTGTCATCAAAAATCATGGGCCAACTGTCAGCTATTCGAACAGAAAGAGAGAAAGAATTAGATACTGTTGTAAGCAAATCTGGTGCCACGGATATTATAAGTCTTTAGAGTTTTTAAGGAAAAGCGGCTTCAGAAGAGGGCACTTGTCAAACAAGGAAACAGGAGGTGAATCACTTTGCAGACTGGCTGTCCTAAAATTCGTTGTCTAATTCAAGAGGAAATTGGACCACCCTCTGTTAGATCTGCTTTGATTTGGATTCTTGCCTTGAGCAGGGGGTTGGTCTTGATGGCCTTAGAGGCCCCTTCCAACTCTGTTACTCTATGACAAAGCAACTCTCCCCTTACGAGAGGCCTCCTCTCGGGTGAGGCTGCCTGAATTTTCCTCAGGAATTTCCATGCACATTTGTAAGGATAACCTTGTCGTTAGAACCTAGCCACTGCCACTTCATCCGAAAGTCACCTTCTCAAAAGGCTTTTGCATAGAGAAGCTGCTTGGCTAAGATTACGAGATACACCCATAGGGTTTGCTGTAGTCCATGGGAAACATTACTCTTTCTGGACCTTCCCAAGACAACCTGCGGAAAGCATCTCAGTGTAGACACAGCACGCTGTGGATTCTGGGAAATGTGGACGAAAACAGTAGTTTTCCAAGTTCTTTTTCATGATATAGGCATTCATCTTTACTCAGCATAAACCTCTTTGTACCTCATCCTGGATAAGGAAGCCTCCAACGCCCCTCCAATCAATTCTCAGTTGTCCAAGAATTGCATTTTGACAGCCCTATGGATTTCAGAGGCAGCCCTCGGAATCCTTATCACGTCTTCCTCTTTGAAAGAACCCTAACTTCTCCCCACAATTGCTTTCAACAGATAAAAAAACCCCAGAAGAAAGCAAAACCTGACCTGATGCACCTCAGAGCTTTGCCCCCCCCTTTTTATTTTTTTACAAATTACACCAACTGGCAGCAATGCACCTTGGGAAAATATTTGCTGGGCCTAACTTCGTTCCCCATGTCCTGCTCCTGTGTATCAACACCCCAAGCAATGATCCTATCCATCACATCTTTTCACAAAGCCCTGCCAATGGGAACACAAACACAAAGCACAGAGGTACATGGCAACCATGGCACGGTGGTTAAACTGCAGTACTGCAGTCAGGACGCTGCTTACAACTTGAGTTCGATCCCGACAGGCTCAGGTAGCTGGATCAAGGTTGACTCGGCCTTCATCTTTCCAAAGTTGGAGGGGGGAGCAATGTGTAGCCTGCAAAATTAAACTGTAAACTGCCCAGAGAGTGCTTTAAGAGCTATGGGGCAGGACAGAAGCAGCACACTTTGCTTTTGCTTCTACTGCCACCTAGTCTATTTTAACACACAGCTGCAAAAAGAAGGTACTCACCAATCGCTTGCCTGACAGCATCCACGTTGTATGTCACCTGAAGCTCTGGAACATGTTTCTGGACCTCTTGAACCAACTGCTCCGGAGTAAAACTCATGGCACTGATATTGTACGTCCTCATGCTCAGCAGCTCTGCGGGAGCCTCCATGACCTCTAAGGTCGCTCTCAGGCAGTCGTTGATGTACATCATGGGCAGACGGGTGTCGGGTTTCAGGTTGCACTGGAACTTGCCCGTCTTCACAGCATCGTGAAAGATTTGAACGGCATAATCTGACAGAAAAGGAAGTCACATCTAATCAACGCCATCATAGGCTCTTGACTCATTTTCTAGGGCACTGGCTGAAAATGCAGCTAAGGCACAGAAAGGGATGGCATGATTCCCTCAAAAGCTGGTGAGAGGTTTATCTGAGAGGCTAGAAGGATCTGGGTTTGGTTCAGGGCTGATGGAAGGAGACTTCAGAGAAGGAACAATGTATTTTTTATTTACTGAGCAATAAAGAGCCTCAAATATCGCCTCTGAAGATTAGAAACCCACTCTGTAATGTCCCTCTACCAACCAAGGAAGCATCAGGAGATGTTTTCAAGACTTCAAGGTATGAGAAAGCACGAAACACGCCGACACGGGGACCTTGTAGGAAATGATTCTAAAATACTATTTTTAAAAGATTTGGTTAGTGTATTCCAACTGGTTATGATTCTCAAAACCTGGAGCAACATTCTAAAGGGATTAAGGTACAAAGAGCTAAAGAGACTAGTTTTCCCCCAGCCAATTCTACAGTCCGTAGTCAGGTGAAAATGAGAGATGGGCACAAACTGCCAGTTCGGGGCGGTTCATTTCTAGGTGAACAGCTGATCCACAGTTCAGCGCCCCGCCCCTCCAGCAGGCGCCCACTCAGAGGCAGCGCCGGCCTCTGAGTGGGCGTCCGCTGGAGGAGGTCGCCCCCCGAACCGCGAATCAGCTGTTTGGCTGAGAAATGAACAGCCCCGAACCACTGAACCAGCGGTTCGTGCCCATCTCTAGTGAAAACCCTGCCCCCTGTCAAGAACAATGTAAAAAATGCCAGTGGCGTTTGTTCCCTTACCAGTTGTACCTCCTCCAGGTTGAGTATCAGCTGAAATAATGCCAGGATACCTCAGGCACCGAAAATCTAGGCCATACCTATAGTGGTAATACTAGAAGCAGAAGAAAAGACATAGTCATTAATAGCATAATAGTTATAACTCTATTTATTTAGTACATACTTAAAAACTTATTAAATAAAAATATTTATATCCCACCTTTCTCCACGGGAAGGGCTATCCATGGAGAACTGAAGTTAAAGGTATGATAAACTGAAAGCATACTGGCTAGAATCCTATAGTGTTCATGCAAAATTTGTATCACTTGCCAGGGCTAATTGTGGCTAATTAAGGTTGCAGGGGTATGTCTCGGTTGTATTCCTAGTAATGCACTCAACTGTGCAACTTTAACATGCCCTGGCTGGTTGTCAATCAGATGCTATTAGCCCCGCCTGTTTGCAAACTATAATGAAAAAATGGGAGACCGCTCTTTGCAAATGGCTGATGAAATCTTATACCCTGCTAGTCTTTTAAGGAACCACAAGACTTCTCTGCAAGACTGTTGCTTTGAATCAAAAGCTATCTGCAAGTACCACTCGCAGAGTTGCAATATTTAATTTATTCTTTTAAGGCTTAAGTATCATTCAAGGGATGTGGTGGCGCTGCGGGTTAAACCGCAGAAGCCTCTGTGCTGCAAGGTTAGAAGACCAGCAGTCGTAAGATCGAATCCACACGTCGGAGTGAGCTCCTGTCGCTTGTCCCAGCTCCTGCCAACCTAGCAGTTTGAAAGCATGTAAAAATGCGAGTAGATAAATAGGTACCACCTTGGTGGGAAGGCAACGGCGTTCCGTGTCTAGTCGCGCTGGCCACGTGACCACGGAAACTGTCTTCGGACAAACGCTGGCTCTATGGCTTGGAAACGGGGATGAGCACCGCGCCCTAGAGTCGGACACGACTGGACTAAATGTGAAGGGGAACCTTTACCCTTTACCTATCATTCAAACAGCAAACTCAGAAACAAGCTATCTAAAGTTCATTTAGGCAATTCTGGGGCCCTCAAAGACACATTCAACAACATATTTTAGAGGCATCTGGTATCTGTCCACGTAGGCAGGAAATCAAAAGATGGGGAACTTATTTCAACATCAGGGCCAGATCCAGAAATATTCTCAGGGTGTGTGTGGATATTCCAAAGATGGAAAGGACCAAATGCAAAGGAGTGGAACCAGAAAGTTGATTTCAGCTGAAAGGTTTCCCTGCCAGTTATTAAGCCTTTGGAAAGGAGTTTAGGTTTTCAGAATGGGGGGAGGGACCATATAAAACCAGATTTTTAGTGGTGCCACGGCAAAGCGAACAAGGCCACCTGTGAAACCCCAGAATGCTGGATTAGGGCACCAAGAGGCTCCAGCCTCTGAGGTCCCCTATGTCTGGCACAGACTGAGCAGAAAAGTCTGAAGGGACCCAAGAAGCCAAGCAAGGCAATGGCATGATGAAAGGGGATTCTTACTTCTCCCATGAGTTCAGCGTGAACCTTGGAGACCCCATAGATTGTCCTTGGCCGCTGGACGCAGAGGTCAGGTGTTGGGTTCCTCGGGGAGGTCGGTCCAAAAGCCCCGATCGTGCTGGGGACAAAAAGTCGCAAGCCGTGCTCCGCGGCGATATCAAGAATGTTGTGCAATCCTGGGAACAGCAAACAGAGTTATCAGGGCTGCCAACCAAAACACCAAGCTCACGCAGCCAAGAAGGGGCAAGCTAATCAAACAGGGGTTAGGCAAGCTGACACTTACCTGTGATATTCACAGATCTTGCCAAAGGGACATTGGCTTCCCCGACGGCGCTGAGCAAAGCGCTGTAATGGAACAGCCACGTAATCCGGTTGTTCACCACGATCTCACGAAGGTTCTTGTAGTCCAAGATGTCCGAGTAGATGAATGGACCTGAGAAAAGACTTCATCGATCAGGATTAGGATGATGAAGCTGGCAAGTCAGGAGGGCACCAACGGGGAGAGGGGCATCTTTCTTTTGAACAGCTATCTGCAGTTTTTTCCATTTAGGATTATGCAGAAATAAAGTGCCAGTTCACTGCACTGGCCTCAAGACAATCCATGCTGACTACAGTGTGATCATTTGGGCTTTGCTCTTTATCTGGAAAAAGTAAATGTTGAATTTTGCAAAAAAAAGAAAAAGAAAAAGAAAAAAGAAAAAAAAAGGTGAAGGTCTTTTCAAATCATACTATTTTACATCTTCCCAGGGGGAGTAGCTGTGTTAGTCTATTTCACAGTAAAAACAATGAAGAGCCTGTGGTACCTTAACAACTACCAAGTTTCACATGGCATCAGGTAGTGTAGTCCATTTGATTATACGCATCCAAGGAAGTGAGATACAGCCCTTAAAAGTTTATTTTATGAATTGCAAAAGGAAGTGGCCAACATACACGACAAAAAGTGTCTAAAAATTAGAAAGCAAACCCATCAAAAAACCACTAAAATCATGACTATTAAAATAATGATCATAGCCAAAAATCATTAAAATAATTATAATACACACCAAAAATATATATAAAAGGCCACTTTGAAAATATAGGTCTTCACACCCTTTCTGAAAGGGGCCAGAGCTGAATATGGATTGAAGGAATATTCTGAAGGAATTGCATTATATCATTTTCCCTCCCCGGGGGGGGGGGGGGGACTTTTAGTTCAGCAAAGTTAAAGAAAAACTTTTAACTCAGCAAAGATAAAGAAAAAATACAAAGATAAAGTACCAGCCCATAATTAACTTCCTAGTATCGTATCTAAGATGAGAAGAATCAAAAGAAGATATAAGGACATTTGCTCCCCCAGGACTGGATTTAGGAATGATGCCCTTCTCCCTTTGGGTTCTTCTCTCAGAAAAGAAAAGCAAGTGAATCAAGCTTCTTTATATGAGGCAGTTTAAAATACTCCAAATAGAGAGAGATCTTGTTGCCCAGAGCTCACCACCACCCCTAATGCCGAGAGGAGAAGAAAATGAAGCTTGAGTAGGACTGTAGACTCTCTCTCTCTCTGTGATATACTTACCACTGTAGAAGACACTGTCAGGGGGCTTTCTAATATCCGATAGGATCACATTGTTCTTTCCAAAATGTTTCCTAAAGGAAATAGCATGGTTAGTCTTGGGCCATTTCTGTCCCTTTTATTTCAGCTAGAAACTTTGTTTTGTTCAGGACTTCTTGAAAAGAGTCACTTTTGCTTTAAATGTTACATTGCTTAATTTACCCCCCCCCCCCCCCCGTGAAAAATCGTGACTCATTTTACCTTGTAGCTGCAAATGAACAGGGCAACCCGTGGGAAAAAGATCGGCATGCAAAACTTCAAAACTAGACAAGGTTGTTATTCCTAGAGGGAAGTAACAATGCTTATAGCTTACCTCAAGAGCTTAGCAAGCCCGACTCCAAGTTGGCCCAGTCCTCCTGAAAAAGAGGATTAAATGCTAATAGCACCAAAAATACTATAGAAGATGAACAACCTGGACATCTGTTATAGACATAGCAGTGGAGAACCGGATACATAATTCATTTAGAAGAAGCCACCCAAGAAGCTCGGGAGGGCAATGCCTTTTATTAAAGGCATTGAGTGGTTAAAGGCCGCCTAGAGTGGTCATAATTGACCAGATAGGCGGGATATAAATGAAATAAATAAATAAATAAATAAATAAATAAAGACTTTCACAGATTTAGAAGGCTGGCTATATTATAAAGAAAAATCAGATATACTGTAAAATCTTAGGACAGGGATAAATTAAAGCTCTTTATTTAAATTAACGCATTGATAGGTGGGTTTTTAGGGTCAAACCTTAAAGAGGCATACCCAAAGACTAATTAGAGACATAGAAGGACCGCTGTGGTGGTACAGCCCTTTTGCATTATAGATGTAACTACAGCAACCCATGTGAAAACTCTGAATTGTCAGCATCGTAAATTAAACAACGGCATAAAAGAAGAGTGCAGAATCGTGTAAAGCTGCCTGTACAAAATATAGTCTCAGATAAGTGAAATTCTAAAACCTGAAGCAGCAAGACCCGCCTTGTCGTTCTAACCATACTCCTTCCATCACTTCCTCAGCCCCCATGCCTTGTTCTGAAGGGTCCTTCCGTGGAGTGCGATACTGGCGGAGTGTGCCCACGGAGACTGCCGATTGTTGTTGTTTAGTCGTTTAGTCGTGTCCGACTCTTCGTGACTCCATGAACCAGAGCACGCCAGGCCCTCCTGTCTTCCACTGCCTCCCGGAGTTTGGACTGCCGATACACCCCTCTAATCAAGGCACTATATAGGCTGGTTGTTTCTCTGCTGCAGCATTTATACGTCTGGGGAACAGTCAGCGTTACCCTTCGGGGTCTGTCAATGTCACACTCTGTGGAGCTGGACGGAATGTTTTTCCAGATGCTTCCCAGCTGGGGCATTTGCCACAGAAAGAAAGCCACCCGTGAGATGCTCAAGTATTGATGGGGGACCTTCTTTCACCTGAGATCTGTCTCTCGCCCTGCCTATTTTCTGTGAGGGCCAATCGGCCGAGAAAAGATAAGTTTAACGTCAACTAGAAAGCTTCAGTCAAACACTCATGAAAAGGGGTCAAGTACAATTCTTTTGGAAGGACGCCTGACTTTTTTCTAGGAACAAGTTTAGAGAAACAAGCTCTGTGTGGAACTCACCAAAGCTGTGCATTTGCTCTGAAGCACATGCATTGGGAGCACCGTGATTTACTGCAAAGGGGGCTCGCCCTTCCCACCTGTCATTTGCAAGATTTGCAAATCTTCTCTAACACAGCACAATGGAAAAGCAAGGGTTGTGAGTGAGGATATAATGAGAGGTTCTGCCTTAAATGGAAATCCCCAGTATTCAGCTGGATCCTGAACAGAGAGGGGCTATAAATTGGTCAACAGAGTACTAGCCTTCTTATCTTGCCGTTGAGTCAGTACTACACAAGGGGGGGGGGGGGGAGAATCCTTGCCTTCTAGGACTGCCTCAAGGAACAGTGGCAGATGATCCGTCATTTATTTATTTATTTTATTTATTTCTTGGACTTGTATGCCGCCCATCTAGACATAGTCTACTCTGGGCGGCTCACAGAACACAAAGTAAAACAATAAGAATAAAATAGCAATTTACAACACATAGATAATAATTCAAGATGGAGAGAGTAAAAAAAAATTAAATAGTTTAAATAGTCATGTACACAAAGAGAAGGAAACTGAAAGCTCTGGTTTAATGAGGTCCCACTGTTATCGGGATCAGATAAGAGCACAGGGAGCTTGGTTCTCACTGATGAATCTCTGATCTGCAGCAGAAGCTTCTGGCTCCCAATCATTACAACTAGTTCCTGGAAAAAAGAATGCCTGAGGGAAACCAAGGAGGAGTTTTCCCTGTGTTGAAAGGACTTGGACTATGGGTTCTGATGCTTCTCAAACCAGTTCCCTGGCTGACCATGTCTATTCAGAGGGACATCCTGTTTCTTAATTCTTAGAATATGGCCCCCAGTCTGAGCAACTATTTGACACCTAACTTTGGCAGGCTGGTCTCAGGATCTGTGCTCATCATGAGTTACTATGGTGACCCTCTCAATTACTAGCCTCCAAAAAGTCCTGTATTTAACGGCACTGCTCAAGGCTTTGGTTCCTCTACTGAGCCGATTCTTCTCATGCTGTGTCTTCCTCGTTTTTGTACTACCCTCCCACTTTTCCTATCATTACTGTCTTTTCCAGGGAGCCTTTTTCCCTCTTATGTCTGAAATACACCCTGAAATACACCCTCAGTTTAGTTGTTTCAGCCTCTAGGGAGAATTCAGGTTTGTTTTCACCTAGAATTCATTGATTTAACTTTCAGGGTTCTCGTAAGACACAAAGTGATATGACTGACCTGTAATTAACACCCGTGGATGATCAGTTTCGGAGAAGGATACTGAGTGAAAGCTGGCGTCTGAGGTTACCTGCCGTGGAGAGAAACCAAGACACCTAACGGGCAGGATGGCAATCTGACAGCCACAGCCAGGTTTCTGCAACACCTGCTTGACAGCTCGGCTCAAGTTCCTGATGGCTGGCATTTTTTTAAAAGAGAGCTGAAAGAAAAAGAAAAAAGAGGAGGAAAAGGTTACTAAAGTTGTTCCACCCACAAAGCAGAGCTGGCATCTAAAGTGGTAGCAAACCACCCACTGACTTCGTTCACCACAATAAAGACAATTCGTGAGTTCTTGGCAGTAAGGCATCTCCTTCGCACTTAAAAGATCACGGAGTCCTTCCCAAACATTAGCATGTTCTACTACCGGCAAACACCGGCAATAGGTATCTTGGACACTAAAGCAGGAGTACGTGCGTGTGCGTGCGTGTACGCGCAGGATCCTCCTGCACATCTGGATGTGACCAGACATTTACCTCTAGTTTTGAAGGGGGGGAGAGATCATGCTTTGATGATTTTTTTTTAAAAAAATTATTTTTTTGCATAAAGAAAAGCTCCATGCCTCACTCTTAAAGAGAATGGATTCTTCGGGAATCTTCTAGTACTGTCATCTTCTTTGTCTTGGACAACACAGAATTCTTCCTGGTGGCAGCAGTGTGGGTGTTTATTTGGGGAGGGGGGGGCTAAAAAAAAACACAACCCAAAGCAGAAAACATCTGCCCTAGCAGAATGCTGCCAGTCCATGCTGACAATACAAGGGTAGATTGACCAAGTGGCTCATTTCTACATGCTCAGACCTTCAACCTGTCGTTGCCTGGTTGAGAGATGGCTGGATCAACACACAGCTAGCACAGGAGGCTCCTATCAACATTTTCTAACCAAGTAAATTAAATTTGCTCCAGGGTTATAACTGTTATACAGAACTAGTATTAAACTGCACCATTCAGGGGAGCATATACTACATGCCATTCCCACAGATCCGAGCCATTCTGCAAGCCTCAGCTTGTTCCCTCAACTTCTGCAAGTCCAGGAAGAAAGAATAGAACAAGCTTAAGGTACAACATGTATATGGGATATTTATGGGGAAGAGACCCCCCTGCACACACAAACATACAGACATCATAACACCACCCAATCCAGAAATTCCCTGATTTCAATCCTTACTGAAATGAGTATGTGTTGTGGAGAAGCGTCACCTTGCAGGAGTCACATTAAATCTACGTTTCACTTTTCAGCTTACAGTCACGCTTTGCACACTCTACCTAAATGCAGTTAAGTTTTGGCTTGACCGAGGGAGAACTCCGCACATTTATTTGTCCAGGACAAGACTGACGCCATGTCAACGATTATTTACTTATAGCACAATATTCAATTACTGCAATGTCCATGTGATTAAGTAACATGGCTATCATACATTTCTGCCGTTCTAGGGGAAGAGCCTTTTGAAGCACACAACAGCCAAAATTAGCACACTTCTTGCTAAACCTGACCATTGTCAATCTTCTGCAGGTGTTCAAGAATCCAACTGAAGATTCAGATGACTGCTAAAATTATAGGATATTTTCTCACAAGTGTGCAGTGAAGAAATAGGAATTATCTATGCTACCATATGGCAACAATTTCCCAAAGATACTCCAACCTAGAGCTCTGGCCATCATCATTTTGCATTAGTATATCCACAGAAGCTACAGAAGGAATTTCCAGTAAGTTGAATTTTCACAGAGATAACCCAGTTAAATCTAACCTTCACCAAGATCAGCGTCTGTGTAACCAGCAAGCTACAGTATATCTGCAACCAGTGCCTATAATTCTGCTCTTGCACCATTTAGAGAATTTTTTTTTCCACAATAAAAATACTTCTTTTTTTTCTAGAAGGCAAGTCTCGCCTGCCTCCCTCCCACCCTCTTCCAGACGCTAAGGTGACACAACATACTTTCGGTCTCAGCTTACCTTCCTTTCTGGCAGTTGCTTTGAAAAGCAAAAGGAAGAGGGGCATTTATAGGGCACAGCCTCTCTTGCTGAGCCAATTGGCATTCAAAAGGCAGTGGGTGTTGTCCATTACGCAGAAAAGGGTGTGTATGTGTGCTCATGGCAGATGGACACATCAGTTTGTTTGATATAGTAATCTGCAGAGCTGGAAATATAACAGTATCACCCAGGAATAGGCAGAGAATTTTGAAGACAACAATTGGAAGGCTGTTTTTCTAGTACAGGGCACAATTGCACGGATGACTGGGCTTACAATTTATTGTCTCTCTCCTCTATCAGCAGGAGGCTAAGCTAACACATACCGTTTCGCTCCCTTTACAATAGAGGTCACAGCAGCAGTGTGGTTTGGTATTACATTTAAGAATTGCAAAACAAAAAACTGCAGGCTGGATTCTAAAAAGACGGAGAGAAACCCAACATATAAAGCGTGCTGCTTTTATACCACCACCCCCATAGTGCTTAGAGCACTCTCTGGGCAGTTTACAATTTAATTATGCAGGGTCCATAATTGTTGCCCACCACGAGCTGGGTACTACTGAGTTTACCGACCTTGGAGGGATAGAAGGCTGAGTCAACTTCAAGCCAGCTACCTGAGCCCAGGATTGAACTCTGGTTGTGAGCAGAGTCTTCACTGCAGTACTTCAATTTAACCACCGTGCTACAGGGCTCCTATATGCCAAATCACACAGCTGGTAAGCTCAAGACACTTAGAATCATAGAAAAATTAAGTTGGAAGGGGCCTAGAAGGCCATCAAGTCCTCTCTGGCCTCTCACTCCAATATTGCCCAGGCTTAAACACGGTTACAAATAAAAATGATTCACGATTAACAGATCAATCTACAAAGCAGTTACAGCTCAGGTATACAAGGACAGCAATTTTCAGGCAAAACATATTCATGAAATACAAGAATTACTTAAGCAGACCCCAAACCATCTTGGCCTAAAGAAAAGCTCCCTTCTGACAAATGCGATGATCAACCAGGACGTAAACACTCACAACTGTAAACATCCTTGGGTATAATTAATCGCACATTTATTTCTATGCAGATGTGGCTGCCGTCCAGGCCTTCCCGGAGAACGTGACTGTGCAGCTCTAAAATCCAGTAGCATCCCCATTATTGTAGCATACACAATGTCCCACTTTACTGCCAAAGCAAAATGTGGTATCTCAATACCCTCATAAACACTGCTCTGCATAGGTCTAGAAAATAAATATTTCCAATTATTCCAGTCACACAGAAAACAGTCACTGCTTAGTTTTATCTTTCACAACAACCCAGGTTGGTCGAGTGGACTGAGGGATTGTGAGTGGCGAACGTCACCCATGAGTTTCTCTCTATGTTAAAGATGTCTAACCAGTCCTGATTAAGTCTTGTATCCAGGGCACCAGGAAAACTAAAAAAATAGAAGTTTTTTTCCAGGCAGCACCAAATCTAACACTACTATCTACAACCACAGAGGATCTTGGAACACAACTTTTCTCCTCAGGCAAAACGTATACTCTTAAGTACACAAAAACTGATGCAATATCTTGTTGCTTTAATTTCAAGCCTTCCCAGCCCGTGAACAAATAAAACCTGCTGTCAGTGTCTTTAAGGCAAATGGCCAACAGCAGCAGCAGTAGGGAAGGCCTTATGGTTACGTGTGTTATTCATTAATGCTGCAATTCCAAGGAGCAAGAAATACCAGTGGCATGGAGAACCACAGAAGACAAATATATCTAAAGCGACATGGCTGGTAGGTAGCTAAATGAGGAATCGAGACCACCAAACTGACAGAGCGACTTTCACACCTGTGAAATATACAAAATTCTTAGAAGTATTTATAAAGGGAGAGCCCTCTGACTTCTGCATGAATGGCCCAAAATTGAGGAACTTTATGGCTTTGGATTGTAGAATAGCAAGTTCTTCAAGATTCTGACACTTCGTTAAAAGAGAAAGTTAAAAAAAAAATCAGAAACTAGTATGGAATGATGTTAATGTACTATATGGCTCCCTCTAACTAGCCTTATATAGGGAAGCATAGAGCCACACTATTTGCTCATCATGCTTTTTAGACACAAATCGAATGTGACACCCTCTCAAAGGTGTCACATTCAATTTGAGAGAAAAATAGGTTGGAGATCATCAACAGCCTGGGGGACAACGAACGACATGGGGGGTGTAATCTCGGTAGAAAACTGGTGCATGACCCCAGTCCAAAACAATGTTGAACTTGAGCCCACAAGCTGTTTTGTCTTTCCAAGTAAGTTGCAATGCTGAGCACACTTTAAGCAGTGCAGATATCTCTCGGGTCTTTGAATTCCATCCAGCTGATGAAGAAACATGAGACAAAGTCACATTAAGTGCCTCCTAGCCGATGATTCCCCGAACGGCTGCTCTTTAAAAGTTTTCAAAATCATTAGACAAATCAAAAGGTCACAAAATAATGCTCCAGTTTTTTCCCCCAGAGTTCTTAGATAGCAAGGAAGCAAATGCATATAGAAATCAGCTAATGTAAAAATAAAAAATGGGATCGGCATTCAGTTTCAGCCCAAAGATGGGTATTATGGATGTTCAGAGCAGGTCCTAGCATGCGCTGAGATGGTTTCCAGCGGCAAGCAGGTTTTCTCTCAGCGTTGTTGGGATGATACTCCAGCTCCGTTTCCATATGTAGATGAAATGTGCCAATCTTTTGGTAGATCTGAACCCTGAAGGGGCCTGGCTCAAGCCACCCTCCCACTCAAACTCCCACCACAATTTTAGAACTTTTTCCAGGAAACCACTGTTGTTCTTCCGAATGAACCCCACAGAGAGACTACGCAGATCTGGGAGAGCATGCGGCTTTATGTGGAAGGCGTAACACACAAAAAAATGGAGGCAAAACACCTCATTCTGTCTTTTCTATCAATGCTCTGTCTCTTGCAAAGCAACACCAAGAGGAGTGGACAGACGCAACCTTCTTGTGGTGACTATAGTTATTCAACATTTCTGGAAGTATGTAGCCCAACTGGGTATTGTTCTAATGTAAACCCCAACAGCAGCATGTTTAAATGGTCATTTCTGACCACCTGTGACACAAACAAGGACAGAAGAGACCATGGATAGACCCAGAGAGATTCTTTAAACATTTTCCCCCTCCTATTCATCTTGTCCTCTACAGACAAAAGGTGCTCTCTCCTTTTAACCCGAGCTGAATCTGCACACTTACCCCAGAAAAGCATACCTTCCTTTGATATGACAGGCAGGGGAAGAACTGAGCCATGCTGAAAGTTAAAAGAAGACGAAGAAAAAGAGGAGGAACTTCTGGCAACTTCCCCGAACCCTGAAAACAGCATCAAAGACATTTTTGGCTTCTGTCTCTATTTGGTTGCAAAGCAAAGCCCAGGGTAGCTCAAACAATTAACCATCCTTATTTCCAACAAAAATCATATTTTATTTGGGCTGCATTTTTATATGCAGTGCCCCCCTCGCTTGGGGCCCATTTACTGTGTTTCATATTTCCAGTTCGGGGAATGAACCCCTAAGCTAAACTGTTCTAACAGTACAATCTTAGGCACAGTTATTCATGTCTCGAACTGTACTGTTGAGTCCCCTCACCAGGAGAGAGGGCGACCTACAAATGACGATTGATCGATCTTCAAATGTAAGTGTCATCCGGTTCAAGAGGTCTTGCCCAAGATGAGGTAGAAAAAAGTTGCAGCCCATCACATGTCTTTTTTAATGACAGGTAAGCAAGTAGCTAAACATCCACTACTGCAAACAATAGGATTTAATACACTGGATTTTATTATTAATCTTTTGGCAACGGCACAGCAGGTGCCCGAACGTTCACATGTTCACACAGGTGCTCACGTTTCTTGGCTTTGGGTCTGTGATGGCAAATTGCTCTCCCAGACTCGCTTCGATACTGCAATTTCCATTTTAATTTTCAAGACGCTCTGAAATGACGCCCTACAACTCTTACTCACTCACGACAGCTAAGCACTAAGTTAACCTCTAGCTCGCACACCGCAGTGAGCAATACTGCTGATGCAGCAATTACGAGGCAAGCTATTCAGACAATTTTATTCGTCTCCCACTGCCTTCGCAGCTGCTGCAGGAATCAGATGCTGCTAGAGAGGGCACGTAGCAGCAAGCGAAGGGCTACGGCAACAGAAATTCAAAAACTCAAAAGCAACTGGAAGACCAATATAGGAATTCCACATTTTTTAAAAAGAAGTTTCTTTTTCAAAAAGGACCATCTCAGGTAGACTCTGGAAAGAGGGGAAACTTCCATCTAAATTTTTTCCATTCTTGTAATAAAAACACATTTTTTCAGAGTGCAAAATTGTCCGTAGGAATAATTTTATGGGATTACTCTATAGTAAAAACACAAAAACTATTGGTCTCTCAGAGTTCAAAGGATATCCAAGTTGGATCATGTCACAGACATGGCATAGTCTTGCAATTGATGAGGGCCGGTGGCTTGCTTGCCTTTTTAGCCCCAAGATAAAGCCTTAGAAACTAGGGAACTTTTATCTGCACTGCTCTTTCTGCCACTGGGATTGCATGGGAGTAATCCATGCATTTAGCCCTTAATCTCTTTGGGCTCTTGAGGAAAGAACTGGCTTTTTAAAGTGCCACATAATTTTGTTGAACACCCTAGGTTGCCAGAAAAACGAACAAGTGTGTCCTGGAGCAAATCACACCTGAACTACCTCTGGAGGTAAAAATGATGAAACTGAGGTCGTCCTACTTTGGGCACATCATAAGAAGGCAAGGTGCTTTGGAAAAGACAAAAGTACCGGGAAAGATTGAAGGCAGAAGACCAAATACAAGCTAGATTCACTCTCTAAGAGCTGAGCAGGGTGCTGAGGTCAGCAGATTTTGGAGATTATTCAGTCATAGAGTCACAGTAAGTCAGAGGTACATAACAATTTCAGCAACCAACGTGCCTGCAACTCTGTGTTGCTGATTAGTCTTGTTTCCTGCTGTACTTTTTAATGGCAACTTTCCTTTTCATCCTTTTTCATTGCAAATGCACTCAGTCATGAGGGCAACTTCCTATGCTGCAAACTTAAGAGTAAAATATGGGGAGAATATTGAGTTTCTCTTGCATTTCAGGGTCCCGCATGAAACTTTGAAGAAAGCAACCAATTTCAATAGCTGAGTCGAACAACATTTTTGTTGTGGAAAGACCCAATATAAATTCAATAAATAAAACTCCACTTATTTCAAGTGTATAGGAACAAGACTTAACTTTCTCTTTACTGAGCCTCTGACTTACGGCAACCCTAAAAATTAATGGCCTCCCAAAAGGTTCTGTATTGGTATTACACAAATGACTTCAAGAGGTGGTGAGTGCTCCAACGCTGGAGGCATTCAAGAGAAACTTAAGACAACCACCTGGCAGATCTCCTTTGAATTTGGACTCCTGCATTAAGCAGGGGGTTGGACTCGATAGACTTAGAAGCCCCTTCCAACTCTGTGATTCTATGATTATGGCAGCATATGACTCCAGCAGTCTTTTATTTTTGTATTCATTTTTCAATTATGCCAATTGCCAAACATTCTATTTACTTAAATAGCAGCCACACACTAAGTTGGTTTACATTTTCACCAGGCTGTCTACAAGAAACCCCAAATCTTTCTTGGTCAGTTGCTACCAGTTCAGATCCTAGTGTATAGACAGAGATGGGATCTTTTTTCTCTGCTACCTATCACTTTACCCCTAGTTCCATTGAACACTGCCATTTTAATATCCATATGCCCAGTTTGGACGAATTCTCTCACAGTTCCTGACAATTAGTTTTTGTTCCTATATCCTAAATAATTTAGTTTCATGAGCAAACACAGCCATTACCCTGGCCACCTCAACTCCTCTTCCGTAATGAGATTTTCTATACCTCAAGCACATTTTATTTTCTAAAAATCTGATCTGCATTTCTGTCCATGCTAATGTATCACCCCAGCTCCTGATGTTAAGGTACCATCTTGGAGGGGAGCATATTTTTTGAGATGTTATAGCAGTAGTACACAAAGGGTTCCCTCCCCAAGAGGTTGGACTACCGCTCTCAGGAGTGCTCACTGTTGTCGGCTGATGGTATTGTGGCCCAACGGTGTCTGAACACCTGCCCACTCCCAATCCAAGCCTCAGAGCCAACAAAATCATGGTCTTATCCCCAAATATCTAGGTGTTACTTTGGATCATACACCAACTTATAAAAAACACTGCCAAAATACAAAGGAAAAAGTTTGTACAACATTCTTCAGCTAGGGCACACAAACACGAAGAACTGCCACCTTGGCTCTATCCTGCTTTGCAGGTGAAAACAACCAGCCCTGTGTGGTATAGTTCAGCCCATGTAAAACAGGTAGATCTATGACTCAATGAAAGCTCAAGAATCATTACTGGATGTCTGACACCAAACCCCATTGATAAAATAAATTACTCAGCAGCCACTGCACCCAGTGACGTACGGAGAGAGGTAGCAGCTAATGGCGAAAGGCTCAAAGCATCGACATCAAATGAACATCAACGTTTTGGCTACCACCCTGCCCCTCCCAGATTAAAATCAAAGGAAAGTTTTTCAGATCATCCATGAAACTTGAAGGAAGAGCTGAGAATATCAGAACTATAATGTGGAAAGAAATGCCCAGGAAGAGCCCAGGAAGTCTAGCCCCCGGCCATACAGAGAAGTGTGTAACTTGGAAGTCACTTAATAGATTATAGAGTTAGCAAAACTGAAGTGAACCTAAGAAAATGGGGTGGGTTTTTTTGCATTAACACAGTCCTTTTCAAATATGAAGAATACTGTAACAGGCAACTTCACACCTATGTTAGCTTACTCTGTCTTTCAACATGTGCCATGGAAGACTTGATGGTAGAGATGGGTACGAACCTCAGTTCGGAGGTTCATGCCGGTTTGCATGCACTGCACCACAGGTGCCGTGTGTTCCCTTCTCCCACCTGCTGGGCTGGATCCCCCACTCACCAGCCAGCACACGCTCCTCTCCTCCTGCTCTTCAGCTGTTCGACCAGTCCCCGGCAGGAGCACGGGCTTCCCCGTCCCGCCTCCTTGACTGATCACTCACTCAGACAAGAAGCAAGACAGGTGAACCTGCGCTCCTGCCAGGGACTGGTTGAACAGCCAAAGAGGAGGACAGGAACACACACCGGTCATAGACCAGGGAAGGCAACACTTGTGGTGCTGTGCGTTTTGACAAGAAAAAGCCCCAGTGCCATCTAAATATTCACTTAACAAGATCATCCATATTCTCCCCATACTCTTTCCTCGATATATTCATTCAGTTCTTTAATTTTATTCAACAGTATGTGAGAGTATAACACTCAGTTTAACAAAATGAAATGGAATAAAGGATTTACTATTTATTCAGTGCATAAATAAGCACATGCAACTGCTGGTAAGCAACATTCATAGTGACCTGCCTGATAGTCTTGAGACCCGCACCACACACCTTGAGAACAATTCCAGGGCCCTGGGGAGGAAAAGGTTTCTAAAGATAATCCCACCCTCCACTTTGCACAGTGTAATTTAATTTTAGGGGTGAAACAAAATTCCCTTTTTAATCTGTGGGACTGCGAGGGAGACCTTAACTGGCCTTAGAACTCCTTCCCTCTCCCAATCAGCCCTTCCAAGGCCCTTTGCTTGTATTTTGCACTTTAGATCAAGCAAAATAAACCACAGTGACTATCCTTATAAATGACTCCAAGGAGATAAGAAACTGAAGATAGAAAAAAGTTTCCTCTTCTTTTGCCTGGTCCCTTTTAAAAACCACAGGAATTTTCCTACATACAGATGATATACTCATCATATCTTTATGAATGGCAGCCAAACCAGCTGCCACTTTAACTATTTCTGGCGAAAGAAATCAGCTGGTCAGGTTGCAGCTGCTATGCACCCAGCAGGGGTTCTCACCACAGTTAGGGAAACACGAAACACAATGAACAAAAACACACAAGAAGTATTGCACTGATTATCAGTCATTTTCTAACTGTGTTCTAAATCAAATCAAGCCCAAATTCCCATTAGGAGGCAGAATGACTAAGCTGGGGATATCATAATACAGACATCTCATGAGAAGGTAAGACTCTTTGGCAAAGCCAATCATGTTCAGAAAAGTCCAACTTTTAAGTACTTTAAAGACTTAACAGAGGTGTTTCAGTGGGAGCTTTTGTGAATCAATATCCATGAAGTGCCCAAGCAAATGGAGTTTGATCCATGAAAGCTCACATGGAAACAAATCTGCTAGTCTGTAAGGCAAGACAACAATTCTGTCCTTTGCTGTTTTGACCCTCTTCCCCGCACCCTGAATTTTGTCAAAATGAAAGGCAGGAGAAAACGGGAAGATCTAAATGAGATGGATTCCCTTAATAGAGGAAAGGCAATTAGTTTGTTAGATCTGAGCAGGGGCTATTAGTGATGGGACTTTTGGGAAGTCTTTAAATTCATAAAGCTGCCTTAAGTCAGAAACAACCCTAACAATACATCAACACCCATGTATCCCACATTAATTTGTTGTGAGACCAGACAGGGGACAGATTGTATTTGTCTTCAGTGTGGAAGGGATGGTCACTCTCGAATTGGCCTTCTCAGCCACACTAGATGCTGTTCCAAGACCTCCATTCAGAGCACGTTACCATCGTCTCTCGAGACTGAAGGATGCCTACTGAGACCAGACAAAACATAAGCACAGCATTTTCAGTTGCTCAACCTTTTCTGGTGGCCAACTGATATATAAAAGAATTCTTAAAACAAAAAACAGTTTAGAGATAGCTATGTTAGTTTGTAACAATAAAATCAATTTTGGCATCCTAAATTCCGTATGTTTTTTAATTTTATTTTCTCTCCACTCTTTCTGTTGTGTTTGCTGGGGCAGCTTCACCGGTTTCTATCTGTATCCAAGACAAGGTGGGCCATAACCAGTTAAATGACTTTCTCAGTGGTGGCACCATGACAGGTGAAATACCTGTGTTTGCTATCTACACGAAGGCCCTTTCAGGAGCAGACAAAGGTGCCCCTTAGTTTTCTTAACCCTCCCGCCCAAAAATCTCAGCTAGCCTAATCAAATTGTTTTGTCCTCTCATTCGTTCATATACTGCTCTTTTATATTTCAGATCCTACTGATTTTACCCTGCACTATCTTCACATCTTTAAAAATATTATAGTGTTTTAACTGGGCTTTTGATTTAGTATGGTGAACTTTCCTGGAAATTTATTTGAAGAGTGGCATAATAAATTCTATAATGGATAAAGCATGTGCCAGATTGTCCACCAGGTGGCAAAATCTGTGGCTGTCGCTGATGAAAGATACCCAACTTTTGAAAAAGGGATACTCTGTAACTACTTCTAAGGAATGAGACAAAAAGGTTGCTTTCAAGGCATTTCTGAATGGCCAACTGTGGCAGGTACAGGAGGCTTTTCAAACGCTGACCAGAACTTCAACGCAACAGCCAAAGAGATATAAGCAGTTGCATGTCACAAACACTGGTCTATAGAATCACTGGACAGCTCAGTGGGTTTAGGTCTCTGGCTGCGAAGCCAGAGGTTGGGAGTTCAATTCCCCACTGTGCCTCCTTGACAGGGGCTGGACTTGATCTATAGTTCAAGCCCTGCAGTTCTAAGATGATGATGATGATTGGAGAGGGGTACTGAAGGGTGCAAGGGTCTGCAGCAGAGCCAAGGACAAAAAGAAGCCATTTAGAGATGCACTGGTAGGATGAATCAGCACTATTTTCCTAGGCACCAATACAATTTATTACAAATTTATTACAATGCTACCTGGTGTCACAACAGGAGGGGGTAGGGGAGAAAAAAGACACTATAGGAACACCTTTGAGGGCTGTCACCCTAGAATACATTTGCTGAAGCAGGAGAAAAACGTAGCGATAGGTTTCTCATCAGGTAACAAATCACACAAGTACATTAGGAAATTTTAAAGTAATGGCCAGAATCCTACTGGTTCGTTATACAAAAGTGCAACGGTGGAAACTGCAGTGGAAACTGCTGGTAGTTAACGAGTTGCCCTGATCCTGCACCAGCTCACGTGATCGATTGCTGATGAAGGATAGAAGCAGCGACTTGCTAACTAATGAAAATTTGACAATACAATTTGCATCACTGAACTCAACGCTGGCATAAGTAACCAAAGGGAGTCTGGCCACTGATTTAGAGATGGGCCGACTCAATAAAGGGAGCTACATCTTTTAAGTCTATAAGGGTTAAACGGAGCTATTAACAACAGGCCCCTTCGGAAGTCATTAATTCACAGACCCGCCACAGATCACAGGCTCGGTTTGATCTAAAACCCACTTGTTTGTCTTTCCGGCTCTCACATGACAGAATTAAACCAGGAATAAGCCATAAACCAAACCGGGCGCTCAAGCTGCAGCCATCCCAAGTAGACCAGTCTCAGTTTGCAAGCAACCCTATTTATAGCAATAGAAGCCTTCTTATTAAAACCTTTACTGCCGATCCACTGCTGACGCCAACCCATTTATCATCACCATCATCTTCAAACTGCAGAACTGGAAGGGACTCTATGGATCATCAAGTCGAGCCCCTGTCCAGGAGGAATCGAACTCCCAACCTCTAAGAATGTCCACGAGCCCAGTTCTCTTTATTTCTCTCTCCCCCATCACCCCAATTCATCATCCTCCCACTTCTGCTCCGCTGCAGCTTTTTTCTTGCGTGACATTTTAGATGGCAAGCACTTGGGAGTCGAGACCCCACATCCTTTGCTACTTTGTGAAGCGCACAGCGCACACACAGGGCATCATACAGTCTGAACATCTTATAAATAGAATATAGATCTGATTTAGAACAAAATGGACACCCTTTTCTTTAAATAATCATAACTGAAGCCCTGAATGCTGTTTTTAGTTGGCAATTCTAAAATTTTAAACGTTTTTAACCATTCAGAGTAATTGAATTGCTACTGTAGCTTAATTGCTTTTCATGTGTAATGTATTGTGTTTAAAATTCTTGAGTCCCCTTATTAGGAGACAGGCAGCCTAAAAATAAGAGAAATATATAATTGTCTTATATTATGTCTCTATATAAAATCTATAAGTACATATTTCAATAAATAATTCAAGAAATAAATTATATCTACAATATATTCAGTCTGTATGAACACAGCAGCACTAAAAACCAGTTAAAAGTTCTGAGAGAGGAAATAAAATGTAATAAAACAAAACTTTCTTCTTCTTTTAAACTTGAGATAAGGTAGGGGTCACTCACCAGGGAGACAGAGGTTCTAGTAAAAGAAATGAGAGGTGAATAGTTCTCAAAAGAGCTAAAACTTAAGGGAGTTTCAGCGTCGGTCCTTCCTTAGAGACACCAAACAGCCGTTTATTCCTAATTTCTGTGTTTACCATTTTCATTATAAATGTGGAAGTTCGCTCTTCTGAAAACACTGTCTTCCAAAGTGCAAAGAGGTGAAAATTATGACATTAAATTAAAATTATTCAAGAACAGAGATTGCACTATTAGCCAGGAAATAAACAAAAAAAAAACCCTTCCAAAAACCTGTATTTTAGGATCAAAAAAAAAAAAAGTAGGATAACTTTATCAGACCAAGAGACATTTTGCAAAAACCCTTCTATCAAGCAAAACTTTAAAAAGAAGGCTGTACAAGAAGTAGCCAGCCGTGCGAGTCTGTGCAAGCACTGGAGGGAAAAATAAATTAAAAATTAAAAATACCTTTATTTTTTTTATTGAATTATTTTTTATTGATTGAATTCGTTATTGAAACACTGAATATATATAGAGAGAGAAATATATTACTTTAAAAATAAAGCCTCAACAGGAAACTAAGATTAAAACAAGGGAAGTAAGAAATGTTTCAATTAAAGAGTCACGAGGGGGGGCATAGGGGGAAGGGTAGGAAAAGAGAAAATCGGTTTGTTTGTTGTTTTTTTAAAGGGGGGGTTCCCTTGCTCGCTCACCTTCCACCTCTTTCTTCGCCCAGGACGGAGAAGACAAAAGACCTCCTTCCACAGCCCGTCCCCGCCGCCTAAAAAAAGCCCTCCAGCCGCGCACCCTTCCTTTTATACCGCGGCGCCGGCTCCCCTCGGCCAGCCCCGCCCACCGGCGCCTCAGCCGCGGCCTTCTGATAGGCTAAGAGCGAGCCACAACCATCTCTCTCCCCCGCCGCGCCCCTAAGGGAGGGAAGGCAATGGACGCGTCCCGGCCCTCAGAGCCTCGAGCGGCCGGCCCGCCGACTGCGGCTTCTCGCGGGGTTCCTATGGAAACCGCTTGGGCGGGGAGTGGGAGGGAAAGGCGGAGCTTTGTTGCTATAAAGAAAGGCCGAGGCAGGGTTGCTTTGGCGCAGTGACGTCATCCCCAGCAGCGCAAGTCGCGGGGTGGGGGGGGCGTGATGTCAGCGCCTCATTATTCTGACGTCATATATCTATACACTTTCTTTTTTTAAAAAAAGAAGGGCTTTTTGGAGCTTATTTATGACCATTCAAAGGGAAAGGAGAAATGAAGGGGCGGATGGGTAAAAATGAACTCCCAAATTTAAAATTCATATTATTCTATAGTTTCTATCCACAGTTCTGTTAGTCCCCCGCCTTTTAAGAGGAAAAACAGAATAGAAGTTGTTTATTTATTTAACTGACTTGTATACTGCCCCATAGCGTATAGGACTCTCTAGGTAGTTTGCAACCGTAAATTCAATCAAATAATACCCAGTGCAACAGAAAGCATACAATTTATATTTGTCATATTAAGTCACATTAATGACTTGAATGAGGGAGTGCAAAGAATACTCGTCAGATCTGCAGATGCACCAAACTGGGTGGAAGAGCTAATGCCTTAGAAGGCATGAGCAAAATTCAAAAATATCTTGAGAGGCATCAGCATTGGGCAGAAAACAACAGAATGAAATTCAGCAGGGATAAGTGTGAAGTACACCGGGGGGGGGGGGGGCGGGCGGGCAAATGTGCAGTTACAAGATGGGGGATACTTGGCTCAGTAATACTGAGTGTGAGAAGGATCTTGGAATTGTCGTAGATCACAAGCTAAATATGAGCCAACAGTGTGGTGTAACTGCAAATAAGGCAAATGCTATTTTAGGATGCATTAACACAAGTATCATCTCCAAATCCCATGAGGTACTAGTCCCCCACTCTTCAGCACTGGTTAGCCCTCATCCAGAGGACTGTGAGCAGTTCTGGACACTGCGCTTGAAGAAGAATGCCAGCAAACTGGAGCAAGTTCAGAAGAGAGCAACAAGGATGATCGGGAGACTGGAAACCAAGACCTGTGAGGAAAGACTGAAACAGTTGGGCATGTTTAGCCTTGAGAAAATAAGACTGAGGGGTGATATGGTAGCCCTTTTCGAAGAAAAGTAGTCATACAGAGGAGGGGCAGGATCTGTTCTCGATCATCCCCGATTGCGGGACATGCAACAATGGGCTTAAGTTACAGGAAGCCAGATTTCAGTTGAATATCAGGAAAAACTTCTTAACTGTTAGAACAGTACAATGATGGAACCAATTACCTCAAGAGGTGGTTGAGTGCCCCAATCCTGGAAGCATTTAAGAATAAATTGGACAACCGTTTCTTAGATCTGCTTTGATTTGGATTCCAGTGTTTTCAGAAAGCATTGAGCGGCGGGTTGGACTTGATGGCCTTATAGGCCCCTTCCAACTCAATTCTTCTGTGATTCTATATCAACAAATAACTAGTTTCTGCCACAAGCAAACCCAACTTTAAATACAAATAAACAGTCAAAACAACTTGAAACCCCAGGTCGACATTAACAAAAGCTGTTTTTAAAAGTTCAGTTTTAAAAGTTATAAAAACTTTTAAAAATCATTATCCTTAGGCGCTGTTTGAGGGCTAATACTTTTTCTTCTTACTTAAAGGGCTAGATCAGATGTGAAGAACTGGAAAGGGCTAGAATTCCCCACCCAAGACCTCTGTAAGGCAGATATCGCCAGAGGTATGGCCACATCTGACATCACAGGAGTCTGTGGGAAAAGTGCCTGATGGGGCATTTTGATGTGTCAGAGACCATGTTTGCAGAAGGAAGAGGGTCCTTGGTTAAACAATCTTGTTAGCACGAGATTAGAGAAGTGGAACTTCCTGAAAAGTTAAAAGCCATCAGGGTGTTTGGCATGAATTTGCTTCACCTCCACTTTCTACAAGTTAGGTTTTGGGTGAGTGTTCAGGAGGTAAACATAGGATGGTTTGCTATCCTGATTGGTTAAGCATAGTGCTTTGAAGGAACTGTGCGTTTTAATGTGCGATTTGACCCAAGAAGCCTCTCTTACCTCTGATTGAGCACAAGGGAATCCCCAGTCTTATTGCCCATCGGTGATCAGAGACAAGAGTGATTTTTCCTCCATCCTCAATAAGCCAAAAGGAAGTTTCCAATGAAGTTCGCTCCAACCGGCTGGAGGGCCCAGTGATTTAGGCATCTGGATGTGGAGTCAGAGGTTGGGAGTACTATGGCCAACATAGGGTCCCTTCCAGCTCTGCAGTTCAAAGGTTAGCAAACCTTGGCAAATCGATTTGTCTGCAAGCCCAAAAGTTCACCCGAATAACATAAAATATTAGAACCCTCTTGAAGGCAGGACTGCGAACAGTGGCAGCAAATGGCCATGAAATGTAAGAGTTAAAAAATGTGTGGCATTTCTACATAAGTGAAAACATTTTCAAAACACAAATGCAACCATCATCCTGAATGGGGTGATTGTGCTTATTGTATACATGCAAGCTTTCCATAGAAATGCCTCATTGTGCAGCTTTATTCTTCTGTGGTGGACTAACAAGGCTAAGTTTCTGGGTGTTTGCATAAATGAAAAGAGTTGTTAACAAAGGCCATGGGTAAAGAAGTGAAGTATTCACAATAAGTGGGTGCTTTGCAAACTCAGATGCTTTTTTCACACAATCTCTAGAAGAAAATGCTGCGTGTTGCCATCTAGTTCACAAAAACGGCAGCAGGAAATAGATTGATGTCTGATACATCGTGTTCTTGCATTTTAAGTTGGTGCAAGAATTCACAAGCCCTGGAGTCAGTCAGAAGTAGAACAAGTCAAAGCCAAAAGCACTTAACTATTAGTTTAATGGGCTTTCAAAGGGTGCAACTAAAGGAACACATAATATGGGAAATGCTCCAGGATTGAGATGAGCTGATTTGCATTATTTTCTATTTACAGTGTGATGTAAAAGTCAATGTGAATCAACCCACAGTTTTCCCCCTAACCTTTTCCCCTTTGTTGCTGGGGCTTCTACTTTTTGAAGAATCAGATACATTTGCATTGATCAGTTCAGGCCATGTGATCATTTGAGCCGATGCTGCGTCTCCCAGCCGGCTTTCCCAGCTTCCTATTTCAAGATGTGGAAAGAGGAAGCAACAGGGCACTCACAGGGGTGCCGGTTTTCCACAACCAGTAGCCTTTTATCTCCAAATCCCCCTCCCCACCCCACAAGACTAGCACATTTTACTTGATCCATGGTGGCCTACAGCTAATACAGTTTATGCAAAGCTACAGCTAATGCCAAATTAGTTTTTCAGCTGCCACATGAGTCTTTGCAGTTCAATCTATATATAATGCTACACTAGATAGAATTTTCTATATTTCAATGACGCAGAAGGGTTTTTTTTTTGTTCCCCCAGAAGAGTAGTTGGTAGATTAGCATCTTGTTCACAGAAGGCCAGTTTGCAGACTGGCCTCTCATGGAACATGGTGTTCCAGCATTTCAAAGTGCAAAGGAAGACTGAGAAACATTTCATTCCATTTCGGGAAGTCAAACATTGGCGTGTTGGAGCCAAGGGTCAAGCAAACACACCGTAAATGAAAATTACCTTAATCAGCCAGAAGAAGAATTGTGGGGGAGGGGATAGTAGCTTTCATCAAGCAACAAGAGACAGGGGCCCCTCCCAATTTGAGGGGTACAGGTCTCAATCTTGGCCCCCAAAACCTGAATACTTACTTGGAGGTATGACGCGTGACCCTGGAGGCATTCGAGAGAACACTCAACAACCCTCTGTCCGATCTGCTTTGACTTGGATTCTTGCCTTGAGCAGGGGGTTGGACTCCCTGGCCTTCGAGGCCCGTTCCTACTCCATGATTCTAGGATCACTTTATTCGTTTGCTTTCTTGTCCTCAAGCATATCGAGACCCCTTTAGGCGACATGTTTCCAGGATGGGGAAAACAGATTCTTGAAGGGATGGTTGCTTAATTTTATTGATTGCACCTCTCTCTTTGAGAAGAAGAAATCCTGGAGAAAAACATCTAAGCTGTCAGTTCTCTGGCTTGCACAAAAGGGACAGCGTTCAAAAGGGTGGCCCCTCCAGAAATGGGATGCCTCACCGGGCCTCAGGTATTCTTCGTACAACTTGGGGTGGTGGGACAAGCTCAGAGAAGGGTCACACTATACCAGCCCCTTTCGTACTTGCCCCCCAACTCCAAAAGTCCACGGTTTAACCAAAACACATTTGTCCTGGGTAAAGACAGCCTAAAGGGAGATTTGAGACCTACATCCCGTGGTCAGGGGCAATGAGACAGACATGTAGAGGATGACACACCATGTCCTGAAACAAGCGTTCAGATTTTGAACTCCTCAAAAAGCAGGGAGTCAGGACTAAGGCCTGTGTCCTCAAAAAGGGAGTGGAGCACCTGCCACTTTTATGATTGGTGAACTACCCACCCCCCAATTCTTCTACTCTATCATAGGGTTGCCAGATACATGGGTACCAAAAGGAGGACATAGAAAGACAAAAAAGAGGGCAGAGGAGGACGTATTGAATGTTTCATTTGAATCGTTCCGGATTAAACCGCAATCAATACAATTTTATTACAATAGCTGTGTGTTCAAAGTCCCTTTTGGGGACTCCAACTCCCACACTCCCCAGCCTTGGACTTATGACCCTCGGGGGAGCGGAGGCTGCCTCATTCAATTTTGCCCGGTGGCAGGTAACAGGGGGCGGGCGGGTGGGGGCGGGGAAAGACAGGGGGAGGGGGGGTCCTTCCACCTCTCCCCTTCCCATCCAAAATTATAACAAAATATACAAAAGCCTGACATTTTAAAGGTTTTTATCTTTGCCTGCTGGACGGAGGACATTAGGCTAAAAAGGAGGACATGTCCTCCTTTTGCCTGACGTCTGGCAACCCTACTCTATCATCACTGGTTTGTCCACCTGCAGATCTTTGCTGGACATGCCAAGAACCATGATTTGCTTTACACATAGATTGATCTGATCCCACTTTGTCACGGCTTCATCCTATGGAACTGTGGGATTTCTTGGTTGGCTCGTGGTCCTGGGAACCCCATCTTCCTTGGGAGGGGAACGGAAACATGTGAAATGGTAGCAAGCGGATGTAAGTGTGCAGTATCAAGAACACCTTAAGCCATAAAAACTGGATTTAAAAATGCAATTACTTGGCAAGCAAAGTAGTTGAGAAAAGAATGGATTTCATTTTTTCTTAGGATGTTCTGTAAGAAGGCTAGAAAGCACCGGCCTTCAAAGGAAGTGTTTCAAAAACAGACTCTTGTGAAGCTGCTGATGATCATTTGATACTATCAGACTTCGGCTGAGGAGGACCTTGGGTGTGGTTTGTGCTTTGTATATACCCTTCTTTTGAATGCATAGGAGTCACACCTGAAAATTGGATTTTTAAATTTTCTCCACTCCAGTCCACATGTCTACGTACCTTTTGCCCAGTGTATCCTTAGAGCCTAAACTGTTAGAGCAGTACGATGATGGAATCCATGACTTACGGAGGTGGTGAGTGCTCCAACACTGGAGGCATTCAAGAGAAAATTGGACAACCCTCCGTCAGATCTGCTTTGATTTGGATTCCTGCCTTGAGCAGGGCGTTGGCCCCGATGGTCTTATAGGACACTTCCTAATGCAATGATTCTATGATTCTGATTCTATGAAAAATAGGACTTGATTAACTACATCCACTTCCAAGATGATCTTTTACTCTTTTGAGTGGATTTTGTGGTTTGCACTGTCTGTCTCTCTTTTAATCTTGCATTTTTTGGCCCCCACTTTTCAATAATATCGTCTCCTCCCTTTGCCCGCCTTTGTGTGAGTGTTTGCAAATGTAAAGCATTGCTGATCCCACAACAACTTGTTTAGTCATTAAGGAGCTCCCAGACTGGTTATTTCTGCTGTTACATTGCTACTTCTGTGTAATTAGTGTAATGAGGCTTCTGGAAAAAAAACAGCAAACAAAAGACAAGGTTGTAATTAAGTTCTGCAGCAGATACTCAGTTCCACAATGTCTTTACTGTTGTTGGACAGTTCCTCTCCCTCCTTTAGTTAGGGAAATAAAACATTTTAAATATTCTCCATGACTAGAAATGGGCTCAAACTGCTGGTCCAGTGGTTCGTGCCAGTTCATTTAGTGGCCGAAGAGGGGCTTGAGGAGGCGGGGCTTCAAAGCCCCACCTCCTCAAGCAGATGCCCAATCAGAGGCCCAGCTTCCCTACCTCACCTCCTCTGGACATTGCCTCTGAGTGGGCACCCACTGGAGGAGGCGGGGCTTTGAAGCACCAAACCATCTCTATCCATCACCTTTTCTTGTATCAGATAGATGAAGAATCAATAGTATTTGAGAGCTGGAAGGGATCATAAAGATCATCTAGACCAACCTCCAGCCGAAACAGGTAATTCACAGTTACAACGTCCCACCTGTGTTTTAAAACCTCCTACAAAGAAGATTCCATCACCTTATAGGTAATCTGTTCCATTGTCCGACTGCTCTTACAATCAAGAAGTTCATCCTAATGTTTAGTCACTATCTCCTCCCTTATAACTTGAACCTATTATTTCGAATAGCAGCAAAAAACAGGCTCGCTCCACCTTCCAGGAGACTGCCCTTCAATTATTTGAAGATACTTATCACCTCTAAATCTTATCTCCAGACAATTAGCAAATCTAGGAATCCACACTTTCATAACGAATGGTCGGGCTGGTCACTGGCAGGAATGCCTTTGGGAGAGGAAACCCCAAATACTAGTTTGTCCCAGCCAAGTCCAACTGGGAGGGTGACTACATTGGCCATTTATCCCACAATCTGCATTGAATTGAGCACAGATGAATTTGAATTAAATCCTGGTGACCACATGATGTAATGCACGGAAAGCAATGGTCGAATCTTTCTTATTTGAGTGGGGAACCCTCTTTTATGATGATGATGATGCCAGTGGGAGTGGTTTAAATTTGTTCCAATAGCCTTGACATCACTTTTTGTCCACTTTCGGCTCAGTGTGATTGTCTGATCAGATACAAAGGGGCACTCACAGAAGTGTCAGTTCCCCTAAAACAAGTGCTACTAGTCTCCAGAGTTTCTTTTAAAAAAAGTTTAAATTTAATGCTGGAACACACTAGCGCTAGGGCACTTGGGAAAACTAAATCAACAAAAGAGGTGGGAATTGCCAGTTAGCATCTTGTTAGCACCTTCTAGTAGCTTCTGTGCTTGGAGCTCCTTATCAACCAAGCTGCCTCCTGCAAGCTGTCGTTTGGATGGCTACAGTGATTTAACCCAAGGATATTTACTAGATAAACCATGATACACAGCGGATTAAACCTTATTTTCCCCACAGGGTAGTCACACCCTAGTTCTGGCTAAAAAGTAAATTTGTTGGGCCCAGCTGCCTCAACCATTCCTCCTAGAGCTCAGTTTCTAGAGCTTCTGCCACCTTGGTCGTCGTCCTTTAGACATGTTCCAGAGATATGGGATTGCCACTGCATGTGCCTGTTACAGGTTACATGTACATGTAACTGTTACCTGCACAAAATTTCCCTTCATTACTCCAGTAGAAGCTTGACATGGCAACCACCACTGACAGTGCCCCATTTTTTTACCACTAACAAACCTTGACAATTAAGTCTGCCATACCTGATTCTTGTGTCTTAGTTTGGGAGCGACTTTGCAGAAAACGTGACCTCTGAGTTTTTTCCCCCTTGACCTCCAAACTTTACCCTGTAAGATCGATAAAGGTTAAAATCCAAGACCCATTTCCCAGGAGGTAAGCCCACTGAGATCAATGGCATTTATGTGTATAGGAAGTTTGTTCCCAAACAGCAGTGTGGTTGGTTGCGGTTGTTAAGAGATGACCACGAATCACTGTGGAGGTATTTGGCACTTCCCTGCCCCACCTCCTCTGGCCGGCACCCACTCAGAGGCAGCGCCTGGAGGAGGCGGGGCAGGGAAACCAGGCTGTTCTCTCTGAGTGGGCGCCCACCGGAGGGAACCACCGAACATTTGTTCCTCCAAAGGCCGAACCAGCGGTTTGTGCCCGTTTCTATTTGTTATCAAGTCATCTCCAAATTATGAGGACCCTAAAAACGAGCCATCTCCAAAATGTCCTGTCTTCAACTGCCCTGCGCAGCTCTTGCAAACCCAAGACTATGGCTTCCTTTAGGGAGTCAGTCCACCTCATATTTGGTCATCCTCTTTTCCTGCTGCCTTCCACCTTTCCCAGTATTACTGTCTTCTCCAGAGAATCCAGCCTTCTCATAATGTGTCCAAAGCAGGTCAAGTCTCAGGTTCAACATTTTTACATGGCACACTAAATTCCTTCTTTTCAGAAAATATATGAACTGGAAAGACTGCAAGGAAAAATGAGAGTCGAACGAATGCGGAAGTCTTTAAAAGTTTTTAATTGATATCATTTATGCTACACCTGCAAATCTAAAAGCAAAGTTTACATTTATTTTTTCCCCCCACTGCAGTATTTCTAAAACAGATGAATGAACGTCAAGCCTCCTTTTTTTTTTCCTTCTTATTTTTATTAACCTCTCCAACACAGGCTGTGTAGCGCTATTCAGGGTTCCAGTAGAGAAAATGGCAAACATTCTCCAACATGGTAGCACACAAGGTTTTCCCCAATGCTCCCCGACTGGCTCATTTTCAAAACGAAACTCCAAAACAAGAGCAGGTCTTGAATTAGGGTGGTGGTTTGGTTATCACTTGGTTTGCAATAATTAACAGATAACGGTGTGCCACAGTACACTACGAACGGGGCTGCTCGGCTACACAAAGGCATTTGCTAATATAATCAGAATTTCCCCACTTCAGAAAGAAAAACACCAAGAGGTTGCAGCGGTTCTTCTTAGGAAAAGGTCAAGACATCAATATGCCAGTTAAATATCGGAGAGGAAGATAATACAGACAGCAGTGCACTTAAAAACAGAGTGCCACATTCAAGAAATGTTCAACCCCCCCCAAATACAATCAAACAGCAGTTCTCCCTAAAAGATGCGCCATCCATTTTTCTATTGGCTGTAACATGTAAACCCATGTTACTCCTGGCAAATTATGGAGATACTTGTAGGGGTTGGGCGGGGGGATATTCTATATGCTGCCAAGGTGTAGGGTTACTAAATCCAGGTGTCCAAGCCCTAGTACAAGGCACACTGGAGTGCTTGGGACGGGGAATGAGATGTATACAATCAGAAAGGCTCAACGTTCCAGCAGGGAAGTGAAAGACATTCTACCATGGGACTTTCTTTGGCAAGTCAACTACAAGCTTTCTACATTCTTCCTCAAGAAGATTTGGGGCTAACCACTTGGAATTGAGATACCCCCCTATCTTCAGTTGGTGGCATCTGCAACAGTGGAGTCTGGAAAAGTTACTTCTCTGGGTGAGAATGCTCTGGATGGAACTGCAGCCCAAGAAGTAATTCTCGCAAACTCATGGCCCCCGGCCAAGGGGTTGCACCAGAATCGTAATCAAATCTGTTCTCTACAACTCCCTAGCGTAGTGGTCCCCAACCTTGGGTCCCCAGATGTTCTTGGACTAAAACCTCCCAGAAGCCTTCACCACTAGCTGTGCTGGCCAGGATTTCTGGGGGTTGTAGTCCAAGAACGTCTGGGGAGCCAAGGTTGGGAACCACAGCCCTAGCAGTTAAGATTAAGGAGATTAATTAAAAGGCTTTGCATTCTTAAGAGTTGGAGAAGGATTACAGAAAATACTGACAGTGCTGTGCTGGTGTTTCAAGACACCCATCCATGGGGCCCCTTCCACCCAGAGATGGAGTGGACAAACTAAAAAAAGGGGCTTACCTTCCCATGTTCACCTGGTCCTAAGTTCTGGCCATCCAGGCTAAGATGAGCGCTCTTGCTTTCCCCTCCCATTATTCTAACCTTCAAAATATGCAAAACTCAACTGGCAGGCTGTTTGCTTGCCATGTTCTACCTCACATGGGACCTAAAGGCCCCACCTCTAGTAGCAGCTCCATGAACAGGAACGGGCACGACACACAGGGTCTTGGCCGTGCAGCATGAGCCAAAATTACAGCACAGGACAATTTTGTATGAAGGACCTGAATGGTGAGGAGGTCTTGTGAAAGGTCGGGTAAATCCGTTGCGAATGAGACTCCGAAAACTAAGCCAACTACCTTATTGTGGAATAAGGATCCCTTGCTAATGGATCCAAGAAACAAACAAGGAACCTCCTGAAAGACTTTGCCTTTCAAAACCCAAGCTAGCGAAGCCTTCTTAAAGGTTAGCTTCAAAAACTATTGTTGGATGGAGGCAGATTCTACAGAGTTCTATGAGCATACGAGTAAACACAACAAGGATTTGGCACCCATCCATGACGGTAGGCACCCCAATTTCATCCGATCTCCTGAGTCCTAAAGAGACAGGGGATGCATGAGATGTTCTGCTGGACATGAACATTTACACTTGACTGCTCTGTCAACCAAAGCTTCAGAAGACAATGTAGAGTAGGAGACTCAGCAAATCCGTAACTCATTTGCATCCCTCAGAAATAAGTGCGAGAGTTGGTATCTGAGAGAACAAAGGGGGAAATTGATAAGAAACAAGGCAATAGCACAAGATTAGGGCAACCTACTGTTAACAACGTTGACGAGACTTTGCCGCTAAAATTTGATGGGAGATAGCTCTCTCTTTCCAAAAGGAAGCAGCCTTAACAAAGCACACCATCCTAGCACGGCTAAGAAAGATCTGGATTTTTAACAAAAAGAAGCCATGTGGCATAGGAAAATAATGTAACTGAGGACAAGGGCTCATGAGACTACATTGGGTTGAACGATAAAGCCTTCCAGTTGTTGGGAGTTTTAATTCTGTGTAGCCTCTAGGAAATTACGGGGTAGAATTCCCAACAGCTGCCTAGAATTTTATTACCCAGAATTCTTTGTAGTGTAGAAAGGCATGGGAAAAACTTTTGGGGAATGCCAAAGGCTTACGTAGAAAGACAGCTCTCAAAGCTAAAATCAATCAGATCAACAGTTCCATAGACGACATTCCCCAATTATGTGCAAATAATAAATAAACCCTGCACTGTAAATATTGTAGCTCCAAACCTCCTTTTAACAAAACATGCATCTTTAAAAAGCACCAAATAAAAAATAAAAAAATCAGTGCAATCAATATCATGAACCCTAAGAGCCAGCACTGGCGAGTTATGAACAATTAATTGAAGACTGCACACAAATTCTGTCATGACTAAAGGAAATTCAAAGCACGATAAACATGGATGGAGAGAGTCTAATACCATGGAGCATGGCCTGATTAGTTAGTGGTGGAGCCAAGGTATACCTTGGAGCAGTATCTTTTTGGACTACAGAGCCCAGAATCCCCAAACCATCTGGCTACTGGATTCTGGGAACTGTAGTCTGAGAAAGTTACTTTTCCAAGCTCTTTGGGTAAAGTCTGATGGGTATAGATGGTGCTAATAGCAAAAGCCCTTAAACCAAGCAAAAAAATAAAATACAATATATATATATATTTTTAAACGACTGGCCTTTCCCCAGTCAGGCCCCCTCACCCTGAAATTTTGCAGTCTTTCCCTTGGAAACCCTAAGAAGATGGCAGCAAAGCCCTAACACTTTGGGTTAATCTCACGGGACGGAAACCCCAGTTTGATGCCACAGCTTCCAAGGAAGGTAGGGAGCTTCCAAATCAGAAGATGGCCATCAAAGCCAAAACGGGGCCAGGCGTCCGTGAGTCCGTCTGCCAGTTGGGCAGAGCGAGTGCCCTGGCTTCTCTGTCAAGAAGAACGCCCAAAGGCCAGGCAGATAGATGGCTACGGAGCAAGATGGGATCTGAAGAAAACGCTGGCCTCTCCTTCTGGCCCTCTGTCCAAATCAAAGAACTTGATGGCCTTGGGTATGTCTGTCTGTGTGTTTTGTTTGGTGGCAAGTACAGAAAAGGGCTGACGAGTAACCCAACCAAGTATCGGTGGGCACCTGGGCGAGCGCTTGCCGTTTCTAACCCCACAACATGGCATCAACAAGTGGCTGGACAAAAATCTGTCACACAGCGGCTGCACAAGATCCTAATTCCGAATACAAGTCCTTAAAGGAAGCCCATGGATTTCTCAAGGAGCAAGGGTGAGGAGATCCGCAAGTCAGAGACAACTAGACATGACCTCTTCTTGGATCAGTTAACTCCCAGTATTCCAGGAATTTCTAGAGAGCAGCAAAATCTTCTCTACCCTGGAATCCTGTGAGTAGCGGAAACCAAAAGGACAACGGAGGCTGCCATAAAACATTCCTCCTTTGCAGTAAGAGGCTCGCTGGCCATTCCTGTTTGAACTTCTCCTCTGTGCTGCAACATGAAAAGGAAATCTTTGTGGCCAGAAAGCTGCGGACGATCTTTCCACTGATCTGATGGGATGGCACGGTGCGCTCATTTGCCCAGCAGACAAAACCTTTTGGGCCTCCTGCTTCTGCGAGTGAAACAAGCTTGTCGATTGGGTTGGGGCTGGGTCAAAAACGGAAATGGCTCAGTAGGGATCCAGAGGAAAATCCCATACCATTTTGGGCAGCGGTGGTGAGCCTGAGATTCCTATTTGGGAGGTGCTGGGAATGTGTGCCAAGTTTTAGTCTGTCCTTTCCAGGAGCTCTCCAAGGTGCTGAAAGCTACCCCCAAAATAGGTTTGGCACGGCCACCAACTCTCTAAAGTCTGGGATAAAGCCCAGGATGGATTCATAGAGCCTCTGAAACTGAAGTTGCCAGCCCCCGCTGATATTTGGGTATGGAGCAGAGAGAGGGAATCTAGAGGAAGTGAAACAAAGTCCAGCAATCACCAGAAATGGCCTCTCTTTTCAAAAGCCTTTCAAGATTTTGGTGCAAATAGATAAAAGAGAAGACACTGCCTAAATAGACCAGATAAACACAGACTCCTGCTACCAAAATATTGGAGCACAGAGCAGAAGAGAATCTTACTGTAATTGCAAAGATTTCCAGTCATAAGGGTTGCAATAAAAAAAAAAAACCATCACAACACTCGGGCTAAGCATACAATAATATCTTCCCAAAGGCTCTGGCGCATTATTCCCAGGTTACACAACAAGCCACAGATGTGAGATGCACATCAAACATTTGCTGCCTGTCTCCATAGAATGTGGAGGCACAGACAGGTTTACAGTGCCTGTAAACATTCCGGACGACAGCTTCTGGAATCCTCCAGCCAGCGTTGATCATAGGATTCTCAAAGCCTTGGTCCAAAAATGTAACTTTTCCAAGTTCAAGTGTTACACGAGGGTGCACGCGTGCACACACAAACAGCTTGAGAGATACCCAGTTGCTTCCTAAGGAGGGTTCCTTTCCAACTGGTCAGTGAAGAGAGAGCAATTTCTAGGCCCAGCTAAGGACCACAATGCAGACCTCACTGGGAAATGTACCCTAGCAGACATTTAAGATCTCTCCTGCTGCAAAAGCCCAAGACAGGCAACAAAACTAAGATATATTCACCAAGGCCTTAGCAGACCATATGCAGCTGAGATTAGAATTCTCTGGCCCAGCATAGAAGACTGCGATAAAAACCTTCTAAGCTAGATAAAAGTCATGTTAGTGTTCTATTGCCCACGGTCTACTTAGGCTGGGCAGACCTAAGTCTATTCAGGTTTCATAGTGTTGGGGGGAAAGTATAGTGCTATATGAGCCACCTGCTATCGCCGGTCAATCTCTAACTTCCTTTCTACCCAACCCACAGCGGCTGAAATCCTGTTGCGTAGCATAGGCAGTCACAACTAGAACAGGCCCGTTGACTCTGTGGAACGTATGAAGGAGTCGACTCTCCCAATCCTCACCCATTCCTACTCTAGTTGCAACGTACTACACTAACCAACAGGATTCCAATCAATCTATGCAACTCTTAGGGCACTCCAGTCCAGAAGACAGGATCCACTGTTTTGGTGAGGATTCTCAACAGTGCGCATTAACAGAAAACTTCTACACAGGTCCTGCTTGGTCCCCACAATTCAAACGTGTAAATCAGAAAGCTGCCCTTCTGACACTCTACCAGTGCTGATTACAGGTGAGAGGGTCACACCTTCAGATGTTCCCATCAAAGTAAGAGCTACCACACCTTACTTGTTTTCCATGGGCAGTGTTCGAAACCAACAAATATCCCAACCCTGCAATGCGTGGTATTCCAACACGCAGTTTAGCAAAATTTCCTGCTCTGTTCCGAGCCCATCTGGGCATGCAACCCAAGAGCTCATGATGGATCAGTCCTGACTGTGTGGTTGAGTGCAGAGTGTGGTGGAAAAACCGAACCCTTTTGAGGGACACCTTCTACCCTGGTGGGCCACCTTCTGCAGCACTGAATGAGATGCATGGGATGATGCTACTTTGACTTGGGACCAAAGGCCCAAATAAAGCCAACGCATATCGTCCAACCCATAGGGAAGCAAAAAGAAGAGGTGTGTTGTGGGGAAAGTAGCCAAATTCAGAAAGGTCAATTTGGACGAATCAGAAACATCTGTCAAGTCCAGAATGTAGTCTTTCTCACCAAAGGCAAATTTGTAATTTATAATTTACAAAGGAGGGCTCAGTAGTAGTCAAGCGCTATGGCCAAGGCCAAACAGAACTGTACACATCGTTTATTAGCAATGGAGAAACTGCCGGAGGTGGGCAGCCTGCTGAATTAAATTAAACGGCTGCTCCTGTAAACAATAAACAAAGAAAGGTGATTATAGTGCCACGTGACGAACTGTGAAGCCAAGAGCCCCAGAAACGCTCAACTTGGATTGCACCAAAACAAAGAAGAGGAGCTTGAGCGCATGCAGGTCGTGTCTGTGTGTGTGTTTGTGTTTAGTGCTCGGTGGGTAGAGGCAACTTGCCCAGCAGAGAAGGAACATGCTGAGCCTCCAGAACCGTGCCAGATCTCAAGGGCTTTCCGCCATCCCATCATCTGGCATGCCGTCATCAGCCTCCAGCTCTGCCAGCTGCCGCCTCAGCAGGTTGACTTTCACTTGGAGTTCCCTGTTGTACTTGATGATGTTGATCATTTCTTCATAGGACTCGTCCAGAAATTTGGAGGACCGGTTCCACCGGAGGAAAACTCCTGGTGCGAGAAAGAAAAGAGTCGATGGAACAAACCACCATCTAAGGCCACAAAATGTGTACTGTACATATTAAGCTCAGCCCCCTTTCTCCACATGTGAAAGAAATTTTATTTAGCTAGCTGGATGTGCAGTCTTTCTTTGAGAGCCATCGAAGGAGTTTCAAACAGGAGGTTGAGATGTTTTTTTGGACTGCTGCTCCCCTGCTTTCTCGCCACTAGTTATGCTGCCTTGGACTGATTAGATCAGTAACCCCAAAACATCCGGAATGCCACAGTTGAATTTAAAAGAATGGCTTCCAAACTTAAAAGAAAGAAAAGATGAGAGCAAGACTGATGGGGCAGGGAGATGATCGGGGGGCCTGGAAACCAAGCCCGAGGAGGAAAGACTGAAAGTACTGGGCCTGTTTAGCCTTGAGAAAAGAAGACTGAGGGGAGACAGGAGAGCACTTTTCAAATACCTGAAAGGGTGTCCTACAGAGGAGGGGCAGGATCTGTTCTCGATCATCCCAGAGTGAAGGACACATAATAATGGGCTCAAGTTACAGGAAGCCAGATTTAGGCTGAATATCAGGAAAAACTTCTTAACTGCTAGAGCAGTACGACAATAGAATCCACAACCTTGGGTGGCAGAGGCATTCAAGGGAAATTTAGACAATCACCTGGCAGATATCCTTTGATTTGTAGTCCGGCACTGAGCGAGATGTTGGACTCGATGACCTTATAGGTCCCTTCCAACTTCATGATTCTATGATGCTAAGAACTGCAAATAAGTACCCTAGGCAATGACTGGCCACAGCACTGAGAAAGGAAGGGGGCAAATGGACATGCGGATTCAGAATGTAACCTCATCTGGTTAACAGAAGGAACAAGATGAGATGTCAAGATGCATCCCTTTCGATAAGATGAACTACATCTTACACTTACTGGGGGTGAGGTGGGTTCTGCCCAGGTATGAGTTTCATGGCTCCCCCCTCAAGAGACGAGAAGGGCTGAAAAGAACCCCTTACCTTCAACTTCCCCCCGACTGATGCTGTGTTCCCAATGGAATGAAAAACCCAGCAATGTCATGTTGTGGTTTCCTCTCCATTTATCAGACAACCCAGAAAGAGAGGTGTGACACCCTTTATTTGATGTAAGTTTTTGTGGGAGCCACAGTGGAAGTGCATTCAGAATTAAGAATACGGGTTCCAGTGGAAAAGATAAGCACCAAAATCTGCCTGGAAAAAGACTAACGAAGCGGGCAGTCGATGTGAGACATGCAGAAGCCCGAAGCTCGTTAACAGACTGTTGGAATGTGTTGGTGCTTAAGCGAGATAAGTTCTAGTGCCCTGTTAAGACTGTTTAAGTTGGAATAAGCCACCTTAGAGTATTATGAAGACATGTATGTGTTATGAATAACGATATGCTATCCACTGAATTTATCATCGGGTCAAACAATATGGCCATTTCCACACCAGTGTTCCGTATCTTAATGAATCACTGTATCCAGGAGAATTTGTAGTACATTGTGAGAATATTTCAGCACTGTTTTCACAGAGTTTTTGCCATTGCAGATACCTCTAAGCTGGCAGGAACCACTGCTCGCTACTGCCCTCAAGTGGGAAAGGCATCAGACCAGAGAATGCCTTGACCCCCCCCCCCCCCCCCGAGGAGCCACTGGGGTCGAACCTACCTTCCCAGAGCTGCAGGCTCTGAGGTGCCACGGACGGCCAGATGACGAGGCTGTTGGCCTCAAAGAGAGGGTTCTTCAACCGGCTGAGCTCTTCGGGACGATTCACCCAAGACCAAAGAGACATTGTCTTTTGCGGCAGCTTGAGCTTACACCTGGAGGAGAGATGGGCCGTCAGCACAGGGACTTGGGGGGGAAAAACAGCTCAGCAGAGTCACCGGCTTTATTGATCAAGGAGCTCTTGAGGATTTTTGGACGCACCAAAGAATCCTCTCTCTTTATTCCGACCCCCCCCCCCCCCGGGTTTTGTTTTGTTTTTGGTGCAAATCCACCGTCAGTCTGATGGGGAAGGGTTTTCCCCTCTGTACCGGAGCCTGAGAAAAATTACCTTTTTGAACGGCCATCTATTAATTTATTTATTATTTACAATATTTTTATCCCGCCTTTCTCCTTGAAAAGGACCCGAGGCGGCTTACAGTATTGAAAGATAATATTTCAAAGCTGAAAATAGCGAGTTTTACAACAGTGGTTTACATCATGAAAAGGCAATATTAAAGCTAAGAGCAATAAGTATACAGATATTAAAAAAAAGGGGGCGGGGCGGGGAAACAGTGCCACTCTGAGAAATGGAAAACACAAGTAGTACCAAAAACCCAGTCAAAGCAGTAATGCATAACAATCCATCTAAACATCAACACACAGGTAGCTGGTTACGGAGAGATGGCCAGCATCCCGTAGCCAGCCATCTAACTAGCAGTGAATCTTTTGGAGCAGCCAGTTAGAGACCCCTGATACTTCTGCCTTCTGCTAAATCCCTGCACCAGAAGGGACAAAGGGCTTTCTGAAGAAAATGTTGAAAAAAACCCAAAGTGTTATGGGGTCACAGGTGGGGCTGGAGGGCCGAAAGGTTATTGCACAAGTGCTCATGGGGCGGCAAGCAGCCCGCAGGCCAGATGTTGTCCACTGCTTTTGTGGTACAGATGGGCCAAGAGGTATTCTAAACCAAGGACCCTCAGCTGGGCTTCCCCAGTCAAGGTAAACGAATCCAGTTAATTAACCAAAATAAAGAGCCCGCCCTGTTAAAAGGCCCCTTTTGCAGGAAACGAAGCCAGCTGCACAAGGCCTGCGGGAAGAAAAGCAGAAAAGGAAAATGGTGGTTATAGGTTTTCCGGGCTGTTTGGCCATGTTCTGAAGGTTTTTCTTCCTAACGTTTCGCCAGTCTCTGTGGCCGGCATCTTCGGAGGACAGGAGTTAGAACTCTGTCTGTGTTCTGGTGTCGTGTGTGGGATAGTTGAGTGACCACGAAAGCCTTCGAGAATATACAAAAGGAAAAGTGTGCCGCTCATCGACCGCCCCATAGCGCTCAAAGTACTCTCAGGGCGGTTTACAAGTTAATCACGCAGGCTACACATTGCCCCTGCGGTGAGCTGGGTACTAATTTTACCAACCTCGGAAGGATGGAAGGCTGAGTCAACCTTGCGCCCAGCTACCTGGGACTGAACCCCGGGTCGTGAGCATGAGGCGCCACAGTATTACCTGTCGGTGGAAAGATAGCAGGGAGGGGGTCGGCCTCGTCTCCCTTGGTAGGGAGTCCTGAAGCCTGGGAGTGAACACCAAGAGAGACAAGAGGTTAATACTACATCCCTTCTTTTCTCCTGGCCCGTACAATGCCGTTCTCACCCTGCAGAGCGACATCATAACACTGAGGCCTCGCTTGTGGAGTAAGAACGGGCCACGACAGCAGCAGACTCACAAGCTCAATGCTAGGATACCTTGTCTGCATGCAGAAAAATCCCAGATTCAACCATCTGCAGCTCGAGTTAGAAGGAATTTGGGCTGCAGCAGCTGCAGAAGACCAGAGCTTGGAAAATGACCTATCGAGGCTTGTAGAAGGGGTAGCCCTGTTAAGTCTGTGCTGGCATTATAGGCGGCAACACAACCAAAATAAAAAGTAAACAGACAAAAACGTGGTTGGCACCTTTAAAGACTAATTTTTCTATTTTTTTAATGTGAGCTTTCGTGGACAACTCCACTTCATCAGACCTCTCTTGTATGCCTGATGACGTGGACGTGTCCACGAAAGCTCACATTAAAAAAAATATATAAAAGTGAGTCTACCATGTTTTTGACTTTTTTCACTTTTCATTTTGTTTTTACCGTTTGAGACTTGTAACTCCCGGAATCCCTCTGCCAAGATTCCTGGGGAATTCCAGGACGTCCAGTTAAAAAAAAAAGCAACTTTTCTCTCAACTCGTTTCAAAGATCAAAGTGCAAAAGCCCCTAAAGAAGCCGAGAGGTTGGTGTCAATTATGACACAGGGGGAGGGGAGGCTCCGGCCAGGTGCTGCAACCAGGTGTGACACCCCTGTCACCAAGAGTTGAGAACAGAAGGCTGCCCCCTACCTTTCGCTTTCATTGTTGCCCAGGAAAGTGCCAAACTGGGAGGCGTAGGCGTGTTCAAAGAGCAGGATGAGGAACTGCGGGTTGAACTCGAAGGAGCAGGGGAACTGGCGCAGGATCTGCCAGACGCAGTCCAGGAACAGCAAGAAGACGGGCGCCTCCCACTTTTGCTTGCTGTTCGAATAGGCCGACTGGGCGCAGCGCTGCTGAAACGGGTGGCCGGCCTGAAACGGGAGAAGGGAAATCCAGAGGAAAAACGTCCCATTAGCCAGAATAAAAAGCAGGATCCAAAGCAGCGGAAGGATTAGCATCAGGAAGAAGGCAACCTAAACATTTGGCTGGAAGGAAACAAAGGCAGAGAAAGAAGAAGGCAGTTCTTAATAAGACCCTCTCCTGTGATCCAAAACTTCCCTCTTCCTTCTTATGCTGGGATGCTGCTGAGCCCAGCAGTGGGGCTCGGAAGAGCTACCATTTTGGACGACCGCTTCCAGACTCACCGGCCAGCACGGCCACTAGATTCTGCTGTGTTTTTTTCCGGCCAAGGTGGCTAGCTCTCTTTTCATTCCATTGATGTAAATGTTATAATTACTTCTGTACAGACAGATGGACAAACATTCGTACATTAGACACTACCATATTTTGCTTCGATTAAAAAAAAAGCTGTGGAGTCAGACTGGACACATAATCCTTGCTGGGTTCGGTACTTTACACCATGGGGCACTGTGCACTTCAAGGATTTATTTGCAAGTGAATGACAGTGGCTTCCAGCTGCATGCCAAACCCTTCCGCTTTTCTGCAGCAATCTGCAGCACACTTCTTAGGTCCATTTGCCCATGCTTTCCCCAGGAACTATTTCTCTTCCTTTGATTACCACCACCCCAGGTTTCGAGCCAGGTGATATCTGCTGGCAAGTCAGAACTGATTTATAGTGACCCGAATAGGGCTTTCAAGGTAAGTGAGATTTTTAAGGAGTGGTTTTTACCAGTTCCACACCCTCAATGAGCTTCCAAGGCTGAGCAGGGATTTGAACCCAGGCCTCCAGAGTTCTTGTCTGTCACTCTATCCGCTACACCACAATGGGTATCTCCTCTTTGACCGTAGGCTCTCTAAACTCCAGACACTCGGCACTGCTAGTGCTTGCCTTTATCAGAACAGAGGAATGGGGTACAAAGTCAGGTTAAGCACCTTGACCGCCCCCATCCCACAGTGAATCCCCTTCACTAGTTCCCCCAGTGCTCAATGATTGGGTCCCAGTTTCCTTCACTGCCATGTTAGCATCCATGGACCAGGGCTGGGGGGGGGGGGCAGCAAGCACTGCCTCCATCCACCCGACACTCCTCTGGGAGGGCCGGTAGTACTGGGGCTGCCGGAGATCCCCCCCCCTGACCCAGCCGCTGGTCCTGCTCCCGGATCAACTGCTACAGCCCTTGGGGGTGCCTCTTCTCCTCCAGCGCCTCTTCTGGCTGGGTGTGGGGCCTCCCGGGGAGGGACTCACCTGGGCACCTGAGTCGCTGTTGTTAGGGCCCTGGCTGGAGAAAGGTGGGCAACCCCTCTCCTCACCCTCCACCTCAGGCGAAGCAGATCCAAGGGGCTGCTTCTCACCCAGAGCACAGAAGATAGGAGGGGGCTCCTCGCAGGCCCCCACTGAGCCCTCCAACCCCATACCGGACAATGGCGACGAGCTATCCCTCTCCTTCCTCCTCCTTTTAACCCTGGCACCCACCATTCTCCCCCACCTCCAGGTGTTCCTCAGCCTTTCTCCCTGTTCCCACAGGGCGGGCACTCCTGCTCCCATCTTCCACGTCCACAGACCACTGCTCGACTGCTGGGTCTCCAGGTCGTCCACCAGGGGGGCACGGCCCCGAAGTGGACCGCCTGCTGGGAACACCCAGAGTGTCCCCCCCTCGCACTTCCCCATCTTCCGTGTCTTGACAGATTAAAAATAAGTTCAAACGTTCACCCACGGATGTGTCTTGCCCAGGGATCTTAATGCTAAGCTACAAGCTATGATGGTATTTTTGGGCTGCCTGTAACAGAGGGCTAGTGCACGAGGAGGTGCCCCTGTTCCCAGCTGCTGATCTGTTTGCTAGGCCATGTCACATCGCATCAGGGTGTGAAGGAAGGCACTCAAGGGGGTACAGCCGAGCACAAAAAGCGCTGAGCAAACACAGGGGAGATTATTGCCGCATTTAGAACACAATGGCCACAAAGTACTGCTGATTTTTTAAAGGGGGGCGGAGAGAGGGACGCTTTACAAATGTAGAATATTAATGGGCAAAACTGTTTCAGTCACTACGCCATGAGTGTGAAAGCAACCTTAGTTCAGCAGCAGAAGCTTAAAAATAAGCAGAGCCACCGGGCTAAGTCCATTCCCTTGCAGGTGCACAGTCACAGAAATCCAGTAATCACCTCCAAGCAGCTACGAACTCTTATTAAGTGTGGGCTATGTGATCAAAAACCTTAGACCTGGTTGAGACGGCTAGTGGGAGCTACCTGGATTTTCTTTCCGGGCAACTACGGAAGGCCAGCAGTGAAGGAATTTAGGAAAAATCCTTAAATGGAAGGACGTGTCACCAAAGACCAAGACCATCCACACTCTTCGCTTTTCGTTCACCCGGGACGGCCAGAAAGATGAACAAGAGGGTCAGAGATCAAACCAAGCCTGAACTATCTCTGGAAACTTAGGTTGTTCTACTTTGGGCACATCCTGAGAAGGCAGGATTCTGTGCAGAAGACCATCATGCTGGGAAAGGCGGAAGGCAGCAGAAGAAGAGGAAGACCAAATATGAGATGGATTGAGGGACGTCTACGTTGGCTCGGGCATGTCGTGAGAATGGCTGATGGTTGGATTCCAAAAGATCTCCTGTATGGAGAATTAGTGCAGGGAAAGCGCCCCAGAGGGAGACCACAGCTGCGATACAAGGAGATCTGCAAGCAGGATCTGAAGGCCTTAGGAATGGACCTCAACAGAGGGGAAACCTTGACCTCTGAGCATTCAGCCTGGAGCCAGGCGGTGCATCATGGCCTCTCCCAATTTGAAGAGGCCCTTGTTCAGCAGGCCGAGGCCAAGAGGCAGTCCCGAAAGCAGCAAAATCTGGATTAGTTGGGAAGATTTTCCTGATATTCAATTGAAATCTGGCTTCCTTTATCTTGAGCCCATTGTTACGTGTCCTGCACTCTGGGATGATCGAGAACAGATCTTGCCCCTCCTGTGTAGATGTGTGTGTAAGAATCCTTCAGTCTCGAGAGACTATGGTAACGTGCTCTGTATGGAGGTCTTGGAACAGTGTCTAGTGTGGCTGAGAAGGCCAATTCGAGAGTGACAGTTCCTTCCACACTGAAGACAAATGCAATCTGTCCCCTGTCCAGCTCCCTGATTTTGCTGCTTTCGGGACTGCCTCTTTGCCTCGGCCTGCTGGACAAGGGTCTCTTCAAAATGGGAGAGGCCGTGATGCACCGCCTGCCTCCAGGCTGAACGCTCTGTAGGACAGCCTTACAAATATTTGAAAAGTACTATCCTATCTCCCCTCTGTCTTCTTTTCTCAAGGCTAAACAGGCCCAGTTCTTTCAGCCTTTCCTCAAAGGGCTTGGTTTCCAGCCCCCTGATCCTCCTTGTCGCCCTCCTCTGAACTTCTTCCAATTTGTTAGCATCCTTCTTGAAGTGTGGTGTCCAGAACTGGACACAAGACTCAAGGTGAGGCCTAACCAGTGCTGAACGGAGGGGGACTAGCACCTTGCAGGATTTGGAAACGATACTTCTATTAATGCAACCTAAAATAGCATTGGCCTTTTTTGTAGCTACATCACATGGTTCGCTCATATTTAGCTTGGGATCTACGACAATTCCAAGATCCTTGAAATAAAAT